>JAOZGT010000001.1:8657902-8826520 GCA_035578325.1 Coelinius sp. EB29 | reverse complement strand
AATTAGCTTCATAATATTTAAATGCTGTCAATTTAATTAATTTAAAATGTTCAATTTTGCTTCTTGAATTTGATAAAATATAGGAATAATAATTTCATGTATCTTTTGGCAATACAATGTTACATCTCACACCGAGACTTCTCGTCATATATCAATGAGACAAAACATGATCCAATCAATGATCCTGTCCAAGTGATAAGAAAAAAAAGCTACCGACGAGTGATTTGGAATAGTGCGGTGGCTGTATTGTGGCATTAATAACATTAAGGATAATCTGCAATGAGGTAAAAAAAAAAACAATCTTTGTGTTCCTTTACAAAATAAACAAATTAATTGTCAATCTGCAAAACCCCATTGGATGTTTTATTGTACTTTGAACGAATTTCAGGCTGTGAAATCACCCATAAATCGGGTAAAATAACAACCACATGTGTTGGAGTGGTAAATGGACACGAGAATACGTTAAATACCTCATTCAGATAATAATTAATATAGAATACATTTACACATGATACCCCTTTTATGTGTAGGTGTATACGTATTTGATGAATTAATCAAGATGAGTTCGAGTGATGATTGATGGCATGTAATAACGAAGAATTGATGCCGCGTGGTAACTTGCTAATTTTTTTTGTTTCTTTTCTAAAAAATAACATAGCTCGTTACAAGATAAACTCATTCTCGTTGTATTTAACGGAAAAAGAAAATAGTAGAGTTGTACTTTCGTGCTCGTTATTTCAATCACTATTATAATTACCTAAAAGTAATTTGTAAACTATAAATATTTTTATGAATTTTTGTACATTTTTCTAATTATTTTGTATAATATAATCCTTAGCGGAAAGAATGAATTTTAAAAAAATGTGAAAAAAAATACTTAAAAAAAATGAACAAGAATTTTTAAAGTCTGGCACCTCCTCTAAGTGTTCAAGCGAATGACGATGATGGGTTTTTTTGAAGATATATAACGAGAAGATAATTTAAAATTCTTCTGGATAATTTAATGAGGAAATCCCACGAGTATCGATGATGCTGTCCACTGTCTGTCTGTAATTTGTCATCAGTTTTATCGGTAAATGAACAATATCGTCAGGTCGCTAGTCCTGTTTTTCTGCATGTGCTCTGTAATCAAGTTTCGAAGGGAAATTATTTCTTAACATATTTAAACAAAATGGAGATGATAAAAATTTAATAATTATACTAAATTTTTCGCCTATAAAGAAAAAGATTTTTATGTTTTGTATTTCAACTAACGAAGAAAAAAAAATCACAAATCCATAGAAAAAAAAAATGGATTATCAATTATCAATGACATTGAGGAAAATTTAGCCGAGTTTAAATTGGACGCAAATTTTGATTGAGAGTATGATGCGAAATAGAAATGATTGCATCGAGTAGAGAAAATGTACGCGCATTGTATGTACATGTGTGTGTGTGTGTGTGTGTGTGTGTGTGTGTGTGTGTGTGTGTGTGTGTGTGTGTGTGTGTGTGTGTGTGTGTGTGTGTATGAAAAAAAAATCTTCGTAATTGAGACGTGTTTGTTATAATTATAAGAGTCACTTTTCTTTCCTTTTTCTTGAAAAATAAAAATGCTATAAAAATAGATCGATTCTTTCATGGAGTATTCATGAATAATTATTGTTATTATTGACCATTTTTACCATCTTCTTGATAATACAAACGTAAACAAAACCAACTCGTACCACTCCCATTCAATTTTTTTATATTTTGCTTTAAAAAATTTTTTATTTCTCATTTTTTAAATTGGTATCCTTTTGTTACTTCAATAAATGAGTTTATCGTGATAATCCACAAGAGTCATTGATCATGATCCAAAGAAATTACAATTGCGTCATTTATTTGGTACGCAACAAAGCAGAGGTATGACAGGTACGCAAAAGGAAGTCATGTGGGTCAAAGTACTATATTATCATTATTTCTTTTCGTTCTTCATTTTATTTTAACATATGCTAAATTCAAAACAATGAACAGTGAAGGGGATTTCCATATCTCGACGTAATTCTAGCTTATGAATTTGAAAGGAGTAAATTTCTACGTGATGGAGAGACATAAATGCGTCCTCTCGAGTTAACATGTATCACATATTAGCAAAACAATAATACACATTGGAGGTGGCGTCAACGTGTTGTTCTCTCCCCCTTCGTATTTGGCTGGCTTTCTCGCGATTCACGTTCATCAAAACCGGGTCAACGGATCAAGGTTCCAAGTATGTATTTCCCAGTTTACTCTCATTTCACGTATGCAAAATTCCTCTTCACCTTAGAATCTTAATTTTTAACATTCAAATGTCAAATCTGTAGTTTAATGCTGACTGTGAGAATCTTATAGATTATGCTCGTAATGCTAATACAAATTTTTTAAAAATTCATCTTGCTGATATAAGGCGAGAGGATACCAGCAGCAAATCTGTCATACGCCGCACCTTGACTAACATCGTACAGCTGTTAGCTGTTAGGATTAATCCGGGGTCAAAGGATCAACGATCTAATATCGAAGTTCACCATCTCTCAGATGAATCAATATTTCTCATGACTTTGGAGAAATATCAGCGAAGGGGTACAGAAAATGTTTCCAATAATTTGGAAATAAATTTATACAAATTTATCCTATATTTCTAATAATTTTTACAATATTACAAAAAAGGTTCAAGTTAAATAGCAAATAGTTGCTTTGGTACTCATCTTCAACTATTTTGCTGTATGTAATAAAAAGAAAAAAAGAATACAGTATGATTTAATCCAGTTGGAGGTCGCAATTGTGTTGAAGATCGGTACATGTTTGTTTCATAACAATAAATTGCTATAGAGAGGCCCCTTGGAGTGCCTCTCGGCATCTCATGGCTCTCAATATCCATTAGCTCCTCGCAAATGGTAACGACTGTTACGCAGTCAACCTACGGTTCAAAAGGTCAATTCCCCTCCCCCCCCCCCTTCCATTATTTTTTCTTCACTCGAGTATAGAAAGTTACAATTACCCTTATTTAACGAATTATATTTAATTCTTTTGTATTCAATTATTGTTAAGAATGGATGAGATTTTCTTGTTTCAAATATCACGTTTTAAAGTTTCAAACTAAATGCTACTGATCCTATTGTTACATTCATGCATTAGCCGCAGGTGTATGAATGAAAGAAAAAGTCATTAAATTAGATATTTCCGGCCGGATTTTTTTTTTTACTTCCTCAGGTCTATGGGATATAATTATTTATTTTTATGTCTAATTGTGAGATTCTTTCCACGCAGACAGATTCATACCTCCACTTTGGTACATTGTGCAGTCGGTCATTTCATTTCTACAGAGAGAAAATAAAAATTGAGTGTTAAAATTCTTTGCAATATTTTTTTTCTTCATTAATTTATTTGTGAAATCTTGAAATACTCACAAAAATGGATCCTTCAGTAGAAAAGCTCTAGGTTGAACCTTCTTCAGTCGATCTCCATTATCACATAGTATTTTAGCCATACTACTCTTACGAATTTCCTTCAGTTGTTCAATCGTAAATGCCCCCGGTGTCTTATCATTCTCATACCAATACCTATCGCCTGTCAATCAACAACAATCAATTAATCATAATCTCCCTTCATCAATAGATAAATATAATTGAGCAAGTACCAAGGCGAGCATTTCTGAATGTACGTCCAAGTAAACATAAAAATGTCGGCCCCATCACGGAATCCTCAACAGCTACCTCAGATAGTGCACCAGTCACAAGGTCGATATCCTCGACATTTCTTTAAATAGAAAAGAAAAAAAAATTAGATACCGAAGATAATGACAGGTCAAATGATGGTACATGATTATTACCTATGAACACGCTGTAATCTATCGATTGTCTCCTTCGACATGGTGCCCTCGAGATCACTGAAGGTTTTTGCCTCTGGCAATTGACAGAATGCCCTCCAGCGAGTATAGGAGGGAAGACCATGATCTCTGCCTTCTTGAATCATCTGGGCTACATAATCCACAGCGGTGTCATCGGTTTTTCCATCGTGAAAGTATCTCTCAAGAAAAATCTCGTTCAAACTCGGTGGATAGGGTTTTCTCGAGTGTCCAGCTGTCAAAAACAAAAAGAATTTCACACAGTGAATGAGAAAAGATGAAATTATTAGGCAGAGAAATGAGATGTACCAGTAGCTCCAGCAATCAGTCGATCAATAGCCCCAGCCTCGTAGAGCTCTTGAGGAGCATAGAAAGCTGAATACAGTGATCTTTCACCCGACTTGGTGGCCGTACCCGAGTCAACGAGGTCAAGAGTTTTAGGTGTGAGGGCCGCTATGAAGAATAAACCAGCAGACGCTGCGGCATTACCAATGCCACCATCGACTCTCGAGTCATATTTTGTGAAATAACCCAGTTTCATCAGACGTAAATTGAACCTTGTGAATTACAAAAGGAATCGTAATAATTCATAACAATAGAATCCATTAAACTATCCATGAATGATTTATTTTGTACCTCTCGAGATTGTTTTCACCTAAAATAGCTGGGAGAAATTCACTGTAAGTGATGTGCTGCATTTCAGATATTACTACTCTCCTAGCTTCTTGATAAAGTCTCTCATTGTCCCAGTGAGAATTTAATTCTCCTAATTGTTCAGCAACTCTGTTGTGCTCTCTCAGGAATAGTACGTGCATCAGAGCTATTCCAGGATGCTCATTAATTCGAGAATCTCCACTGTAGAAGCATGGCAATGTTTTATCATTGCTCCTGCAGTTCTGCAAGTTCTTTAATGGCATCGGTAAATTCCTTCGTTGAGTGTTCAACAGACCACCTTTCCCAGAGCGAAGACTCCTCGATACTTCTTCCGAGCTTCCGTAGATTGGAGATAAATCCAAGTATGATGTTGCTTGATTTATTTGCTGTCTTGGGCCTAATTTACATCCCTGAGAATGAATTTCGAAATAGATAAATTATACAATTAAAAATTCTCCTTTCCTCCATCAAATAAACCAAAATTTACCTGACTATTACCAGGATGTATAGCAGATCTAGTATACTCCATGCACCCAACAGGCATATCAGCCCTAATAGGAAAACATTCAGGATGAAAATACTCAAACTCTACATTACAGCATTTGAGCCTTTCACCCCGACTCAACTCCATTTTCGGTGTGTGTGCCAAATCATGAGCAACAAATTGCCCAAAAAGTGCAGTAATAGCCATTAAATAAGGATGTCTAAGATCATGACCCCCAGAATGAACTGTCGTTGATACTTGTCGTGCACTTGGTAATTGTGTTTTTGGTAGAGAAACACCATCCTGATACTCAGGTGGTAGGATTCTGGTGTAAGATTCAAGAGCAGCACCCCAATTAGGATGTGATGGATTATTACACTTTCCGGTATGAGTTCTATACTTTTGATTCGATCTTTTACATTCATTAGTAGTCTTTGCAAATATATTTCCCATACCCTGACAGAGATTAGGTGTCAAGGACATTGCTGGTAGCAGTGATAGAGCATCCCTCGGGGACATGTGTAGTGCTTCAACAAGCATAATTGCCATTGTTTCACTTCTGAGTGCCTGCCTCGATAAATCATGAGCAGCCTCAGACATCTCGTGTGATGCCCCGAGATACCATGAAGGTGAGCCATGCTTCAACTTTGTACTAGACTTTGAAATAGCCATCTCTGTTCTATAATATTTCTCCATTGTGTCGTTGGCACGTCTTGAGAGTTCCTC
This sequence comes from Coelinius sp. EB29, assembly GCA_035578325.1. NCBI lineage: Eukaryota > Metazoa > Arthropoda > Insecta > Hymenoptera > Braconidae > Coelinius > Coelinius sp. EB29. The sequence continues at coordinate 8,820,815 of JAOZGT010000001.1, read as the reverse complement.
CAGCATTCGCGGTGGTAAAAATACCGCTCCAGACATCATCACAAGGACTAAAAAGAAGCAAATCCTGTAAAAAATTAAGATATATTGTGTTGAGATTATTCTCTGACCAAGTATTCACGCACAAAATTACCCTGACCCACATCCAAAGACGTTTTAAATTGGGATTTCAATACAACAAAGATGGTAATGATAACTGTTTATGAACATTTCTTATTATTCGATTGTTATTTGAAATATAAATTATGAGATGATTGTTTCGACACTCTAAGCTCTGGAGAATAACTTTGTACAAAATTGTGACCATCCCCGGATGGTCATTCATTCGACTAATTTCATCAATTACCAATTATTTATCCAAATTCTATAGAATTCGACCTTCTATACAACAAGATTGACATTTAGGATTCTTCCTGGTTCCCTCGTGATTCACCTTACGTAATTTCCATGGGGATTGATCTATGGTAATCGATCGAGTTAACTCCGTGTGATCGGATGAGCGATTGGTTCAATCGTTTTTTTTTCATCTCATTATTATCCAACGATCTCCGAGAGGAATTGGTATTTCATGACTGAGATGAGCATTATTTAATTCTCTTAACCAACAGAAAGTGAATTATCTTGATGCAAAAGTACCCTTTAATTATCCACTCATCTCAGTCAATATTTATTTTAACAATGCACATATTTAAATTATTTTAATATTATTAAGGTCAAAATACTTACCATCTAGTGTAAACAAACATTTTGACACTTCACTTGTTACTAATTGATAAATAGATAATATATTTGAAAGTAAAGTATGCACACCGGTTCAGCTATAACGCACGACTGGTTGACTTCGGAAGGTAGAATCAGCCTCTGGATGAAACGAAAGTACGTGCTTCTGGATTCAAATGGAGAGTGGGGTCTCACAGCGGTATATTTATCGTAAGATGTCAATCGTCACATGACTTTTTTTATCAAAATAATAAAAAAATAATGATAATATAGAAAATACAGGATAAATGATTGATATATAAATTATCATCTTTCTCGAATGTACCACACCCAGAGAATATTTTCAATAATATTCAATTCATTTGATGTTTGTAAACTCTATAATTAGGTGTAATTACATTATAAATGTGCAATTATGAAAGGTAAAATTTATCGGATTAAGTCATTTTATACTTGATTTATTTCCATTTAATTGTATGAGGTAATTTATTTTTTTTCTTTTCAAGTGCACAGTAAAAATTAATTTTTATTAATTATTTGTTAGTATTAGTGAGTACCATTATAACGGAAATGTAAAAATTAGGGTAATGTGAAAGTAAAGGAAGAAGATTGTTACTTTTACGCGCCACTCCTTATTTTGGATAATGTGTTCTCAGTTATTTTTGCATAATCTCTTGGGTAAGTGATCACACAGGCATAACGTTATGCTAATTCACTATACATTCAGACAATGGTGTACCCGAATGTCTCGAAATACACGAAAATATTGGAGGATGATTGATGAAAAAAAAAAAAAATGATTCATCATGTGAGTGGATGAGATGTACACATGAATGCTAAAGTACTTGGATGACATTTTGTTGCTTGATCGTGGGTGGCAAGGCCACGTGTCCTACCTTCGACTTGTACCGGAGTTTCTCGGTCCAATGGTGAGTTGTTTTTTATGAGGAATGTGAGAATTATTAAAATTATTAAAAATGTCATGAGACATTCAAATAATAAAATTAAAGAATTAAATGGCAATGACAAAAAAAATCATTATTTTTATTTTATCATCAATTAAATTTATATTTCACACATTGTATTTGAATTTTCAATTAATTAACAATAATTCTTATGTACCAACATCATCAGTGACATCGAGAACAGCTCCACTGTAAGCGAGATCCCAATAATGCTCGACTTGATGTTTTTTAAAGTGTTCACGAGCCATTTTTTCAATTGGACAAACTTTAAATTTAATTTCACCAAAGTGACGTTGTTTACTAGTTCCACGCCACACAAGCACACACTTATTTGGAACATCATTGCCATCAGTGTCTTTAACAATATCCTCTTCCCATTTTATTCGAGTTGTCATTAATCTGTGATACTTCATCAGTTGTTTGGAACCACCTTCGACAACTACAACATTACAATCACGGAATAACATTACACAACCAGTGAGATAGAGCTGTTTGGCGTTTGTTTCGACTTTGAATTTCTTCGATGCATTGTTCAATAAATCTCGTATTCTGTAATAAAAAATGAAAAAAACAATTCAGTTTTAGCAATCAATCTCAATCTTTCTCAAACAAAAAGAAAAAAAAAATCAATAGAATGAATTATCTCACCTATAAACAGCGACATGAACCCCCAAAGAAGTGTCTTCCTTCAGTTTTCTCGCCTTTTTCTCTCGTCTCTGATCAGCAGTGAGTCTCCTCGCAGCATTGGCATCCTCGTGCGCTTTCAGCCTCTTCGCCATCTGTTGACGTACATGAGCCTCAATTTTTGTAGGATCCTGAACAGCTTCATTCCCCAAAACTCTCATCAAATTAGATATCCTCAATTTTGGTTCAGGAGGTGGTTCTAGTCCCAATCGAATTTTCTCCTGCTCCTCTTTCCAAGCTTCTCTACGATTCTGTCTCCTCAATTTTTTCCTCTCTTTCTTCGTCATAAATACCGGCATGTACGCAGGTTTCAGAGGATCTGTGGGTGGTCTCATCTGCGTTGGATGCTCCACAAGATTAGTTATAGTTGCTGTTTTTATCTGAACCGGTTCATCATCATTGGGGTATCCATTGGTAAGAATAACGGAATCCCACCACTCAACATTCGGCACATCTTCATTGAGTGCTTCTGTTTTAGGTGCAATAAGTGCCAATTTAGTGGCTGAACTTATTCCAGTTTTTCTCGCAATCTGACTAATCTCATTCTGAAGTTTTTCCAATTGCGCTTTCATTCGTATTCTCTCAGCAATTTGTTGGAATTTACCTGGTTCATGAAACTTCAGAGCTCTTTTACTACGACTTGCAGCTTTTACACCAATTCGAGTATCGAAAAAATGAGTGTCTTGAATCTCCTCAGGACCCTTTGACTCTTGTAATTGAGCTCTAAATTCTTCTCGTTTTTTAGCACGAATGTTGGCTTTCAGGGTTGGAACGACTTGAGTTAATTGAACTTCTTTGCCAGTTATATCAACTGTTCTTCCTGACTCGTCGAGGATTAAGGGTGTGGGTTTGTCAGGGACACTTACGTTATTCAGAAGACCTGAGTTTAATTTATTCTTTATTTGGGCTTGCAGGGCAGCGAGTTTTCGGGCCTTATCGGAGTCGGTTTTTGTGAGTAAACCCTGGCTGTACATTGAGTTTGGAAGGGGCAGGGGTTCACGGGGTTTTTGTTGAGAGGTTGTGTCATCTTGTTTTAAGGAACGAAGGGCACGTTTGCGTTCTTCAATTTCTCGTTGGGCATTTTGCATCATTTGTTTTATCTGAAAATTGAGATTTGATTAGAATTAATGTACTTTTTTCCACTTTTGGATGATTATTGAATTATCTTGATTACGAGGGGTTTTACGAAAAAATGTAAAAAGATATTTTTTGTGGAAAATTTCATTAGCTACAAAAAAGGTCTTCAGAAAGATTCCGTTAATAAATAAAATACCTTGTCGGGTGAAAGAGCAGTCTCAGAATTTCCATTTTCAGGTTCACCTCCAATTTTCGGTTTTTTCGCATCTTTATCTTTATCCTTATCATCTCCATGACTCCGTTTTTTACTTTTCTGTAATGCTGTGACATCCTCATAAATGGTAAACACTTTATCCGTGAGTTTCATGGCTTTTTTGTCCTCCAAAAGGGCCGATAATTTATCTATAAAATTATTTAAGAGATAAATGGGGGTGTAACATTGAAAAATATTAAAAATCGCCTGTGGCTAAAGGAGCGTCAGTCCTCTTTATTACCTGCAGTTTTACGTTTATCATATCCAGAAACAATACAATTGACAGCAGTGGTAACAATAGCAGGCTCAGCAAATCCCAGAAATTTATGCACAGCCTTTTCAATTTCCGGCTTCATTTCATAAATCTCTCTTCTCGTCAAATACGACATTTTAAATCCACAAATATTATTTATATAAAATTTAATTAATTATTTCAATTTATAAAATTAGGAAAACCTTTTAGTATTTCCAAACATAACCCCAAATGAGTTGAGGTTAATCAATAGATACGTTGATGCTGCGAAAGCCTTTTTTTTATTCTTGAAAAGTGAATCAAGATTTTTTTTTTAACAATTAATCGCCTAACAATTGACGAGAAATACACACTTATGGAACACCGATGGACTCACAATTCAGTCACAATTTTTCATCTTAGAGCAGAGATTATAAGGGAGATTGCTAACGCCTTAACGAATGTTTCAACATGGGATCCCCTGGTGGTGGAACCGGCAATAAATGTTGCGGCTGAGAGGTGCGATAAAACAGGGCGCACTTTCGGCGGCGGCCAGAGAGGTCGATAAGATAGAGATATTGTTTTTTAATCCAGTTTTACTATTTTTATTATTTTCAATTACACTTTAACATAAAATTAATTTCTCAAAAATTAGGACATTTTAAAAAAATAGTTGAAGGTTCAAAACTTTTCGAACTATAAAAAAAAAATTAATTCGACTCTCTCTGTTGCTCTCGCATGTTGTCTCTACTCGCGCTCCGTCATTTCTCGGAATGGTGGGTTAAATAATTATTTTAAATCGCGTTTCGAAAATGGCAAAAAATATGTTTATTATTTTTTTGGAGTTGATGTGATGAACTAGGAAAGAGCAATAAACATATTTTTTGCCATCTTCGAAAAGTGAATTAAAATAATTATGAAATATGTAGATTTCATAGTTATTTCAATTCGCGTTTTGAAGATGGAAAAAAATATGTTCATTTTTTTTTGGAGTTTATGTGATGAAAGAACTTTTTCCTCGTTATGAAATTGAAAATTTTTGGAATTTTCATAATTTTCGCATTATTGCAATTCGAAAAATTAAAACTGCGATTAACCATTTTCAGCGAATTCAATCGCAATAAACTTTTTTTTCCTTTGAATTTTCGGAATTGCAATAATTTTAAAATTATGGAAAATTTTGAAAAATATCAATTTTTCAACATTAAAAAAGTTCTTTCATCACATAAACTCCGAAGGAAGTAATAAACATATTTTTTGCCATTTCCGAAAAGCGAATTAAAATAGTTATTTAACTCACCATTCCGAGAAATGCCCGAGAGCGAGTAGGGACATCATGTGAGTGCAAGAGAGAGAGTGAACAAATTGACCTTCACGCGCGAAGGGTTGATTTTCTCCCGATTTTCTCGGTTTGCCCTTCGGAGTCGGTAAATTTCCGTTCTCCCTGTCTTTTGGCAATTTTGACAAAAGGAAGTAAGGAAAACAAAAATTTTGATCACCAATTTTTTTCTGTTTTGCAAAATCTCAAAATTTTTTGAATTTTTTTTTTTCGATAGGATTTGATGTCAAAGTTGCCATTAAACTAGAGAAACATTTTCCACAATCCCCGAAAGGCGATCGGAAATAATCTGACGGAAATGTCACCCTTGCGCTTGAAGGTGGACTCGCTTAGTGTCTCTCTCGCACACACCTGTTCCCAATACTCTTTCTCCGTCAATTCTGGGAATGGTGGGTTTCATATTTCATTTCATCAATGATCCGAATAATGTAGATACGTTGTTGATTTTTAGCGAATTTCATCACGATCGACTATTTATATTAATTCTCTTGAAATGTTCAAGAATTTTTCAATTTTCACAATTTCTATAATTCCCCGATGATTGCAATTTGACAAATTTGAGGAGAAATCATAGTCGATCGTGATTAAATTCTCTAAAAATTAACAATGTTCATTCTTCATCATTCGAAACACGGATTAAGGATGTTCTGCCTACATTTTGGACATTATAAGGAAATATAAGAAGTTGATGAAATTTTTTTGTAAGATTCTTCAATCTATTGAAGAACCGCATGCAAAATTTCAGCTTTCCTGCGAGCTGCATAATAAAGTTATGATTTTTTAAAAAATATCAATTTAACACGTGTTCTTATGGAAAATTCACGAAAAGTTAGTGAAATCGATGAAAAATGGGTCTAGCGTAATGAAACTCCGGCTATAGGTCAATCGTTATGTCACGGAAAAACGTTATATTCTTACGCATCCCCCAGACTAATAGGTAGTAATAAAAAATGCCAAAATAGGCGAAAATTTACCTTTCTTGCGCGCGCAGCTGGAAAGTACGACAACGTCGCGACACTTTCAACGAGAGAGGGGCAGCGCGCAAAATACAAATCTGGGGTATCTGGGGAATGAATAAACGTTTACAGCCGAGTGTGGCCTAGTCAACCAATGGTACCAGCCCGTGTTACCAAATTTCTCTAGTTCCCAACGTTGCCGCTGTTAACGACTAGATTTATGTTTTTTTCAGAAATTATTAAATCGATTATCGGAAATTTTTTGATTGATCCTATGAATATTTATTAGGAAAAAGAGTTATGAGGAATATAATGACACCATAAAAGTGACCAAATTTAACCTCAATGGGGTAATTTAAAATTTCATTTTTTCGTCTTCAGGGGTTGGAATTCCCCACAAAACCCTACCTTCCCCCTACAGCTCACCCCCCCATTGCAATCTAGGCAGAACATCCTTAAAGGAAGTAAGAACTCCACCATTCCTGGAATTGACGGAGAGGGAGTATTGGGAGCAGGCGAATGCGAGAGAGACACTCAGCAAATTCACCTCCAGATTATTTTTGACCGCCTTAAATATTTCTTCAGTTTATTGGTAACTTTGACATGAAATCCTATAGAAAACAAAATTTTCAAAAAAATTTCAAAATTTGTTTTTCCTCAAAATTTAGTTTTTCACAAAATTTTGAACATTTTTCGAAATTTTTTTTTCGATAGGATTTGATGTCAACGTTACCAATAAAAAGATGAAACATTTTCAACAATTCTCAAAAGGCGGTCGAAAATAATCTGGAGCTGAATTCGTTGAGTGTCTCTCGCACTCGCCTGCTCCCAATACTCCCGCTCCATCAATTCCTGGAATGGTGGAGTTCTTACTTCCTTTAATTCGTGTTTAGAATGATGAAGAACAAACATTGTTAATTTTTAGGGAATTTTATCACGATCGACTATGATTTCTCCTCAAATTTGTCGAATTGCAATCATCGGAGAATTATAGAAATTTTGAAAATTGAAAAATTCTTGAACATTTCAAGAGAATTAAATAGCTGATCGTGATGAAATTCGCTAAAAATAAACAACGTATCTACATTATTCGGATCGTGGATGAAAAGAAATACGAAACCCACCATTCCCAGAATTGACGGAGAAGGAGTAGGGATTAAGAACAGGCGTGTGCCAGAGAGACCCTAAGCGAGTCCAACTTCATCAAGCGCAAAGGTGATTTCTTTCAGATTATTTCCATTCGCCTTTCGGGGATTGTGGAAGATGCTTTTCTAGTTCAATGGCAACTTTGACATCAAATCCTATCGAGAAAAAAAAAATTAGAAAAATTTGGAAATTTTGAAAAAAAAAAAATTTATGAAATTTTCTGTTCTCTCGTCAAAATTGCAAAATGATGAAAAAAAAGAGAATGCACTGACTCCGAAGGGCAAATCGACAAAATCAGGAGAAAATCTGCCCTCGCGCGTGAAGGTGGATTCAAAGAGGATAGATTAGTCTATCCTCTTTGGTGGATTTGTCAAATCTCTCTCTTGCTCTCGGATGTTGTCCCGAATCGCGCTCCGTCATCTCTCGGAATGGTAAATTTCATAATTATTTTAATTCTCGTTTCGGAAATTGCGAAAAATATATTTATCACCTCCTTCGGAGTTTATGGGATAAAGGAACTTTTTTTTTTAAGTTGAAGAATTAAAACCTTTCAAAATTTTCATAATTTTAAAATTATTGCAATTCTGAAAATTTGAAGGAAAATAAATAGTTTATTTCAATTAACCCTAGATTGGTCACCCTATGAGGGAATCGCCGCGTCGCGTCGTTTTTATTTTTTTTCTGCTGAATGTTTAAGCGGAAAATTCTCAAAAAATTTGTATTTGTCAATTGGAACCTTTAACATATTATCATATTTTTTTTAACTCATATTTTACGCAATTCGTGGAGTAATATAATTAATTTCAGGAGCTGAGAAGATTTTTCCCATGTTAAATGAAATCGCTCGTCTTGCGACGTTGCAGAAACTCACTCAACGCGCTCGACCAGTGTAGAGTGAATTCGGCAACGTTTTGGCCTCAATAGCACGGCCGGCGAATCCCTCATGAGGCGACCAGAGTCGTAAGGTCGCAAAGCGCGACCAATCTAGGGTATTCGCTGAAAATCGTTAATCACAGTTTTAATTTTCCGAATCGCAATAATAGGAAAATTATGAAAATTCCAAAAATTTCCAATTTTTGAACGAGGAAAAAGTTCCTTTATCACATCAACTCCAAAAAATAATGAACAGATTTTTTTCAATTTGGTAACTTGTAAGGGATTTTCCTCCAGTTTTCCACCGGGGAAATAATCCCAAACTACTCTTTACCCATTCCTCATATCGCTACGATCTGGGCGCCAGCTAGATTTTATCCGGAAAACCTAACTAAACCGGCCTCCAGGGAAAACTCGTCACCTGGAGGACTTCTCGTGGACGGGACCCACGGAAGCCACGCTAGCATCAGTATTTCACGGTAGAGGGGCGAGGTCCACCATGTTAGGAGTGCTTCTGCTCGCTCATCGAGGCTGTTTTCACGTCCCCGACGGCGAATACGGAGAGAATTCTTCTCTCAACCGACTCATAGTCTCGTGTACTTCGCCTCGGGGTTATTTCTACCCGATCAGCCGACTTTCGCACTCGGCGTTATCGCTAACGGCGAGTGGCCTTGACCGATTTGCGAATCCTTCTAACCCCTCGGGGCCCGGAATGTGAAGGCACGTGTAGCGAAGACCCTGCCAGAGACACTGTTAACTCCCGATCTACACGCTCACGCGGTTTTCCCTCCACATCCAGTAACAGCAATATCATCGCGAGTCAGATTCCCCCAGCTACTTTGACTGGGAGGCGAATGCGACGAAGGCCCAGCCAGAGACACTGTTAACTCCCGACCTACACGTCCACTCCAACACCCAATCGTTTCGCCGGAAGATCCAAAGCCCGGCCACGTAGCACTCCACGCGACCGGAAACCAGCGCTATTCTCTACTCGGGAGATGCAGGAGCATCTCCCTCTGCTCGCCTCCCCGCTCGATGCGAGGTGACGCCTTCCGATAACTCGCCAGTCATCTCTATGTTCCGCTCTGTACGAGCGCCCGTTCTGAACTAACTAGAAATCTCCCAGGGCTTAACTTCCCAGTCTAGGCTTCTCATTCCAGTACCACTCGAGCTACGTTCTCTCGACGTGGACCAGCCTGATTGGCCCGACATCAATCTCCTCGGAGAAGGGGAAGCGGCAGTTCTTACACCTGCCCGTCCGTCCCTAGGCTAAGTCTGCGGAGCCTTTAACATCGCACAGTTGGGAAGCCTGTACGTCGGCCCTATTCTACCCAACCACAACTGCACGAATGCTAAATTAGCGATAGCATACCAAAACGGTCACTTTGGAGAGTGGGAAGCTCAATCCACCCGAACTGGCGTATCCCCTCTCCTCCATGATCTATTCACCGTCAGTCGAGCCTTGTTCGGCTGACGTCAGATACCTCCTCCTGTCTCTCTCTCTCTCCCAACTCTACTCACTCACTGTGTGTATTTTACCGTGACGAGAAAATCTCGTTACACACCTCCCTCCATAGGAGAGGTTTCGACCCGAAACCTGCCGGTTCAGGACGAATTCTCCTCGTCTTCTGTCTCTGATCCTTCAACCAGAGGGTCTTTTAAGGCTTCCTTATAGGGTTTCATATCCCCTATAGCTACGCCTTTGGGATTACGACCAGCCATATCAGAAACTTCGTAGAAGTTTCTGGAGTACTTTTTGGTCACCACGAAAGGTCCACTGAACGGTTTGTTCAGGGCACCTGACAGCTCGTGGTTGCGAGCTAATACTAATTCGCCGACCTCATACTCGCCTTGTCTATGACGCAAGTTATAGGCCTGCGCCTGTCTATCATTAGCTTCCGCTAATGCGTGGCGAAACGCCAACCTCAAGGTATCGTGACGCTTCATGCGCTCGATCCATGCTTCCGTAGGAGTCTCTTCGACTTCTACGTCTCCCTCTAGTTTTCGCTTCAGCGAATTCGCCGGCTCTGGCTCTCTACCAAAATTGGCGAAAGCGGGCGTGGCTTTCAGAGAACTGTGTTGGGCCGTATTGTATGCAAATCGAAATGCATCCAAGTGACAGTCCCAATCGCGGTGATCTGAGTCTACATACGCTCGTATCATCGCCTTCAGCGAGCGATTGACCCTTTCAGTAGGGTTCGCTTGCGGGTGATACGGCGGCGTTGTCCGATGCTTCATGTTCGTAGAAGCAACCAAGGCTTTCATGTCTCGGTTTACGAACTCTGTACCATTATCGGTCAGCAATTCTCGAGGAGCAACCCATCGATAGATGATTGTCTCCTCTATTGCCTTCCGAATCGACGCACCATTTGCTTTTCGCAGTGGGCGTACTTCGATCCACTTCGTGAAGAAATGGTACATTATAAAAGAAAAATTGATGGCTTGCGATAGTCGAACCCACCTCACTTCCTCCTACGTGAATGACAACTGCGTGTAAAGGGACCCATGATATCGGCCGAGATTCTCGACCAGGGTTTCTCGATTGCTCGAGGCCCCATTAAGCCGATCGGCGCCCTCTGTTGCACTTTGCAACGCTGACACTCGTGACATGTACTTACGTATGACGTCACGTCCTCCAACATCGCTGGCCAATAGTATTGGTTGGCCAAGCGTTGGCAGGTCTTATCGACACCTTGGTGTCCGGCCTGGGGCAAATCGTGACACTCTCGAATAGCGTCCCATCTCAATTCTCTGGGGAGGACTAATTTCCACTCATCCAGGTCTTCGTTGTTCACCGATGCCAGTGCTTTTGGCTTCAAATGATACAACAGTCCTTCCGAGAGTTTCCAAGTAGGAAATTTCTCGGGCATTAATTTCTACGTCTCGGCAGCGACGTAGATACTACTTATCCCGGGTATCTAGGGCAGCATTGAGTAGTTCTGTCGCGCCTTCAGGTGCTCTGGAGAGAGCATCCGGCACGTGGTGCAATGCACCTTTCCTGTGTACGATTTGGTAATCATACTCCATCAGTCTGAGATTCCATCTGGCTAGACGGCCAGTGGGATCCTTCAAATTATGAAGCTATCTCAGATTGCTGTGATCCGTGATTACCGTGAAAGGGTAGCCTTCTAGGTAGCAACGGAATTTCATAATTGCCCAGACCACCGCGAGGCATTCCTGCTCCGTTATGGTGTATTTTGTCTCGGGCCCTGTTAGCGAATGGCTGGCGTACGCTATCACTCGCTCTTGACCGTCTATCACTTGCGTGAGAACGACGCCGAGCCCTACACTGCTCGCGTCCGTTTGCAGGGTAAACGGCAGCGAGAAATCTGGACACGCAAGCGTTGGAGCTGACGTCAGGTGCTTTTTCAGCGCCTCGAAAGCCGCTTGCTGCTCTTCGCCCCATACCCAAGGTTGGTTATTCTTGGTTAGGCGCGTCAGTGGTTGAGCCACTGTAGCAAACTCTGGTATGAATCGTCGGTACCAGGAAGCCATCCCGAGGAAACGGCGAATCTGTTTCAGATTCTTGGGTTCCGGGAACTCTACTACTGCCGACGTCTTGTCGGGATCGACCTGTAGTCCTTCGCTATTCACGACGAATCCGAGGTATTTCACTTTGGACCGACAGAATACGCTCTTCTCACGGTTTATGGTTAAACCGTGGTCCCTCAGCTTGTCGAGAACTCTTCCCAACCACGTAAGGTGTTCTTCGAACGTACTTGAAACAATAATGATATCGTCCAAGTAGACGAAGACGTGTGGGTACATCTCTGGACCAATTAACTTGTCCAACGCTCTCTGGAATGTTGCGGGGGCGTTCGTTAAGCCGTACGGCATACGCTCGAACTGGAAAAACCCCCTTCCAGGCACTGTAAATGCAGTGATCTCTTTTGACTCTTCGGTCAACGGTATTTGCCAGTAGGCAGCGCTCAAATCCAACGTCGTAATATAATTGGCTTGTCTTAGCTCGTCTAAGATGCCAGTCATATTCGCGACCGGGTAGGCGTCCTTTTTGGTCACCTCATTTACCCGTCGGAAGTTGATACAGAATCGATACTTCCCGTTGGCCTTCTTCACCATGACGACTGGGCTATTCCAGTCGCTCTCTGATGGCTTGATGATCCCATCTCTGAGCATCTCATCCACTTCCTTCCACATCAACAATTTCAGGTGATGGGAGGACTGCCTGACCCTTTGGCGGATCGGCTCATGGCCTTCCACATCAATTTTGTGTGGGGCCAGCTTCGATATCGGCGGGCTTCCTTCGACTACCGGAATTTTTGCATCCAGGAGTCTCTGAAGCCGCTCCTTCTGTTCCTCGCCTGGTGTTCTCAAGCCATTGCACACGGTTAAGTGGCAGGCTCTTTTCACCGGCACAAACTGGAAGGCCACTTCCGGCTGATCTCGAAAGAACCAGGATTGGCCAAAGAAATCGATGACCATTCGAGCTTCTCTCAAGAAATCTAGTCCTAGGATGAAGTCTTCGGATAGCGATGCCATCCAAAGTGCTTCCACCTTGACTGCTCTTCCCTCCAATACTAGAGACAGTTTGGAGGATTCTTTCACCACTTCTAGTTGGCTGTTCGCCACTAGAACTCTTCTGGGTGGTATTCTTTTCGCGCTAATGCCCAGCGAGCTTAATAACTCGATCCCCGCTTCTCCAGCGAAGGTACGAGATGCTCCTGAGTCCACTAGTCCGCGGATCTTCTTCCCGTGAATATCGATTTCCACGTGGAATGCAAACGTCTTGCCCTCCTTCATAGCCTGTTTGATAAACTCCTCTGGGGAAGTTATCTCAGGCGAGGACAACGCTACTGGATCGTCTGTGCGGTCCAAGGAAGGTTTCATCTTCCCTTTTCCCTCCTGAGACGTTACTTTCTCAGTTCCCGAGGTTTTCACCATCGTGGCCACTGTCTCCTCAGCCTCCAGGATTTTTACTTCCTTTTCGACGGTTCCTTCCGTCCCTGGGGTTTCTATATCCCTCGGAATGGGCTCTTCCGGGCTTAGCGGCGGCGTAGGCTGCACCTCGTCGCTTACGCGGCCGCTTTCCCGTTTCCCGGACTGCATTTTGGGCAATCCGGGGTGTTTACCCCTTTTCGACCACACCTGTAACAGAACACCGTTCTGGGTTCTGTGTAGACTCGCCAAGAGTGATCGGCTTTGTCACAGTTGTGACACTTCAGTGGTTTAAACCACTGGACACCAGGTCCAGCGCGGCCTGGACCACCACCCCTCCTTAGAGGAGTACCACGCCTCTGTAGGGCGTGTACTACCTCTAACTCATCGACGAAATACATCTCGCATTCGTCGTTCTCTTCAGCCTCCTCCTCCTCCTCTTGCAAGGCCCTTACGGCCTGTTTCGGAGGGAACTTGGGCTGTGGCTTCGAGCTTTTGTATGCAAAGCTCGGGCATAAGGCATCCTCCGGTTTCGGTGGAGGTTGTCATGTTCTAGCGCTGGCGATGTTCTTCTCTTGTCGAAGAGCATGCTTTTCCAGCGTTCTCAGGCTCATTCCCTCTTGCAGGGTGAGGCCCGTCTTATATTTGGGGAGCATATTACGATAAACGTAGCTCACCTTCTTTGCTTCTGACCACCTGGGCTTCGTTCGGCCAAACAATCCTTTCATGTTGGCCACGAACGTCCCCACTGGCTCATCAGCGCCTTGACGGCGACTCGCAATCTCCTCGTGTAAGGCGACCTGGTAATCCAGTTCGCCAAAACGTTCTCGGAAGGCGATTTTCGCTTCCTCCCAGGAGTACAACTCTTCCTCCCTGTACCAGGTGAGGGCTGCGCCTGTCAGGCAACCCCTCAAAACCCCTAACAGGTCGGATTCTCTGATGTTTAACGTCTGTAAAACATCGTCTACCGTGGACAGGAAGTCCTCCACGTCTTCTCCTGGGGTTCCTGAGAAGGAAACGCCCCATTTCTTCAAAGCCTCGAGGACTTTCTGCGTCAGCAGGGGGCGCCTGCAACGGTGGTGGCGGCTGCTGCCGTGGCTCTCGTCAGAGGATTCTTCAGCTCGCGTTTCTAGCGAGCGGAATCCTCTTTCCCTCTCATCGAGGCCTCCTCCGTACCCTCTTCGGGTCTGGGGTTGCTCGAAAGCCTCCAGGGGTTCTCTTCTCCGGGGCTGCGCGCCCCGTTCCCCCCGGAAGTTGTCTCTTAGCCCTTTCGGGGCTGCCTCTTGGGAGGGAGTTGCTGCCGGGCCTATTCGGCCGCGTAATTCCCTCTCCAGCTTCTGGACTGCCGCCAGTAGCTCTACCGGAGTTGGGGTCGCCTCCGTTACCTTTACCTCTGGTAGGTTCAGAGGTGTCACTTCACCGCTGGCATTTTTACTGCCTTTGGTGCTCCCTTTTTTACTGCCCGGTGGCCTGCCTCTTCTCTTTACCAGAGATGCGGCCCCTAGTACGCCTGACGCAAGAATTTGTTCTTGCAGCTGTCTCGCTTGTTCAGCGAACGTCTTCAAAGTTGCTTGCTCAGCAGCTTCGTCTGTGTGGCCTTCCACCCCCTGGGGCTTCACCGCGTCGGTTTTCCCTGGGATGGGTGTCTTCGGTAGTTCGTAATCACTCTCTCTGGGAGTGATCATGGTTTTACCGTCCTTCGGGGGGGTCTTCTGTCCAGAACACTCTCCTCCATCCTTTTTCGAATCCTTCTCGGATTCGTCTCCACTTTGGGTCGGCATTTCGCTTTCCTGGCGGACGTTCGGGGAGCTCGATGTTTGCACACCGGTGGCTTCACTGTAAGAGGCCTTTTCTGCATTCTGCAGCGCCTTTTATACCCTTCTCGAGGGAGTGGGGGTCATCCCCTCTCGCTTTACTAGACAACGCTAGTGGCGCCCTCTCTGCTAGGGAATTCCCCCTGCCTAGGGTTTTCCTATGCGCCACCTATCTAGTCTCATCTGACTAGTGGCGCTCTCTCTGGTTTGAAAGAATTTCAATTCTGACGGTACTATTCAAATTTTCTAAAAAATCGAATTTTTCCCGCCCATTCCACCACTCAGTTTTTGAATAGCTTCGTGGTGCCCTCTGAATTGAAAGAATTTCGATTCTCTCAATTCTGGCGGTATTATTCAAATTTTCTAAAAATTCGAATTTTCTCCGCCTCTTTTCACCTCCCGGCTTTTGTATAGCCTTCTGGTGCCCTCTTAATTGAAAGAATTTCGATTCTTTCAATTCTGGCGGTATTATTCAATTTTTTGAATTTGAATTTTCCCGCCTCTTCTACCTCTCAACTTTTGAGTGAGGAGTACCTTCTCGTACGACAACGGGGCGCCACTGTACGGTTCCCGCGTCGTCAAGTAGTCCAGCAGTCGGTAATTTGGCTTCCGCCTTTACCGACCGTCTTACCGACGGTTAGCCGCGGTGAGTACCTTCGGGGAGACGCCAGATGGCGCCTACTACCCGTTATCTTCACAATTCAACCACGTGTGTTGAATTGTGCCCCGGAAAGGTGGGTTTCACCCGGAAATGGTGGGTTTCGCCCGTATGTGTTTATTTTTTGGGGCTTTCGCCCCTCTCCCTCGCCATCAGAGCATTGCGGCTCGTCCGACGCCTTTCTCGACACCTCGTGTCGTAAATTATGTCTGATCTTTGCAAACCATCCATAATTTTGCTTTTTCAGCCAAAAAAAAAAATTTTTGGACAACAAAAAGCATCAAAAAAAAATTTTGTCCATAAAAAAAAATGACTGGGGATTTCCCCGTCCTCTCTTTTAGGAGGGTTTCTCCTCCCTCCTCGCCTGGAGGTTTGCACCCCCTTCTGGCGTCCTCTCACCTTCCCTCAGGGCAGCCTCTGCTGCCCTTTTGAGGCGCCTTTTCTCTCTCCTGCTCTCCCTCCTTGCCTCTCCAGCCTCTCGAGGGCTCCCAGCTGCTGCTGGGACCTCTTGGACTGTCGGGCGGGAGGGGAGTGTAGGCCTCCCAGGAGCATTGGCCGATGTTCTGGCCCTCTGCTCCTGCCTCATCCTTTTCAGGACTTCCCTGGGCACGTTCCTCCCGAACGCTGGAATCCAGGGACCCCTCCTTCTTTTCTCTGCCTGGCAGGGGATGCACTCTGCCGTCACCTTGCCAGGGCGACCGCAACTGTGGCAGTAGACCCGCTCCGGCTCTGTGCAGTCAATCCCTCCGTGTCCAGGCTTGTGGCAATTCCAGCACAGCCGGGCTGGAATCCTGAACCCCCGGGGGGGACCTCGACTCGTGGAGGGGGCGTTCAGCTCCTCCTGCACGCCTCTCATCTCTGGGAGTTTAGAGATGGTGCCCTTAAACTCCTTTGGGTGCTTTCCCTTCACGTGCTGGACCACGTGCTCCTCTAACTTCCGGTTTCCAGCCGGGATAACACTCTGAGGGCGTTTGTTATTCCGGGATTTCTCCTGTCTCTCGGGCTTTGGTTTTGGGGTTGGCGTCTCGACGAGACCCTTCCCCATCACCAGGCCCGCACCTCCTTCTGAGGAGAATTTTAAAAAAATCCTCCCCAGCATTTCAGGGTCCTTAACTAGAGCCTCAGTAATGAGTTGCTCTAGCCCGGGGGTCCCTGAAACCTCACTCGCCCCTGGAGCGACTGCCGTCGTTTCCACGACCACCTCCTGGGCAACTACCTCCACGTCCATCGCCTCCTCGGCGTCCTGACTGGATTCCTCATCCAGTTCCAGCTCCAGGGCTGCGAACTGCTCCTCAGTAAACCCGGAATCTGAAATTTTTAAATCCGTGAGGATTAAAGTAACTCATCAGTGCAATAAAATTTAAAGATTTTTAAAAACTACAAAAAATCGCCTGAAAGTGTTATTAGATTTTTTAATCGTAATTTTTTGCTCGATTTAATGACCGTTTAAGTTTTTCAAAAAATCAATTTTGAAAAATCAACATTTAACCCAGGGTCTTATGGAAAAATTCATAATTTGTTTCTGAATAAAGATTAAAATCTGAATTTTTCACTCGAAATGTGAAAAAAATAATAAAAAATATTGACACTTGTTTCATGAGGTTTATCCGTTTAGTTTTATTGATATTAACAATAAACAGTGAAAATTGACGAGAAACCGGAACCGAAATCGACATGGCAACGTCTGCTTGCGTCTGCTCGAGTAAAGAGGTTATGGCGTTCAGTCCACTCGACTCCCGCCTGTCATTTTGACATCCAGCGTTGCCACGTATATTTGCAAGCTAGTCAACTGAATTACTTTTTATTGATTTTTACTTTCTTAAAAATCGAAAAATGTTATAATTTTCATATTGATGACCTCAATAATTCTTATAAATAATTTAAAAATGAAAACAATAATTTTTGGAAATTGTTTAATTTTTGCACACTCAACGACTTTATGTGTACTGATGAGCTACTTTAATAGATCCGGGTCTTCACTCTCGCCTAATGGCGTCTCTGAGGCTACGGTTTCTCCTTCGCCACGTGGCGTGGCCGAAACCGTGGTCTCCATCCTCTCCACGAATTCGAGTTCGTGGAGATCTTCGGTCGACCCCGAAAGGTCAAACTCACCTCTCCGTGCTCCTTCGGCAGTTGTCACCACCTTCTGCACTAATTCATCGAGGATTTTATCCTCGTTAACTTGCTCACCACTGTTCATTGCGAACACGTGCACTTAAATTTTTCGCGAGCGAAAATTCTCACGTCCGACACACTGGGCGTACGAAACGGGAAAGAACGCTCTTGCTGATCGTAGGTCAGGTTACGGGTGTCACAGGGTGGGGGTAATTACGGCGAATCGACATTTCAATCGATCGCCGCCGGTGGTCCCACCTGTGGGCCATCCCGACCTTGCCCCAATTCGCCAATTTTCGGCGCCTCATTTGAATAAATCTAGCACGGGCACGTGCCAGATTGAT
This sequence comes from Coelinius sp. EB29, assembly GCA_035578325.1. Classification (NCBI taxonomy): domain Eukaryota; kingdom Metazoa; phylum Arthropoda; class Insecta; order Hymenoptera; family Braconidae; genus Coelinius; species Coelinius sp. EB29. The sequence goes on along the minus strand of JAOZGT010000001.1, from coordinate 8,802,746 downwards.
TCAAGCCACGCGCCGCGAGCCGGTGGCCGGCACGTGGCGCCCTCTCGTGTTCGGAGCTCTCACTCGCTCTCTGCCTTACCGGCCGAGGAGTGTTGCCGTCGGCTTGCGCCGAATTCTGTCGAATTTTCCCTTACGGGTTTTCTTTCCCATTCACTTTGTCTTCCCCTTCGAGGAAGGAAAACTCCTCGCACTCGAGATGACTCCCTCTCGGGTGGCGAGGAAGCCTGTGACGAGTCTGCGGGGGAATTCCTTGCCACGACGGAAAAGTTTTCTTTCTCAAATGCCCGTTTTTCTCTCCAAAACTGACATTTTGAGGCCTTTTGGGGAAGAGAGTGACCTCCTCCGCCCTTCTTTCGAGTGTTTCCACTCTCTCTCATTTCCGTGGGAGAAAAAAAAAATACTTCCCGCGCTCAAGGTCATTTCCCCTCGGGTGGCGAGAAAATGTTCCCCGAGTCGTCGAGAAAATTCCCCTCCCAGCGAAAAATGATGACCTCAAATTCCCTTCATTTTCTCTCGAAAAAAAAAGAAATTTGTCTTATTGGGAGCAAGAATAGAATTTCTTTCTCCCGCTTTCCCGCATGGGTACTCACTCTCGCCATTCCTGACGTCACTTTCACTCCTATATGGCATGGCCCCACGTTAGGCGCCATTTTGTAAGGGATTTTCCTCCAGTTTTCCACCGGGGAAATAATCCCAAACTACTCTTTACCCATTCCTCATATCGCTACGATTTGGGCGCCAGCTAGATTTTATTCGGAAAACCTAACTAAACCGGCCTCCAGGGAAAACTCGTCACCTGGAGGACTTCTCGTAGACGGGACCCACGGATGCCACGCTAGCATCAGTATTTCACGGTAGAGGGGCGAGGTCCACCATGTTAGGAGTGCTTCCGCTCGCTCATCGAGGCTGTTTTCACGTCCCCGACGGCGAATACGGAGAGAATTCTTCTCTCAACCGACTCATAGTCTCGTGTACTTCGCCTCGGGGTTATTTCTACCCGATCAGCCGATTTTCGCACTCGGCGTTATCGCTAACGGTGAGTGGCCTTGACCGATTTGCGAATCCTTCTAACCCCTCGGGGCCCGGAATGTGAAGGCACGTGTAGCGAAGACCCTGCCAGAGACACTGTTAACTCCCGATCTACACGCTCACGCGGTTTTCCCTCCACATCCAGTAACAGCAATATCATCGCGAGTCAGATTCCCCCAGCTACTTTGACTGGGAGGCGAATGCGACGAAGGCCCAGCCAGAGACACTGTTAACTCCCGACCTACACGTCCACTCCAACACCCAATCGTTTCGCCGGAAGATCCAAAGCCCGGCCACGTAGCACTCCACGCGACCGGAAACCAGCGCTATTCTCTACTCGGGAGATGCAGGAGCATCTCCCTCTGCTCGCCGCCCCGCTCGATGCGAGGTGACGCCTTCCGATAACTCGCCAGTCATCTCTATGTTCCGCTCTGTACGAGCGCCCGTTCTGAACTAACTAGAAATCTCCCAGGGCTTAACTTCCCAGTCTAGGCTTCTCATTCCAGTACCACTCGAGCTACGTTCTCTCGACGTGGACCAGCCTGATTGGCCCGACATCAATCTCCCCGGAGAAGGGGAAGTGGCAGTTCTTACACCTGCCCGTCCGTCCCTAGGCTAAGTCTGCGGAGCCTTTAACACCGCACAGTTGGGAAGCCTGTACGTCGGCCCTATTCTACCCAACCACAACTGCACGAATGCTAAATTAGCGATAGCATACCAAAACGGTCACTTTGGAGAGTGGGAAGCTCAATCCACCCGAACTGGCGTATCCCCTCTCCTCCATGATCTATTCACCGTCAGTCGAGCCTTGTTCGGCTGACGTCAGATGCCTCCTCCTGTCTCTCTCTCTCCCAACTCTACTCACTCACTGTGTGTATTTTACCGTGACGAGAAAATCTCGTTACAAACTTTACTTCATAACTGTCGGATTTTGATGATTCATTTTTAAATACTGGGAATAACATTCGCAAGAAAAGTGCCTTAGAGCCAGAGTGTGAATTTTGTTTATAAACAAAATACCCCTTAGAGCGGTCAGTTTCGTTTAAAATATCTCGGAAACTGTTGAGAAGTTATCGAGACATGCAGTGAGAAAAAGTTGCGTAATTCAATGAAGAATGAATTGGCGTTTGATTTTTGTCTTTACGAACAATAGTTTTTGAGTTATGGTCATTTGTTTGTCAGCGCGCGACGATCCGCGCGCTTCATACTATAAACAAATGGCTGTAAATGAACCTAAAATTGATATTTCAATTGTATTTTTTTTCTACTTGAAGAAGATTTGAACCGCATACTCTCACATTCTTTATTAATTTTTTCCATTGATTTTCATTATTTTTGATGAAAAATAATTAATTTTCAGTATATTAGAATAATAAATGTATTAAAGTAGCTCATCAGTGGAATAAAATTTAAAGATTTTTGAAAACTATAAAGAATCGCCTGAAAGTGTTATTAGATTTTTTAATCGTAATTTTTTGCTCGATTTAATTAACGTTTTAGTTTTTCAAAAAATCAATTTTGAAAAATCAACATTTAACCCAACGTCTTATGGAAAAACTCATAACTTTTTTCTGAATAAAGATTAAAATCTGAATTTTTCACTCAAAATATGAAAAAAATAATAAAAAATATTGACGCTTGTTTCATGAGGCTCAACCGTTTAGTTTTGTTCATATTAACAATAAACAGTTAAAATTGATGAGAAACCGGAACCGAAATCAACATGGCAACTAGGGTGCCACTTAACGGCGCCCTTGGCTAATTTTGATAGGTTCAACCCACAGATGAGTTCTAATTAATTGAAAAAAAATATGTGCAAAGTCTCAGCTCTTAATCTTAAGAACAAACCCTGCCTTTGAGAATAAAATGTTTCCCATTCAAAAAGCATTGAGATTTGCATCATTTCCGTAAACAATTTTTTCCACGCTACTGAATAGCTTAAAAAATATGAAATCTACGTGAATATTTTGGGTATCGATTCAAAAATATAATTTGTTCATTTTTAAGCCCGAATTATGCACTGTGGTGGTGGAATATGCCACCTCAATTTTCCGATTTTGTTGATTACCTGATTATCTCGAGAAAAAATCATTTTTCCGTCATTATCTCGATAACCAAGCATTTTACGATAAAATTTTGTATCACCTTTTTTGTAAAAAATTTTCTCAGCTACAAAAAATGTCTTTTGACATTTCGTCTTAGAATCATTCATTAACGAGTTAAATGCATAGTTATGGAATTTCAATGTGAAAAGTGCCATTTTCTCATTCAAAAAGCGTCGGGACTCGAAATATTGTAATGAATCAGTTATTTATTCCCCTCATTAATTAGCAAAATAATGATGTATAGATTCTCTGTCTCTTTTTGACGGTTGTAGATGGGAAAATGTAATATAACACAATCAGTTATAAATTTTTTTCTTTTTAATCATATAAAATTTATTGCTAGTTCTGATTACTTGCGATTCAAAAACATGACACACAGAAAAATGACAAGTAGAATGATGTTCCTCATCTACAATAGATGAATCTTGAACTTTCTTATAAGAAATCTCTCATAACAGTTTCTTTATTTGCATCTGGGAATTGTTTTCTATACTCGGCTACAATTTGGACGATAAACTGCTTCTGGGGCTCCTTGTTTGTTAGAATTCCATTGTAATTCTCTATCAAACGAACCCCTCGTTCTGCTGTGTCATTCACCATCTTTAATTTCTTTACTATGTTCAAACCATGCAGAAAAGTTTCATCCTGGCTCCAGTTCAGAGGGTCAATCTTGAGAAATTGAGGATCAATTTCAAATCTCTTGAAAAACTTGAGGCATTGAGGAGTGATGAAATAGTCCAAGTCTTTGTCAAAGAGATAAGCAACTCCCTTAGGGTTTATTTCCAGCCGTTTAGGACAATTCTCTCTCATTTCATCATCTGATGATTCATTCTGATCAACTGCAATCACCATTTTTCTTTTCAACTCTATAGGCAAATCCTCATCGAAAAATGACATTGCAACTACTTCAGGACTGAGATACCATAAATGACCGACGAATTTTTTCAAGGTCATTTGGGAGATTTCGGAATCGATTTTTTTGAAATCGTCAAGTATTTTGATGAATCCAAGGTCATGACTCGGTGCTTGAGGCGCGAGTGGAGCTGTGAACCATGCATGGACATAAATTAGAACAATGAAAATGCAAACGTCTCGAAGTCCCTTCTTTTCCGTCTCGTTCAACGTGAAACAGTCTCGAAATAGATAAATTTTTAGAACGTATATCGCTTTCGCCATCCAACGAGCATGATGGATCGGTCCTGGCAGTCGGAATTTCACCTCATAAGATGGAACAACACCCAGAAATATAAGAGTCAAGTCTAGTAGTTCCTCGTAATCATCCCTAGGCTGAGCAAGGGTTTTAATCTTCTCCACGAAAGACTGAATACGTTGGACATGATCTGATAGTATTTTTTTCACACTTTCAGTCTCCATTCCACTCCTGTACTTCGATTTATCGATGTCTCCCCAAGACTCGCTGAACCTTTTGAACATTGGAACATTTGGTCCACTCGAAGCTGGCATTTTCGAATCGAAAGCTGCTCGTAAAACCAATTCATACATGTGGTGTCGGCAGGCAAAAACCAAAAGATCTGTCTCTAAAAGCTGTTCAAGCAGAATAGCAGCGCCTTTGTGAATACCGAGATTTGAAGCCGTTGTGTCACAACACACTGCCTTGATCGTCCCAGAAAGACCCCAATCCTCAAGCACTTCAAAGATCCCTGCGGCTTGAGCTTTTCCTGTGCCACTCTCAAGCTCTGGAATTCCCAAAAGTTGCTCTGTGTCACCATCTGTTATTATAATAGGTAGTCGATCGAGAACTTCACGTTTCGGTAAATTGTAGAGTAATTTTCCATCCCAATGCAGTACACTTGCTTTGAGCTCCTTTTCCTGAAATATTTTTTTAATGTTCTTTGCTTTTGCCTCACGTAATAGTTGCCTATACCGATTGATTGATGTTTTGTTGAGAATAAGTGTTGATACATCATAATTAAGACGTTTAGCCACTGTAGCAATTAAATGAACTGCTTTTCGATCTGTTATTTTGCATTGATCCAACACTGCAACTAGTTTCTCATCGAAAATATTGATAGTTCCTCTCGATTTTTTGGGAGCCGATGGTCCAGGCTGAGATAGATCCTCATCTATCAATTGATCAGCCTCCTCATCCCACGAAACATTGGAATACGTGCCAATACTCGTTTGGCTGAGACTCACCGTCCCTTCTTCACTTGAAGCCAATTCAACTATCGCATCTGTAATAAATTGATTGTAATGATTGAGTCTTGGTAACAGAATTGAGAATCCGATAGATTTGTAATGATGAGGTGTGATTATGACTTACCCAAAAATGTCTTTTCTTCCTCCATTTTCTGCAGTCATAGTAATCTTAATTGATCTCTCTCTGATTGAATTCTCTCTTCCTCTTCGTATATTGGTTCAATATTAGAAATGTAACCGATTCTCTCAGGTTTTCTCTGGTTTTCTAAAAATTCTTTTTGAATCGCATCGATTCTATCAAAAACATTAGCGTGCGCAATGTCAAAGAGATTCCTCAAGTCGGCAGTGAAAGCTTCTTCCTTTTTAATATTAAACTCTTTCCCAGCATTTTTCTGTAAACTTCTCCAGGTTCTGTAGAGAGGTTCTAATTTTTCAATAGAGTGAATGCGTTGTTTTGTAGGTAACCGTGCTTTTTGCCAAAAGAGCATGACTTCGTCAATAACCAATGCCGCACTTTCTTACAAAGATAGCTGATTCAACTCTCTGAGATAAAAAAATAAAACTTTCAAAGCTTGAAGCTTTGATGGTAATTTATTTCCGATGATTTGTGTCTCGATATCTCCAATCAAATAAATATTTTGCCTTAATCTTGGAGTTGAATACATGATGAAAAGACTCTGAATGTGTTGAATTCATAAAACATACTCAGTAAGTACATGATACATTCGAGGTTAGGTCTTGACGGATGTATGCGGGAGTACCGATAATGCAGAAGTACTGCTCGACGATGGTCAATGCGAATAGCGCGCCAAATTTAAATATAAAAATTCAAAGATTGATATTTGGTGTCTGAACATAAAGGAGAATGTTACAGATATAGTTTTTTAAATCAAGTGACATGATCCCGAAGGTTTCCAGGTACAAATCCTCTGTTTGTAATTCAGAAAAAGATTATTCTGCATTCATCTCGCTAATGAATGATTCTAAGACGAAATGTCAAAAGACATTTTTCGTAGCTGAGAAAATTTTCTACAAAAAAGGTTGTGACGAGTGACTTTTGCAACATCGACAGACAACCAACGACGGATCTTGCCTTCTTGATACCTTGGACGCCAGCTGATTGGTTTAGTTAAATTAATTTTACCATGGAAAACCAGCAACTCCGACTAGCTCTTAAATTATATCTCAAGGGGGAGAGAGGACGATACTCTCTGCGTCTCTCCCAATCAGTGCTCAGAATCGTGATTATAATATGATTTATTAACTCAAATAATTAATTATTGAACTCAAATTTAACATAATAATAATCTCGGAAAATAATTCCCTCAGAAGCTTGACAAGAATGGCTCGGTGAACCCCAAACACAAATGTACAACGCCTGACTCGACGGTAATTGATAAATAACTCGATAATTCATAAATTCAGCTCTGACCTTATTCATCCCTCGTTGACTATTAGACAGAAGTAACGTTTACCATAATTAATTAACGATAACTGACATTAGATGCTCTGAACTGTTATAGCAGACTGTGATATTAAATTTGACTGTAACGTAATCGTAATTGTAATTGTAATGAATTCTGTGACTATGACTGCTACGTTGACTGCGTCTGTTCTCTCCTACTGTCGGTGGAACACTCTGCCGAGTCTCCACACTCGTACGGTGAGATAGTCCTCTCGGGGCTATTCGGAGAAATTCGGGGGTTCTGAGTGGCCGCGATGAGAACCAAGTCCATGCCCTCAGTGCCGCTGCTCACCAACTCCTCGGTGCACGTGGACCCGTGCAACGTTGGGATCTTCACCGATCCTATCCTCCTACTTCCACCCTCATTGCCGTCCTTCCAACCCCGAAGAGATCTTTCTCCAGGGTGACGACAATGAGATCCCCAGAATTGACCCAATGGGTAATTAATAACATGAATTACTTTGATTGATGGACCTCCAAGGTTCCTGAAATTTGGAGAGAGCCCCACAGACGCGATTCTAACATTTAAATACAAATAAATCCTACTGTTGACGACAACGCCGTCACAAGGTAATACAAAATTTCATCGTAAAATGCTTGGTTATTGAGATAATGACGGAAAAATGATTTTTTCTCGAGATAATCAGGTAATTAACAAAATCGGAAAATTGAGGTGGCATATTCCACCACCACAGTGCATAATTCGGGCTTAAAAATGAACAAATTATATTTTTGAATCGATACCCAAAATATTCACGTAGATTTCATATTTTTTAAGCTATTCAGTAGCGTGGAAAAAATTGTTTACGGAAATGATGCAAATCTCAATGCTTTTTGAATGGGAAACATTTCATTATCAAAGGCAGGGTTTGTTCTTAAGATTAAGAGCTGAGACTTTGCATATATTTTTTTTTAATTATTTGGAACTCATCTGTGGGTTGAACCTATCAAAATTAGCCAAGGGCGCCGTTAAGTGGCACCCTAATTAACACTGAACTTTGCGAATGCAAGAGGAAAAACATTGAATTCAACTCTTTTCTATTTTTTTCCGCGACTTCTGAGTTGCCGGGCAGCTATTTTGAATAATTGTTATGTGCTACAGCGCTTACTGGAAGCTCGTCGCGCGCGTTAGCGTGCATGATGCCCTAGTAAAATCAATAATTCTGATAAATAATTCTTCAGTAATAATTCTTCAGTTTCAATTATTATTTCAGTTTGGTGAAATTTTAGTGATTTCAATGATGTAGAAGTCATTGATTTCAGTTTGATGAAGTCAATGAAGTCATGGTGAGTCATGAAATCACTAATAATCAAGGTTGCAATCACTGAAATCATAAATTCAATGAAGTCATTGAAATCACTAGTGAAATTGACTGCATTTAGCAGTCATGTATCACTCGACCTTGGAGTTCCCAGCCCCTCGTCAAAAAGTGAAATAATTGATGTAGAAATTGAAAAATCTTTAAAAACTGAAGAAAATGAAGAAATTATTGGATTAAAAACAGAGGAGAGTCCAGAAATTACCCGGAAAACTGATGAATAGTTTCTGGTACATATATCAGAGGGGAAAAACATATCAGTAACAACTGCTTTTATGAAGCAGAAAAATACTTGAATCAAGTCGAACTCTTCCTGATTCAAGTCCATAATCTACCTGAATCAAGTCGAACTCTGCCTGAATCAAGTCGGACAAACTACCTGATTCAAGTAGAATTCTACCTGATTTGCGTCGCTAATCGAACTGAAATTTTTTGTCGACTTGATTTAAGTCGATAAATCGACCTGAATCAAGTCGAAAATCTACCTGATTCAGGTAGAAATTCGGCAGATAGAAAATTCTACCTGAATCAGGTAGATTTTTTTTTGGGTGTGACGGAGCGCGAGTCGGGACAACATGCGAGAGCAAGAGAGAGAGTTGACAAATCCACCTTCATGCGCGAGGGCAGATTTTCTCCTGATTTTGTTGATTTGCCCTTCGGAGTCAGTGCATTCTCTTTTTTTTCATCATTTTGCAATTTTGACGAGAGAACAGAAAATTTCATAAATTTTTTTTTTTTTTCAAAATTTCAAAATTTTTCTAATTTTTTTTTGTCGATAGGATTTGATGTCAAAGTTGCCATTGAACTAGAGAAGCATCTTCCACAATCCCCGAAAGGCGAATGGAAATAATCTGAAAGAAATCACCTTTGCGCTTGATGAAGGTGGACTCGCTTAGTGTCTCTCTCGCCTGTTCCCAATACTCTTTCTCCATCAATTCTGGGAATGGTGGGTTTCATATTTCATTTCATCCATGATCCGAATAATGTAGATACGTTGTTGATTTTTAGCGAATTTCATCACGATCGACTATTTATATTAATTCTCTTAAAATGTTCAAGAATTTTTCAATTTTCACAATTTCTATAATTCCCCGATGATTGCAATTTGACAAATTTGAGGAGAAATCATAGTCGATCGTGATAAAATTCCCTAAAAATTAACAATGTTTGTTCTTCATCATTCTAAACACGGATTGAAAGAAGTAAAAGAACTCCACCATTCCAGGAATTGATGGAGGGGGAGTATTGGGAACAGGCGAGTGCGAGAGAGACCCTCAACAAATCAACCTCCAGATTATTTTCGACCGCCTTTTAAGAATTGTGGAAAATTTTTCTGTTGTTTATTAGTAATTTTGACATCAAATCCTATCGAAGAAAAAATTTCCAAAAAAATTCCAAAATTTTGAGAAAAATCAAATTTGTAGTGAAATTTTTTTTTTCGTCACACTATGCAAAAAAAGTAACTTTTCGACACGCTCCGCTTCGCTTCGCGTGCCTAAAAAGTCCCTTTCCCGCACATTGTGATGAAATAATATATTTCGTAACAAGTGCACAATAGTAGATTTCGTCACTGAGGCCGTGAAGAGCTTTTCTGGCGATTGTGAGTTTGTTGACCGAGGCGAAGCCGAGGATTACAAACAAAATCGCCAGAAAAGTTGTTTGCGGCCGAGTGGCGAGCAATATTTTTTGTTATTTGGCGCGCAGTGGCCATAAAACGTCGCCTTACGGACCGAGTGACAAAAAAGTCATTCTTGGTGCGTGGGAGGTTTGTAGCATGAGCCGAAGGCGAATGGTATAATCTCACAAGCCATTTCGATACTTTCTTTCGTCAAAATTGCCGAAAGATAGAAAAAAACGGAAATCACCGACTCCGAAGGGCGAATCAAGAAAATCAAGAGAAAATTAACCCTTGCACGTAAAGGTCGATTTGTTCACTCTCTCTCTTGCTCTCGCACGATGTCCCTACTCGCGCTCCGTCATTTCTCGGAATGGTGCATTTCGTAATTATTCTAATTCACTTTTCGAAGATGACATAAATTATATTTATTGCTCTTTCGCAGTTGATGTAATAAAAGAACTCTTTTCTTGTTTAGAAATTGAAATTTTTTTAAATTTTCATAAGTTTCTCATTATTGCAAATTGGAAAATTGCAAATCTGATTGTTCATTATTGTTGAATTTAATCGAAGTCGATTATTTATTTTTCTTGAAATTTTCCGGACTGTAATACTTTTAAAATTATGAAAATTATCAATTTCTGAACAAGACAAGTAGTTCATAGGCTCCTATGTGGCAGGAGTGAATGCGGCAGCAGCTGAACGTTTAACAAAATATGTAATTATAACTCGCATTTCTTTTTGTTTCTACCAATTTAATTGGTAATATGCTTCCGAATGGATCTCAAATCACTGTAATATCGTGTGATATTACAGACCAAAAAAAACATTAAATTCGGTCCACCAGTTTGAATTTAGGTATTGAAAGTTGAATATCTTCGAAACCTATCAGTCGATTTGATTCATCCACAATACGGACCTTCATTATCATAAGAACTAACACCCTACCTAGTTTGAACTTTTTTTTTTGTTATTTCTGAAGTTATCGTGCTAATAGGTGAAAAATAGAAAATGGGCAATATCTTGAAAATTTTCAATGAACGGGTATACATATTATGATTGATCTGGATAGAAAACATCGAGACAAATATTTTGAAAAAAACAAGTAGGCGGTCACTTCCATGCGGCTGGTATTAAGCGGTGAAAGAAATGCGGTATTATATTATGCTTGTTTTTTTTTCCACCAATTTCATTGGTAGTTAGCTTCCGAACGGATCTAGAATCGATTCTGCCCAGAAAAAAATGTAGAAACTTTATGAATTACATTTCCTCAAGGGAAATGCCACTGGAATAAAGAAAATCAGTGAAATAAATTTATGAATTAATCTTCAATCAGTGTTGGAAGAAAATTCAAAATGGTTGAGTTCTGCTGGAATTTCCTACTTGATCCCATTTTCATCCCATTTGAAAGGGAAATAGAATAGAATAATGATTATTTATTCCGTGAGCTGTCCCATCGTATTCAACGAGAATAAAAAAAAAAATTAAATAAATTTATGAATTACTTTTCAATTAATCCTCAAGGAAAATCTAAATCGATTGAAATTTTGCTGAAATTTTGCACTAAACACCAACTTCCATCCTCTTTCAAGAGGGAAAAAAAAATAATAATTGGCTGTATCTTGGAAAGTAGAGGACATATCGACTTCAAATTTTACACAGAATTGTAACCTGACTATACCAACTAGTAGCCCAAATTTCAGATCCAGGCACCAACTCTTAATTGCATAATATCTCGTTGGGACAAATTCCGAGAATAAAAATAGAAAATCGATAATATCTCGAAAACTTTCAATAGGGCGGTATACATATTTTGATTGTATTAGATAGAAGCCACCGTGACGAATATTTTGAAAAAAAAAAACCAATCGGTCAAGTAGTTTCTGAGATATCAGAGAAACGAGTTTTACACATAAAATGCAATATCTCCGAAACTAATCGGTCAATTGCGCCCATCCAAAATAGCACCCTTTATTTTCATAAGACCTACAATCATACCAAATTTCAACTTTTTTTATCGATTATTTTTTAAGTTATCACGCGTACAACGATTTCAGCGAAGAAAATAGAAAAAGGGCCATAACTATGTAACTTCTCAGGGGTCGGAGTGAATATTTTTATCAAAATCGATAGATATTTTTATGACGAATATTTTGAAAAAAAAAAAAAATCGATCGATTGAACCGTTCCCGAGATATTGAAGAAAAACGATTTTCCAATAAATGACGATATCTCGAGAACTAATCGGTCGATCAAGCTGAAATTTTGCCTGAAGCTGAACATAAAAGATACCAAATATGTGTAAAAATTTCAGATTTTTCTGAAACAATTTTGCCGTTTTATTATCCCAATTTCAAAAAAAAAAACCAAAAATCTGCACACACACTCATACACACATACGGACAGGCGCTAAAAATATCATATCTTGACGTTTCATAACACTCCACATCATTTCCACACAAAATTGGACAATATCAAAAATCTTGTAAAAATAAAGCTTCCGTCCGGAAGCAAAAAATTCAATCGGATAGATACTTTAGAAGATATTTGAGAAAATAATTTTATACATATAGTTGAATATCTTCAAAACCTCATAGTCAATTGGGTCCATCCACAATACCGACCTTTATTTTCGTAAGACCTAAAATTCCACCAAGTTTGAATTTTTTTTTACTGTTATTTCTGAAGGTATTGTGCGAACAAGGAATTTAGGTGAAAAATGGAAAATTGGCAATATCTCGAAAACTTTCAATGAACGGATACATATATTATAATTGATCTGGATAGAAGACATCACGACGAATATTTTGAAAAAAAAAAAATTCAATCGGTTAGATAGTTTAGAAGATAGTTGAGAAAAACGGTTTTCCGATAAATGGCTGTATCTCAGGAACCTGTTGACCGATCCGGTTGAAATTTGGCACAGAGTTGCATCTCAATAATACCAATTATCAGCCAAAATTTCAAATTTTTTCGAATGAATTTTATCCTTTTAGTGTTGTATTTTCTAAAAAATAATTGACTAAAATTCAAATTATCACACACACACACATACAGACATTTTCTAAAAATATCATTTCTCCACGTTTCATACCATTCTGCATCATTTTCAGCCAAAATTGGAGAAAGTCAAAATCCGACGAAAACAATGCTTCCATTCGGAAGCAACAAAAAGAGTTCTTTTATCACATAAACTCCAAAACAATAATGAACGTATTTTTGCCAACCTCGAAATGCGAATTAAAATAATTATTTAACTCACCATTCCAAGAAATGACGGAGCACGAGTAGGGACATCATGCGAGAACAAGAGAGAGAGAGGAGACAAATCCACCTTCACGCAGGAGTGAAATTTGTCAATTTCCGAATTTAGGAAAACGACAAAAATTTTGAGAACATCAAATTCACACCGCGACCACGTGAATTCACTTGGAATATGTTTGAGGATGCCCCCCGGAACCTGTGCGCAGAAATCTTCTCCTTGGGACCGGTACCTCGGGGGTAGAAGGGGTGAAATCTGTCAATTTTCGGATTCCGGGAGATGAACAAAATCCTTGAAAAATCAGATTCACACCGTGACCGGTCAAATCATGATCAATTACTGTGACTTTTATTCATCTTAAGGTTGATATAAAAAAAAACTAGGTGAGCGTTGTTGGTCGCTCGCAAGCTCGCTCCCATGGTGTGTGTGACCCGATCGGGCCACACAAAAAACTTCCCGGTTTAGCTACTCGCGCCAACAATTCGATGAGATCCGTTATGAAGGAATGAAAAAATTGTGATAAAATGGTACTTTTTTCACTTTGTTTATCTAGAACTCAAAACAAATCAACAAAAAGTCGAAAATCACACGGAGAAAAAAATACGGTATAAATTCGGGTGCTAGCACGGTAAAATGGGTGCAATCGCCAAGCACCTGGAATTTTCCTATGCAGCACCAGAAAAATTCCTATAATCACGAGAAAAATTCATATAAATACGAGAAAAATTCCTACAAATATATGAAAAATTACTGTAGTTACACAGAAAAAAAAGAACCAGATTATATTTGGTTTGCCACCGGGTTTTCACTGGGTTAGACCGTAATGTGGGGGAACTCCGTTGTTATCCCGGCGGAGCGCCTGTGAAGATCCGAAGATATACATTATACATCGAAAACCCGGAGATCTCAGGATTTTCAATGATTTTTTTCACTCGAAGTGCGCCCCTCGTGTGAATCTTAGGATATTTACGGGTTTCTTTTTCTCCGTGTACAGGAAAATTCCAGGTGCTTGGCGATTGCACCCATTTTACCGTGCTAGCACCTGAATTTTTACTGTATTTTTTTCTCCGTGCACAACGAAATCTCTACTGGAGATTTAATTAGATCTTAATAACCCGTAGATATTCCATTTGGGTGATGGATTACCTCGATCGCAATATTTGCTCATGAAAAATCAGTGACTAACATCTCCACGAGTTCTGTGTTTCATATTTTTCGCGAAAATTAGAAAAACTATCAGATCGATTCCATCCAAAATCTAATCAGCGCTAAATTGCATGAAGACACATCGATTGAAAAAAAAAAAAATTGAATCGGACTATTTGTTCCCGAGAAATCGTTGACGAAAAATTTCGCCACATACACCGAACATACATATGCACACACACACACACACATACATACAGACATTTTTTTTAAAATGGTCCAAAACGATTGTGGAGACCTTGAAACGTGAAGATATGTTGAAAAATGGATTTTCGATTTTCGGGGTGATTACAATAACTTCCCTCCCCGGGAAGTTAAAAAATGATTGATACCGGAAAGTTTTTGCTGTTACTCGTAACGGTTCACTCCCACATCAAGGCACCGTATATTAGTAACCGCGTCCACCAATGGTGATGAGAAAAAATTTTTTTTTGTAAAAAAAAATATAAATTCCAAAATTTGTAAAAATTCTACAATTATTCAATTATTCACACTAGGTTGGTCGCGCTATGGTCATTTCCCCGTACTTTTTTCATTTCTCGTTATAAAATAAAATAAACGCATTGAAAAAATCTGAAAAATGTAACATCTTATCTTGAAGTGTATAGAAATCCCATCTATAAAGACTTCGATTAAAAATATTTCCAATTATGAAATATTGAAAGGTTTCGGTTGAAACTCCCGTGGTCTGCCCGGCGTATTACGGAGCCACAGAGCGCTGAATTCTTTAAAAAACTGCTCAACTTTAAAATGGAGTAAATAATTAACTATGATATCGATAATGGAAATTTTCATTATATTTCATTGATTCTACCGTAAAATCCATTGTCAAATTTTTTCATAATTTTCCGATGAATTTTCATAACACTTTTCTTGATGCGGGGAAATGCTCATGGCGCAACCAACGGCGTTCGGGAGCTTAGCGCGACCAATATAATGTTAAAAAGCGGATTGAAATCGTAAGAAAAGTATTAATTGTGGGAAATTATGGAGAGTAGTGGGGTAATTTTTCAAAAAGTTGGAAAATGTTAAAAATTTCCATTTTCTCGAAAATGTTATTTGAAAAGTTCCGAAGTTTTGACAATTTATAAAATTTCAAAATTTCATTCATCAATGTGAAAAATTCTATATTGAATTGCAATTCTAGTTTATCGCGGAAATTGTTGTCTCGAATACAGAATACGCGAAAAATAATAAAACTATAATAATGAATAAAATATCTCATATCGGAATGTGAGAAACATTTCTTCTTTATCGACCTCTTCAGCCGCACGCGCTACTTTATCCATAGAATGCTGTATGGATTTGCGCCCTACCGTATCGGCTCTCTAGTTGTCAGGCGCCACCGCTATGAACCGCATGACGAAGTGTTCCGGTAAGCGCTAGCAATCTCCCTTATAATCTCTGCTTAGAGAAAGGGTATGATTTCACCGTGATTATTCACTCTCTAAAGAGTACCTACACATGAGGTTATGTTCTAATGTGTACGCCACCTAGCACTCAGGCCATCTGCAGGCCTCTACTTCCCGCGATCCCTTAGTGGACATGTGGCCAGCATGTCCACCGGAATGGCATTGCAACCCGTACAAGCGCAGCTTGCCGGGTAAACCCAACCACTGCCCCTACGAATCCAACCCAAATAAGGTCCTCGGCTTGTGCCGGGCTTATAGGACCTTCCTCATAGTACCACTTTGCACGGTTTGGTGTCTGTGATGCTAGCTTTAGTTATGATTTCCTGCGTGGGGCAGCAACTTTATCCCCTATATCCTCCAAAGAGGGCTTCGCAGCCTATATTTTGCCATTTCTGTCCCCAGCGACTGGCAGAATTAGATAAACCATCCAGCCACTACACTACAATGGACTCTTTTCTAGCCCTTGTTGCAAGTGAACGTATCATGTGTGACATACGCCCTTTATTTGCCCAGGCAGATGAGGTTATGTTCTAGGGGGGAATTATAAAGGAAACTGTAGGTCATTGTTGAACAATGCAGATTTCTTTCTAACCCTCAGCCCATGAATCTCGAATACCGCCGTATGCTAGAGATACTCTAGGAAGCGGCGGATCTTGCGGAAACCCCGCCATATCAAGGCAAAAACGGAAGAGCGAGTTGACCGGGAAATTCAAACTTATGAAAGATTGATTAACATAATTCATACGACTTCCTTCATCGATTTTTTTTCCCCACCAATTCTCATTAAATAAAGAATGATATTGGTATATGATCTTTATTTTTTTTAATTGTAGAAAAAAAGTTCAAAAAAAATGTATGCTAAAAAAAATATTTGAGTATAATTCAGTTGGGACATCGATAAAGAAATGTCATTAAAGGTGTAAATAATATTCTTAAAAAATATCGAAGATGTAAAATAATTTTGTCAGTCTGATTCAGGTACTGGTGTAAATTATGGAAGCAATTCGAATTGAAAAATCCCCCCGCACGTGAATCCGTTTCAACTCCATTCTGTCAGTTGATTTGATGTAGATTAATTTCGGGGAAAAGGAGCTGGGCCTGAAAAAACAACAAATTTGAATAGATCTATAAATTATTTAATCATAGAAATACTCCACCTCCTACACACAAACGTAGTGATGGAGATTTTGTGATAATCATAGAATAGATCAATATTTAATTCAAATATCAATAATTGCACAAGATTTGAACACTGTAATATAATTTTTATAATAAATATTTAACTGGTTCGTTACTGCACAACGGTGTGCATTGTCATCAATTTGCTCGAAAAATAGGATGTCGATAGAAATTTTCTTTTCGATTTAACTTTCAATCTGAACGCATGGAAACGCAAAACGATTTTTTCCTTTAGATTGTGGCATTGAGGCAACGAGAAATTGATATTAGAAAATTTTTGCACATAAAACTTCTTTAGATTGAAATTTCTCAGAGTCTGTAAATAATCAAAATATTGCCTGAAAATTATCTCCATTTTAATGAAAAAATCAAAAGTTTGAGGCTTGACAAAGAATAACTGACCTCCTGCATATCGACGAAGCTGTGTCAATCTATTATAAGAAAATGATGGAGATCGATAGGATACTGTATGGCTAATGCATTTCTCACATGTTTTTTGATTTTTTGCAATATTATGAATGATATAACCGGCAATATGATGTAAACAATTTAGATCTATCTTTGTTAGTTGTATGTCTGGAGGAAAGAATTTTTCAATTTCTTCTTTCCAACATGAATCACTCTTAATGTTAGTTTGTTCAATGAAATGGGTATTTTCATCTCGCTTGCGAAGTAACACATCTAAGAATTCACCTAAGTACTCTCTATCATCTGAATTATAGTTGCTGTTTCAGACATCTTTCATATATTGAGCAATTGAAATTAGTTTCAAATTGTTCTTGAATTGTAAAGCATTTGGAATGACATTTTTGGACCGTTTAACAGAAAATAGATTCTCAAGACAATCTTGAGTAAATCTTGAAGGAAGTACGAATTTGAATTTTCGCGTCGTCAGTAAGTATTCTGAACATTCCAAAAGAGACTTAGTTGAAATCAAAACTGAAGTTTGGAATGGTTTCCAAACACCTTTTTCCCCCACCTTCAAGGTCGAAAAAATTTCTATAATTTCGTTCAAAAAATCTACAGCTTCAGTATATTTTGTAGGGTGTAATTTACTCAATGCCAACGCGGGATTACGAGATGATACGAGATCAAACCAACGAGCAAGAAACTCAACAAACCAAGAAGTAGTTAAATAAGTAGATTTTTTTAATTTTTCTCCGAGAAATTCCAAACCAGTACTAACACTGTGACTTATTACACCAGTTGCATTTCTTACACGCATTTTGCCAAAACGGTGATTGGGATTTAAATTTTCATCATTCAATTTTGGTGCAATTGGCAACTCTAGGGTATTTTGAAAAGAAGATAATTCTTTGATATGATCCATTGAGACAATGTTTGATGGTAATTCATATTTTTCCATGGTTTTATTATCAAGCGTCAAGAAAATATTATTCATCAACCCCCATTTAATATTTTTGAACCCATGGATTGTATCTGGGAAAAAATAGAGCTTTCGAGTCAAATCACAGGGATGAGAAGTAGAATTTTTTATAATTGTTAATCTAGAAGCAGATATTTTAAATTGTCTCCACATACTGAAATTTGATGAGCCCATATCACATGTCACCCCATAAACTAGTAATCCCACCTCCTCTGACTTTTTAATTATTTTAATCAACATATCTTCAATATAATTCCCAGGTACACTAGCCCCCGTAAACTCATAGGCTACTACCTGCTTCCATCGACTTGCGATACCTGCTATCATGCAAACGAGAGCATGACTAGCAGGATTTTCATCGTCAGGGGGGAAAGTAATATTTCCAAAAAGGGTATTACTAGATGTGCAGTAACTTCTTGCTTGTGAAATACTCATTTCGTCTAGTAACAGTATGCAATCTCTACTTATGCCGTCCTCAAAACTAGAAATTTTTATTTTTAAGAATTCAAAAATCTCATTATTTATCCCAGGCATGAACTTGAATTGCTCTAATTTTTCACTCAGTGTTCGTAGGGCAGGTAGTGGCAAATATTCTTTTCTCAATTTGTCATAACCACTAGTCCCACAGATGAATTTTAATTTAAAAGCTTTAAGTAATGACGATTTACACCAACGCGGTATTTTTTTATATTCTCTGTTTAAAATTTTTATCTGATCTTCATTCAAAATTTTCTTGATGGCTTCAGAAAATTCGGATTGTCGTACTTTACTTTCAAGTCTCTTGATTTTTTTCTTCGCTGCAATAAGTTTTTTCTTCATTTGTTTCCGTAGTCTTTCACTCTTGAGGAATAACTGCTCATACTTCTTTAAACGCTCCTTACACTCCAATGAATCAATTGATTGCACGTTAGTATTAGCTGGATCGAATTCCACCGTTCCTTCACTACTCACTTCCACTTCATCAACTGCTTCCATGACGTTTTCTTCTGGGGATATTGATGGCTTGTTCTAAGAAACTTCAACTGAAAAATAGTATTTCACTGTGAAGAACGAAAATTTTTTGCACAAATCGTAAGATAATAAACTAATCAGTCAAATCTTTGAATTGATAGGAGGAAATAATTCTAAAATTCATTGACCAATTATTCCAGGAATATTCTCAGCAACTAGGAGGTTTACCGAAAAATTTCCAGAAAGGGCCCGGTGGCCTGGCGTAGTGGTTAAGGCCGTTGCCTCACAACGGATAGGCTCCAGGTTGTCGGCTCTTGGCAGCCAAACTGGACGGACGTGATCCGCACAGCTAAATACACATTTAGACGTTTAACATTGTTAGTACGAGTTTACCGGCATTATTTGCTCCAAAAACACAGTACTCCAAATCCCAAAATCTAAATTTTTTTATTTTGGCTGCTCATAATCTCATTGTAAAAACAATGAATTCCAGTCATTTTAACACATACATCTAGTTAAAGAGTTCGACTAAACCAAATCCAATTAAAATGTCTGATATGAAACGAGGTAGAGGCCGCGGCCTAACCACTCGAGATTCAAAGATGGACTCAAAACGAAAAGCTTTGGATAACATCGATTATTTTTCTCCAGGAAAAAGAGGTAAATTACAAATATCTAACCTCACAGCTAATAATCTGGATAAAGAATTAAACAGTTTGAGAGTGAAATATGGAGACAAAAATAAATCTCCCTCCTCTCACACAAGCTCACAAACAAACTCAAGGTCTACACAAAATCAGACAAATACTGAAACTGATCTATTGGTAAACTCTCCTATAAACACTGAGAGTTCACAAAATAAATTCCTAAAGAATGTCAAATCATCAAAAGCACTTAAAAAAGTTCCACAAACGCAATCGAAGCGTTCAATAAGCTCATCGATAGATGATGAAGATAATGAAGAAGATAATGAAAGCATAATCGCTCTGGAGGATGATATGGAGTATGAAACTGCTGGGTCAGATAAAAGCCTATACCTAGCATCTCAACGAACACAACAGCGATCTCAAAGAGGACAAAATCAACCAAATCCTAATGGTCAACGCCCCCCACCGCTCCAAGCCCGAGGAAAGTCGTTGAGCACAATTGCCGAGCTACTAGCCACATACAACAACGGAGAATTAAGAGATAAGTTCCATTTACGTTAACCTCAAAATTCTGATTATGTTACTATTAATCCTCATGACATGAATTCTTATAAACTAATTAAAGCTCTATTGATCGATAAAAAAGAAAAATTCTACACATACACTCCAAAATGTGAAAAAAACAAAAATCTGGTCCTCAAAAATATTTTTGGAGATTTTACAAAAGATAATATTCTTGAAGCAATCAATGAATTAAATCTAGAGAATATAAAGATCATAAAAATAAGTAAAATGATTCTTAATCAAAAAACAGGAAAATTTGCTTATCTAATCCAATTATCAAATGATTCAATAGTCTCTAATCTAACTAGAATTAAATTCTTACTCTACCAAAAAATCAAATGGGAGCCTCTTCGCAAAAAAGAGGCTTTCCAATGTAAGAAATGTCAGAGAATAGGGCACTCAGCCGCCAATTGTTCTCTTGAATATCGCTGCGTTAAGTGCGCAGATACACACGTGCCGGGTGAGTGCCCTCTCAAGGACGTGACAGACAAACAACTTTTAAAATGTGCCAATTGCGGTCAGAATGGTCACCCAGCTAGCTGGAGAGGCTGTATTTATTTTACTGGAGCCTCAAACATTATAAATTCACGTTCTCAAATCGTAAATAAAAATAAATCAGATAAATTGAATTGCCTCGCTTCCAGAGTAACTTTAACTACCACTTTTGTAGACAAAGTAAAACAAAATAAAATCAGAAATGCTCTGCCCTCAAGCAGAACACCTTCACAAGTACAATACACTGTTAATAGAAATAGAACTAATTATCTATCCAACACAAATACAGATACTGTTCAAATCGATCCAAATAATCCCCCACAATGGGCAAATAAACTCACAGAAAATTTTATAGAAGCTCTAGATAATAAATTAAATGATAAATTAATTCCTATTGCAACCCAGGTTGAAAAAAACAGAGAAAATATTCAGATTATAATGAACCAACTAAATTTACCCAAAAATGGCGATGTTTAACGCCCAGAACAACATTAATAACGATCAAGAAGTAATTCAACTATCTGATCTCAAATTAGCTTCAATTAATGTTAACTCAATTGTGAGACAACAGAGAAGACATTTTTTACAAGAATTCCTGAAGAAACATAATATTGATATAGCTTTTTTATCTGAAACTAAATTAAATTCAAATCATAAAATAATTTTTGATAATTACAACATGATACGAAACGATAGAAATAATTCAAAATTTTCTGGAGGTACTGCATTGCTAATACGAAAAAACATTAAATTTACGATAATCAATTATCCCAACTCAAAAGATAACAAAATCCTCGAATACACAATCGCTAAAATCGAATCAATACATTTCAGGTCATTGTTTCTGGTCAGTGTCTACGCCACCAACGCTGATAGTCGAATAAACGTATTTCTCAACGAATTAAATACCCTCTTTGATGAACTGAAATTGGACGATTTGGCGAGCACGCCGCGAAGCGGCGTGCGAAACCTAATCGTAATTATACAGAGAGTCTCGTTCGAAGGGATTACTATGTAGTACCGCTACTATACACCAGGTGTCACCACAGCTTTTCAACCAAACTATAGAGAAAACGGTCCCCTAGCTCCTCGCGCGCCGCCATCTCCTCATATAGTTTAAAGTAAACCAACCAAACAATCCTCTCAGGGAGGGAAATCATGTCAATAAGTCAATAATCTTATTAATGATTGAGGGAGGGAGTAATCCCTTCGAACGAGACTCTCTGTATAATTACGATTAGGTTTCGCACGCCGCTTCGCGGCGTGCTCGCCAAATCGTCCAATTATACTTCGTGTCTCGTTCTCGGGATTACTATGTAGATGTTTAGAGTTCGTTTGTATTTTTTTTTTTTTTTTTTTTTATTAACTCAAACGAAACATACAAACTTTTTTCTTAACAAACTTTTTTCATAATTAAATTTTTAGAACTGCCTTTGCAAACGACCTTTTATCCTGAACTATCGGTCGATTATAAAACTTGTTAAACATATTAGACGTCTCTGACCAGCCCGCCAGCTTTTTAATTACTGAGATATCAATCCCCTTCTTCCAGGCAGCTGAAGTTGCTGCATGTCTAATACTGTGTGGGGCATATTCTTGCCCTATACCACACTCACCCAAAAATGCTCTCAGCCATCTACTTATCGTATCTCTCGACGCAACCTTATAAGGTTGTTTAGTAGTAATAAACAAAAAATCTTCTCCTTTTCTTAA
Organism: Coelinius sp. EB29; assembly: GCA_035578325.1. Taxonomy (NCBI): domain Eukaryota; kingdom Metazoa; phylum Arthropoda; class Insecta; order Hymenoptera; family Braconidae; genus Coelinius; species Coelinius sp. EB29. The sequence continues at coordinate 8,780,237 of JAOZGT010000001.1, read as the reverse complement.
ATCAGCTGTACGGTTCAAATACGTCTCTAACGTGGTAAAAGTACATAACTCTGGGGCATCACAAAATCTAGGAATTGTTAATAACGGTTGACAAACCCCCTTCTTAGAATTTTTCACTCGATTAGGGATTCTAATCTCATATGAATCGCCCCTTAATTCAATATTACTGATTTTTATTACTGATAGACACTGTTTACGTTGAGCAGTGATCAGTGCCATCAACATCACTAGTTTACTTGTTAACTGAGCTAATGAAAGAGATTCCAAGGGGAATAATCCTCTCAATCTGTTTATCACTGGATCCAAGTCGTAAATAGAATCATATTTAGGCTTGGGGGGCCTTATATTATACGCTCCTTTCATTACTCGAGAAATTAGTGGATCACTTCCCACCTTATTACCACAGATAAATGAAACCGCCGCTCGGCAGGTGTTCAGTTGGCTGTAAGAGATTCCACTATCAAATCGACTAGTTAACCACTCCACTACCTGTTCAATCCTTGGACTGAAACTTTCGTATCCATTTTTCTTACAAAACTTCACCCATTCTTCAATGGGTTTCTTGTATTGACTTAATGTTGCTTCAGATATCGAATTACATAACAATTCAATGGGTCGATCTTTTAGTTTTTTCCTTCTAAATGCTTCGCGGACACACGCCCTGCCATCAGTCTCAACTTGCCCGCCAGTGGATGATGTTCGAGCCTAGAGGGAGATGAAAGTAAATTAGGTTGAGCCTCAAAAATGATCGGGTCACTCTGAAGAAGAGATAACCACAATGGGTACCATGGCTGAGCTTTCCAGACTGGTACTACAACTATTCCACAAGCTTGATCAATTACAATCTTTCTCAAAACCTTCAGAATTAACGCGAATGGAGGGAAAGCATAAAAGTAAGACCCCCAATGAATAGTGAATGCATCAATCGAGAAAGCCTTCGCGTCTCTGTGCCACGAGCAATAACTCGCACACTTTTTATTGACTTTCGATGCAAAGAGATCAATATCTGGTTCACCCAATTTCTCTACAATCTGATCAAAGGCCCAATCGCTCAGTTCCCATTCGGTATCTGCGTTATCTACTCTCGATGCTTGATCTGCATCAACATTCTCGCGTGATGGGATGTATGAAGCATACACCCAAAGATCTCGTTCCTCGCAAAACTCCCATATTTCTTGAGCAACCTTATTCAGGTGGGGGAAACGAATTCCTCCCATTCTGTTAATATACGATATCGCTGTCGTGTTATCTATCCTCATTAGAATCTCTTGACCACGTAAATCCGTGGCAAAAGCTCTTAAGGCATTGAGAGCTGCTTTAAGCTCCAATTGATTGATATGTAATAAACTTTCCGATAAACTCCAATTATCAAACACGACTTCTCCATCCACAAAGGCCCCCCAACCTGAATTTGAGGCATCCGAGAATATAATCTTTTTAAAAGACATTTGTCTAATAGGATTACTTGCCCCTATGAGATGCGACTCCCACCACAGATATTCTGGAATTAATTGTGGCCCGAGATACATACTAGCATCATAATCACCATTCGATGCCCTTAAGGCGATAAATCTTGCCCTTTCAAAATCCTTTGAATGACGCCAACCATAAGCCACTGCTGGGCAAGCAGCTGTAATACAACCTACAAACTGAGCAAATTTACGAATTGAACAGACTGATACTGATTTTATATCTCTAATCATTTGCTGTAAAGCTCTTTGTTTTTCTTCAGGAAGCTCCAAACACATTAATTCAGAATTTAGTATAAACCCCAAAAATTTACATTTTCTCTTTGGTATCAATACACTCTTCTCTTGATTTATGATAAATCCCAGAGACTGTAACAAATTAATAGTATTACGAGCATTTCTCTCGCATTCTTCTTTAGACTCAGCTATGCATAACCAGTCATCCAAATAAACCCCCGAAGAGAATTGTTGAGCCCTGAGATAAGCTATTACCGGCTTCAAAATTTTTGTAAATACCCAAGGTGCTGTATTCAACCCAAATGGCAAACATGTGAATTCATACAAGTCTCCATTCCACTCAAATCGTAAATAAATTCTGTCTGATTTTTTCATTGGAACTAGAAAATAAGCACTCTCCAAATCCATTGTACACATAAAACAATCTTTTGTCAATAATTTCATCGCCGTTCTAACATCTTCCATCTTGAAATGTTCCTTCCTAATATAGTTATTTAGCTTTTTTAAATTTAAAACAAATCTCATCTTTCCATTACTCTTGGGGATCAGAAAAAAATTGGATAATACTTGATTATCGACCGGATAACATTTCATAATCGCACCCAACTTTAGTAATTCCGATATCGATTGATTCATCAGATCGATTTCGTCCTTACCGACTAAAGATAATACAGCTCCCTCTTGCTTTGGTATTTCAAAAAACGGAATTTCATAACCCTCAATTGTGTCTAAAATAAATTTATCTGAAGTGATTTGAGACCAAGCTTGTCGAAAAAATTGTAAACGACCCGCGTGCCTCCTTACCGACAGGGATTCTACTTCTGTCCCGCCATCTTGGACGATGACGGATGGCTCTTCACTGCTGTCTGGGCTGCAGCTCTGTCGGCTGACCCCGCTGACGACTGTCCGCCCCTGTAGAAACGAAAGTCTCTGTTGCCCGTCGCCCCCGAGGCTCTTCTTGACGACGGGTTCCTCCAGTTTAAATTCTTTCGAGGCTTGCTTGTAACTTTTTTGTTATCTGCCTTAATAGACAACACCAGCTTCTCAACAGCACATGTGGATTTAATCTTTTTTGACAAATCCAAGCCAAAAAGACACTCATCAGTCTTTGCACCCTCCAAGATAGATTTATATTTCTCATTTACACATGGATAAATATATGTCTTTCTTGTCTTAGTCAATTGAAAGAAACTTTCACACAGATATCTGCTCGAATCAGCCAATAATTGCATCAACTCTTCCTTGTCTATTCCATCACGTTCTTCATTGAATACCAGCCCCAGGGCCTGCCCTAGTGCAACCAGACTGAGTCCAATTAACCCTTGATTTTCAGCAAGGTATTTATCTCGAGATTTAACTGTTGATGTAACCAACGACAAAATCTCTGGATTCAAAATTGGAGGATTTAGAGGACAATTACCCTTGGAAGGGTATTTCTGCAACAACTTTTGCTTTTCCTCTTTTCCTATACCTTCAGCAATGATTGTCTTCCAACATTCTGCTAATTCTGGATGAACCTCAAATTTCTCTGCTTTTTTATTAGAGTCTATGCCCAAGCATGAGAGAGCCGCCTCATCCAACTGGACTGAGACATTTTCCTTTCCATCATCTACCTCTTGAGTCTGTTGTGAGAGATTATTTCCACCATCTTGGACTGTGGTCTCCCCTTGACTCTCCTCTGACTCTCTCTCTTTATCCTCTGTAACAAACAGTGGATTGATCCGGTTCATATTGCTATCACAATGACGCCATTTATATGAATCTCGGTCTAATTGTACGGTTTTCCAATTTATTTATTTTTTTTTTTTTTTTTTTAAACCGCCGAAAAAACAGAGAGAGCAGAGAAAATCTCAAATTTTAACCTACCTGACGCTACCGATGACTCGCCGTCTGACGACTCGTCATCCAAAGCGTTTACCTCTTTGTCCAACAACTCCTTATATTTCTTAAACTTTTTCTCCAACTCTTGGAGACGAGAATCAGAAATAGATCTCTTTCTTTTCGTCATTATCTCAATTTAACTGCATAAAAAAACCAACTTTATTAATTAATTCTGTGTTAGCCGTGGTGAACACAACGTGCACAGAAAACGTTATGAGGAGATGGCGGCGCGCGAGGAGCTAGGGGACCGTTTTCTCTATAGTTTGGTTGAAAAGCTGTGGTGACACCTGGTGTATAGTAGCGGTACTACATAGTAATCCCGAGAACGAGACACGAAGTATAATTATTCAACAACAGAAAAATTCTACGTAGTAATGGGAGACCTGAATTGCCGACACCCTTGCTACGGCGACTCAACATCTAACGACAGAGGTAGAAACATCAAGCTCTGGGAAGAAAATAACGAACACAGATTAAAGCTAAATATTATCCCTCCAAATGATTTCACATACATCCCCGCACAATCTTTTCTCGATTTTACTCTTGCCGATTCTCGATTAGAATTTTTGAATTTAAACAATAATAAAATACCCACTCAAATCTATGATAGCGATCATAAAGCCCTCATTGCACATCTGAGCCTTCAAAATGAACTATGAATTAATACTCAAAGTAACACAAATAATCATTATATTCTCTACAAAAATACGAACTGGGAACTTTTCACCCAAAAACTATCTGATAATTACAAACTATCCATCCCAGACGACAGAAATCTTACAAACAACGAAATAGACGAGTATATTAAAGAAATCTCTGATTTTATATTAGAAATAACAGATAATACAGTCCCTAGATCTAACCCCTCGGGTAATATAAACAAATACTCTAATAGACAAATTAGGAAACTCCATAAAGATAAAACCAAACTTCTCACCCTGTTCAATAATTGTCTAAAAAAAGACGCTTCCAGACAGAAACAACAAACTCAAGATATTCAATTCCTCTTGAGATCTTGTAAAAAAAAATTAGATCAAGAATTCAACAAATCAGTTGAAAGATATTGGAGAAATCTACACAAAAAAATAAATTATAAGGACACTCAAAAGTTCATGCCCACTATTAACAATATTTTTAGACCCAAAAAAAAACAATTAATCAGTGAACTGAGAATTGATAATTCTAATCAATCACTCCTCAGAGAAGCTAACTGTGATCTACAAAATATACCGAACATTAACAATGAATTTATTATTAATAATGAAGTAGATTTGCTGAATATCTTGGGGGCCCATTATCAACGAATAAACTCACCCAGATATTTAAATTCAGATTCTCGCCTCAAAGAATTAATTGATCATAAAATCTCTGAATTTCAATTAAATATGAATCAAGACTTTAATAATAATTTATCTCTCGTAAACTTTGACCAGGACAATAAAGCCTCATTAGCTAGCAATAACCCAACTATTGATAAATATTTTACTGATAAAATCACGGTAAAATTAATTCTAAAATATTTACCAAACAAAATCTCGTCAGGTACAGATAAAATCCCTCCAATCCTTCTTAAACATATCCCTGATAAAATAATAATTGACCTAACAAAAATTTTTAACAATGCTCTAAATAATTATTATTTTCCGGAGATTTGGAAAACGGCTTTAATTATACCAATTCATAAAAAAGGCAAAATTCTCACAGATCCTGTTAGCTATCGTCCAATCAGCATGACCCCGGCCTTAAGCAAGGTATACGAAGCTGTTATTAATAACTCAATTCTTTCATTCGTAAAATCTAAAAAAATAATCCCTGATAATCAATACGGTTTTCGTAACCAACATTCTACTCTCCATGCAGTTAATAAACTAATTTCTGATGTGAATGAAGCTCTCTTTAAAAACCATATGGTCGGTGCGGTATTACTCGACCTTGAGAAGGCCTTTGACTCTGTGTGGTTAAATGGCCTAATATACATATTAATAAAAAATAAATTCCCTGATGCTCTTACAAGACCAGTGTGGAATATGATACACGGGAAGAATTTCAGAGTTATTAATCAAAACAACTCAATGAGTTCCATTTTTTATATCACTGAGGGTTTGCAACAAGGCACCATTAATTCTCCTTGCCTCTTCTCAATTTTTACCGCCCATATGATAAACTCATTTGAACTTAATGATAATAACAATAACACACATTCAATCGCTTATGCTGATGATAGAATAATCTATATCTCGGGAAACGACGGGTTTGAAATTGCTAATAAACTAAATCCACTAATAGACAAAGTCATTAACATGTATTCCACTTGGAATTTAAAAGTTAACCCATCTAAGAGTGAAACAATATTGTTCAGAAACACCACCCAAAATATGTCTAGAAAAAAATTAAGAAGCATTAAAAACTTTGAAATTAAAATCAAAGACCCCATCACTAAAATAGAAGAAATAATTCCTAATAAGCCTATGGTGAAATACTTAGGCATTCATATTGACCAGCTGGTCCGCTGCTCTAATCACTTTGATACCCAGATTGATAAAGCGAAAAAAAGATATAAATCCCTAGGATTTTTATTCCATAATAAACACATTAACAAAAGAGCAAGAGTAATATGTTATTTACTCTTAATAAGACCCCTCCTGACTTATGGGTCTGAAATTTTATGGAATCTGGGAGCACACCAGACTGAAATACTCAGAGTATTTGAAAGAAACTGCCTAAGAGCATGTCTCTTTATGTATAGGTCCGCCCACAGTAATTACCAGCATCAAGTCACCAATAAAAAACTCTATGATAATGCAGAAATCCCTAGAATCGATAATTTCATCCTACGTTTAGCCAGAAATTATTATAACAAATTAAAAAATATAGATAATGAGACTATTAACTCACTCACAGAATTCCCAGAGCTTGAAGCTATCGGTCGAGCAAGGTGCGGCACAATCAAGCCCCAATACGTTACAACATACGACAAAAAAGGTCTATTTCAAGACCACAATAATACTCCAATTCTATACCACATTAGCAGACACAAAAAGAATAAAATCATCCCCATCGATAACTTTTTAGAGGGTCCATTTAAATACTCTAGATCAATCCCCGATACCGATCTAAACGACTTTTACAGAGTAAACAAACAGTTTTGGTGGTTGGATACTGACGACAAACACGTGAGAGAGCTAAAAGTAAGAGAAGAAATATTTAAACAATCGAATAATTCAAACAATGTTAGAAGACGCAATAGATATGCGAGACAAAATTACAGACCTCCATAAAATCTCTGAATTATTTAAATACAGCTCAACAAACATTGAAATTAATCATAATATGCAAACATTATGTCAGATTATTGTATTATTTTCTTTATTTCTTAAAGTCTATCAAGACTTAAATATTTATATACTGATACAAAATTATATTTGGCAATTTCTTACGTTGTAAAAATTAAGATATCCAATATAAAATAATATTAATAACAATCATACTGAATAATTGGTCATACAATTAAAACAAAAATAATACTCGATTGGGACTACCCCCCTTATTTTTATATAAATCGCAAATATTCAAAGCCCCTTTTTTTTACAAATTAGCAAATACTATATTTTTTTTAGGGCTCAAATACTGATAACGATAGCAGAATACAAAATTCGCTCCAAATCAAATTAAACTGATATCCAAAAGATTAAAATCAAGGAAATGTATTAATTACAAAAACCCAATTCTCTTGAAAATATTGTATAAATCTCGAGTGCCAGTCATGGCCAAAGTTTAAACAAAATAATTGTGTTCAATAATTTTTTTAATAACTAGTTTTTAATATTGTAAATAATGTAAATACTGACGTACTGAAAATAAAAACCATGTTGAGAAAAAAAAAAAAAAAAATAGGCTCCAGGTTCGATTCCTGGCCGGGTAGAATGGTGAGATCTAACCATTTTTAAAGTCCTGATCAATCGTCACATAGTCTCAGACTCGAAGCGATGTAAAATAAGCATAAAAAAAAAAAAAATTTCCAGAAAAGTTTTATGCAGAGAATATTATGGGCTATCAAAAAGGTCCTCTGAAATTTTCTTGTAAACCTATTGGTTTCCCAGATCTATGCAAAATAATTTCTACTTATTTTTAACAGAAAAAAGCGACATTTTATCTCAATTATTTTGCAAATATCTCCAAAACTTCTAGGTTTATAGAAAAATATCAGGAGAGAATCTTCGTAGTTCACAAAAGTCGCCACGAAAAATTATTCTTGATAAACTCCCCTAAACCCCTGCATTTCCGAGATATCTCTCCACCCCCAAAGAAAAAAAACCCTGACTCGTATATCCCTTGTCCTTTACCTGAACAAAGAACCTCAGGATTATCACCTTTCTTATATGTTTAATCTGAAAATAAAAAATCCCCCTCCCCCCCCCCCTCTCACACTCTCTCTCTTTCTCTGTGATTGAAACCTAGCCCCTTCCCCATTTCACTCAATGCTATCATTGTTAATTATGAATTTAGCCTAGGAACAGGAGATTCTAGGAGAAGCTATCAAGAGACTTATTTAACTTGCAATTGAGCAAATTTCCAGGAAAATAATTCTTTTGGCATTTTCCCCTCAAATCCATCATCATCAAAATAAGCCAATAGTTGATGAATCAATCTGAATAAATATTAATTACCAGGATCCAGATTTTGAAGTGAAACGTCTTCCATTGGATTTTGATGCCTAATATCTGCTCCAAATAATGTAGGAACTGCATTGAATTTGAGCTTTCTCTTACCATCTACTCGTGGTTGTTCCCACATTGCAGGCTCGAAATGAATCTATAATAGCAAAAATTTCATATAAAGAGAATGAAATGACTTCAAGTTGAGTGTTCAGGATGAATTCTATGATTATTGCATACCTCACACAAAGTGGAATTACGAGTTGGAACCCAATCCTCACGACCCATGTTTTTAACCCATATTTTTAACCCGTATATTGGTTGGAAGTATCGGCGCGGTGGCATTCAAAGAAAAAATATGTAGGATTGACATTACTTTTTGTTAATACATTTATTTTATCATTTGAAGAGAATTTTTTTAATCATACTCACTCATTTAGCATTTTAAATTAAAAAAAATATCACGTCAGTATACATGATAATCAAATATTCCCGCTAGTTTGCCTGTTAATGGCGGCACTAATCAACAATCGCACCACATCCGCCGATCTCTTCCTAGAGTATCTTCTAGTATGCTTGGAGGACGCGAGAAATTAATTACGCATTCTAATGGGGATATTTCATGAAAAAAATTTATTGTCGGATATGAAAATTGGATGAAAAATATTCGATACTTTATCACCCATATACAAACCATTGTGACGTCACACCTCTGGACTTTTTTAATCGTCTATAGCATGTCTATTTTTCATTACTAGTGTCAGTGCGGCCGCAAGCGGCCGCGAGGTTGATCCCGTTTGATGTCGGTTCTTGTTTCCAATTAATTTTCATTCCCTTCACCCATATACAAACCATTGTGACGTCACACCTCTGGACATATTTCAATTGGCTATGCTTTCTCAATTTTTAATTTTTTTCAAAAATAAAAAAATACGTATCTAATATTTTTCATCCAATTTTCGGGTTTCATCATTTTTTTCGAAGAAAAAAATTTACGAAATAGCCCTATTATGCTTATTCGTTTGGGGATGATTCAGGGATATTTTGGAAAATTGTTTTAAGATTTGGGGAAAATAATTCGATTTATTATAAATTAATAAAAATATGGCGTATAGTTAGCAAACAAATCATTGAAAAAATTTGAAAAATTACTCAATAGCTTCTGAATGATTTGGGGAATCGATTCCTGAAGACCAAATCATTTGGGGAAGAATGACACTCCCAGAATTAATTATTAAATCAAACTACGCGCACGTGTAGCCCTAATGGATCCGTCCAAGAGTCAACTCTCGGACCGAACCGAGGCACAATCCGAGAGTTAAGAGAGAGAGAGAGAGAGATAGTTCTTCTATTCCCCTCTCTCTTTTCACTCTCGGATTGTGCCTCGGTCTGATCCGTCAGGGTTACTTGTATTGACGGAGAATAAAATCTCTCGAAAATTAATGTGACTTCTCACCACCGCAGGGACATACATGACAGCTGTATGTTTGGCAGACGAGAAATTAATTACGCATTCTAATTAAGCTCATTCGTTTGGGGATGATTCGGGGGATATTTTGGAAAGTTATTTTAAGGTTTGGGGAAAATTATTCGATTTATTATAAATTAACATATATATTCATATATATATATCGGTACATCATTACTCCCACCCCTACTAACCTATCAATGAAAATTAATTAATTCTGGGAGTTTCATTCTTCCCCAAACGATTTGGTTTCAGGAATCGATTCCCCAAATCATTCAGAAGCTATTGAGTCATTTTTCAAATTTTCTCAATGATTTGTTTGCTAACTATACGCCATATTGTAATTAATTTATAATAAATCGAATAATTTTCCCCAAATCTTAAAACAACTTTCCAAAATATCCCCGAATCATCCTCAAACGAATGAGTATAATTAGAATGCGTAATTAATTTCTCGTCTGCCAAGAATACGGCGGTCGAGTTTTCATTCGAGTCTCTCCATGCTTCACAAAAATTCATAAAAATGATGTGGACAATCATTATTCATTTTTACATGTGACGTTTGAGGTTTTCTGCTAAGGGTTAATCGGGTTAACCCTTTTAATTTTACACACTTAAATCCTCGGGTCGCCAAGTTGACCCTTCGGCTTCTGCTGCAATCGGTGGAGCTCACGGGGAGTTCGCTCACTGTTGGATTGAGGTGGATGGGGAATAACTCGGGAAAAGGTCGTTCAATCACAAACTGATTTCTGTTTTAACTGGTAATATAATGTAATAATAATAATTTAGAGTCTATAAGACAAATGCGAATGGGTTCAGTGTGACGCGTGATTAATCGTTCAAGAAGAGTTTAGATTGCTAGGAGGTCGGACCAACTGTCCACGTTCGCCTCTATCCGTGATCTGCCTTCGTCTTGGGCTTGCAACTCGTTGCTAACCCAAAAACGCTAATTCAGCAGTCCCACGACTGATTGTCCCTAATACACCTTTGGGCTGTCATTGACAGTCCCCACGACAGTCAAACAGTGTCCCCAACGGAAACTGGACTCAGGTGACATCGTGAGACTGCTTACTCAGGGCAGACCTGGGCTAAGTCACTGCTTTCGTGCAATGCTAGGGGAAGAGAGGGTATTACCGGACACTTAAGCAGAACTCCTCATATTATTTATTGATAATTTTTCTCGAAACTTAGAAAAATCACTAATTGAAGTTCATTCATTCTACTTCAATCGTGTATAAAAAAAATAATAATAAATCCAACTGATTTTTTATAATTGTTTTTTTTTTCGAAAAAGTCGATTTGTCCGGTCTTACTCTCCAAGTCGGGTAATACCGGACACCATAAAATACTACCTTCGTATTTATTCAAAATTATATATTTTCAATGTAAAATTAACACAGAATGTTTTCTCGGATGCAAAATTTGAATACCAAAATCATTCATAGAATAAATATAATTTCGATATGAAGAAATAAAAAAAGAAAAAATGCTCATTTGAATACAGCCATTTCTTAGATGCTAATAGCCTCAAAATTTCAATATTTTTTTTCTAATTGTCATCACAAAATTATATTAGCAAAACATCCAAAATTACATAAGGACAATAGGTTTGACTTCATCAAATTGTTACAGAAAAAAAATTATCATCCATTTTTTAGATATCAGAGTGTCCGGTATTACCCGCTGTCCGGTAATACCCTCTCTTCCCCTATTCATTTCTTTAATGGAATATAATATTCCGGAGAATATTATATTAAACTCAAAATTATTCGACGTGTGGATAAAGTCCACACATCACATATAAAATCATAATTCCCTTCAAATTTCATCATTTTCTTTTTTTTCATTATAATTTGAAATGATGATGTTGAAATGCAAAATGTCATGGTTCATGGTTGGTTTCATGGAGACCTGCCATCTACCAGCATTCTCATGAACTCCGTTCTCATTCGAGTTATTTCGAGTTTCGATTATTTTCAATTCGAGATTTGATGTGCAGGTGGTCAAACAGGCACACCGAGGAGGGATTACTAAGGGTGCTAGTAATCCCTCCTCGTTGCAGGCATTCGTTTGTTTCGAAAATAAAGGCGGGGGGGGGGGGCGCTTCAACACCGCGCCAAATTTTCTAGACTCTAGGCAACGTGATGTGTATCACGCTAGGTCCTAGTACCTATCGAACGCATCGTCACAGTGAAATTGTGAAACATAGCACAAAGAGGATAGACTTTAAGTCTATCCTCTTTGCATAGCACGTGGGCTACGTCGTTTATGGTGTTATATCTTGGCTTTTGTGGATTTAACGCTGCAGTAATCGCTCTCCGGTTAATATTTTTCATACGTATAATTTACTCCACATTTTGATCTACCACTTTGTCGTCCCTGCCTTTGAAAGGTGAGTTATGATATTTTGACACAATCTTATGCAATAAGGAAATTTCATGATATTTTTTTTACTTCTTTACTCGAAAATTAATGTCAAATTTCGCAACAATCCGAAGGAGAATGTTCATGAACGATGTTTTTGTAATCTAAACAATTAATTGAAAAATAAAAATTTCAAAACGGTCAGATTGATTCAATTGATTTTTATTCTTTTGGTTTGACTTCTATCAATTTAAGGCTTACACTTTATGATAAAGTCCCAAACACTTTGAATTAGAAGTTGTAGGTATTCGTTGGGATTAGTGTTTTAATTGGTTGTTTTCACTTTGGGATTTACGATAGGAGTGATTTCACTGAGTTGAGGATTTAAATAGCTAAGGGAGCTGGATTTTCGCGTGGGCATACACGCTCTTATTTCTGAGGGTAGGATGGGTTCATAATACCTAGAGATCCTACTGTATTTTGTTGAATCACATTTTTGAACAGAAAAAAGTTCACAAAAAAGTAAAAAACTTCCGGTACCGGGAATCGAACCCGAGCCGCCTGGGTGAAAGCCAGATATCCTGCCACTAGACCATACCGGATTGGTAGAGGCGTGTAGAGGTGCAAAGGCAGAAGCACGAGGCCCAAGTTCTGAGGGAAAAATTAGCAAAAAATCCTGCGAAGAGAACGATCCAGGAGCCTGAAGGTAGGGTGGACCTTGACCCTGACGCGGTAGAGGAATACTTTTCGGAGTTCTTCAGTGCGGAGAGGGGAGACAGGCCAGCGTCGTCCATATTCAATTCGTGGATAGAGAGGCTGAGGGTACACCAAGAAGAGGTAAACGTGCGTGAGCTGGAGGATGAGGTGATAGAGGATGCAATCAAGGCTGCCCTTAAGGAGACGAGACCATGCAAAGCCCTCGGGGAGGACGGAATACTGACGGGTGCGTCATTCATCAAGGACACACTCCGGGGCGTGAGACACCTTAATGAGGGTGCTGATGTCAGGAGCAGGGTAGTGCTGTTATACAAGAAGGGTGATCGCTTGGATCCGGCGAACTACAGGCTGATTGCGGTCTTGAACACCGAGTATAAATTACTGACAAATGTCATCACCCAGCTCATACACAAGAATCTGCCGAAGTGGACTATTCCCAAGGAGCAACTGGCAAGGGCCAGTGTATGGAGTTCAAAGAATGCTCATAGATAAGGCGCATTTCCAAGCAGCAAGTAGGCTACGAGCAACCCAGTCCTCGATGAGATCAAGGCCGTATAACTTCTCGGCGTGGTACGACTTCTCTAAGGCGTACGATTCGATCCATTATCACCAGCTGATCCGGCTGATTGAGGTTTTGCCGGTGACGCGAGAGGTGAGAGATGTTCTGAAGGCTGCAATGAAGAAGTGGTCCATACACGGAGAAAAAAATACAGTAAAAATTCGGGTGCTAGCACGGTAAAATGGGTGCAATCGCCAAGCACCTGGAATTTTCCTGTAACTACAGTAATTTTTCATATATTTGTAGGAATTTCTCTCGTATTTATATGAATTTTTCTCGTGATTATAGGAATTTTTCTGGTGCTGCATAGGAAAATTCCAGGTGCTTGGCGATTGCACCCATTTTACCGTGCTAGCACCCGAATTTTTACCGTATTTTTTTCTCCGTGTAGTCATTCAAGTTGGTCGTAGGATGACCAGACCCATCAGAGTAGCGAGAGGCTCGGCGAGAGAAGTGTACCAAGGAGATACTGTGAGCCGTCTACTGTTTATTCTAATGACAGCTGGCATTTCGGATCGGCTGAAGATGGATAGGGGAATAAACAGGGTTACCAGAGGTGAGTAGGTAGTGCTGGCATTAACGAAGCGTTGCCATGCCCAGTCCCAGGAAGGGATAGACGTGATCACGAGGGTTCTGATAGCAGCAGCAAAGGAGGTGGGGCTCAGACTGAACGACACAAAGTGCGGAGTCTTTACAGCAAGACCTGTGGGAGAGGATCAGCGGGTAAATGATGATGAAGAGGGGGGGGGAACAAGGCCCAGAGATGAGGTGGCACAGGATGAGGAATTATTTCTCCCGGAGATCAGGGATGGATACAAGTATTTTGGAATTACGCAGCTGGGAGCGAGACACAGGGGGGAAGGAGGTGGCGGTCAGGGCTAAGGTCTTGTAGGAAACGGCTACGATTTTGGAGTCTAAACTGGTAGTGCCTCAGAAGATTCACTTAATTAATACCTCGATAGTACCTGCAGCAACATCTGTCATCGGGAACCTGTACCCAGATGAGCAGCAGAGGACATCATTGCTGAAATGCAGACAAATGGACACTGCACTCAAGAAAATTCTCGTTGAGAAGAAGCTGAAAGGGTACTACATCAGGACGATGAATTTGATGGAAAACTGAATTATCATCGAATTTTTAGTTGATTTGTTGACATTGAATTTTCAATGATGACGATTTGTATTCCATTCACTTCCAGAAACAGAGATTCCTCTTTTCAAATTTTTCTTAGCTTCTCTCCATTTATAATAATGAGGGAGAAACCGGGAAGTTATTGTCGCGACCTGCTAAACGGGTCACACTAATATTGCAATGCATTCACCCATGGGAGCAAGCTTTGGGCAGGTTTGCAAAAAATAGTATGTGTAACACGTACGTACAAAAAAGTTTCACTTTACGCACTAGTTACACAATGTACTATTAATGTTGAGAGATCGTATAGGGTTACTTGCCAAAAAACAAAAACGATTGGAATTGTTCTTAAAAAAAACTGGCTGCCAAGTATGTCCCATTCGTTTGTTTCGAAAAATTATGTCAACGTAGTTAGAATTTGAACCAAATAATTATCATTTCTTCATTTCACGGGATAACGACGATCCCATAAGAGGTCTACACAGTGTTTAGACAATCAAAAGATATCCATTTACATTCAGTAGACTTTACAATGTTGTGTTTTGCCGATCGTCAAGATGTTCATGTAACAATTTTCGTTTGTTTTTCTCTTCTTCCATTTATTTACACTCATTTTACCAAAGTATTCACCCACCATTACATAGAGTAACAATCAAGCATCCTTCCATTCATCTTCACATTCTGCGATCTTGGTTGCCCTAATAGATAGCATTAAAACAAATAATCGAATCACGATAATATTTTACTATTGTTAATCTCATTTGATTTCTGAAAATAGAAGGAAGATTGAGCACAATTTTTTTGAGATTGAGAAAATGACGATCCAATTACAGAAAGTAGTTTTTATAAATTTGTCCTGATGGCTAACGATTTGACATTTACTGCTCCTGATCTCAAAAAAAAATCTCAATTTATCTCTTTTTATCTATGCTTTATCTCAATTAATTACTGATTAAAATAATCATTTCTGGAATATTTCCCCACAAAATTATAACTATTGCATGAATATATAACTATTGGGTTTTCTCGTGGCTAATAACAATGATGGAAAATGATTGAAGAATTATCCAATTTTGTTAAATCACATTTTTCAACAAAAAAACGTTTACAGAAAAGTAAAAAAAATTCCGGTACCGGGAATCGAACCCGAGCCGCCTGGGTGAAAGCCAGATATCCTGCCACTAGACCATACCGGATTGGTGGGAAAAAATCATCGGAAAATCCTCCAAATAGGAAGGGGTGAAAAACGACACTTTCAGTTTTTCGGCACCGTAGAATAAGAGGGCAGCGCCACTGCGGTGGATTAAAGAACTAGAGTATATAAAGCACCGAGGAGGGATGTTTCAGACGTTCTTCTAAGGGGTTCTCATGCTACACAACGTTGTACCTACATCATCATAACCTCCATCACATTTCCCTCGGAATTGTTATTGGACACTTGGAAATTTATTGAAGCCACGGGAAGTCAGAGAGACGCCGCAGAGGGTACGAGTCGTGTGCACCCAGGATCTCGTGTTCTTACCTGGTAAATTGACAATTAACTATACTCTTTAATTATTGTCATTGTTCCTCAAACCTCAAACGGTGAATGAGATTCTATCTCCATTGGAGAAATAATAAACAAATCCAGGGGGAAGTAAAACTTTAGACTAGACTGCATGTGGCAGCTTTGCCATTTTTTCTAGCTGTCAAAACCAAAAGCGAGGGGAAAAGTGCAAAAAACGTGAATAGAAAATAAACGTCAAGTTTGTCATTTGATTTGAATTTTACGTAATGGCTCAGTGCATCGATTGATCTTCTCAAGTGACTCAGTCTTGCAGTGAAGTTTACCTTGATATGTTTGTTGGCATAATCACCCATGGTTCACGCCAAAAACGAGAAAAAAAAGAGGCTATATGATTATGAAAGTTGCTGAGGTATTGGTGTGTCACGTACGCGTGGGCGGGAGCAATTTGAGTGTCAATTTGAGTAATTGTGAGGCCTCATTTGTTGCTGATATTGGTGGATGACTCGGGGCTGAGTCAGTGGAGATAATGAGTAAAATGGAAAGTTTTGAATCTTTCAGAATATCCCTATTTTATTCGACCGTATGATATATATACTAAATGAATTTTTTAATCGGCCTTGCGGTCATTTCAACTCAGTTGTTAGTGAGATACATTTTCTTACGCGCTGTTATTTGAATCTCATTTTGAATTTTATGTGAAATGATGGAAGTGAATTAGTTCATTTATCTCGAAAATATCAAGACATTCCTTGTAGCTGAGTTTACCACAAAAATTATATTTTTACTTTTCCTCCCAAAATCACTTGTAAATGAGGTAGTTCAATATTTTGCAAAATAGGAAAAAATCGACTTGCTATCGTTCTCTATTTACTGAGTTGGAATTTTATATGTAGATTTTTCTGTAAATATCTGTGGAGGAAAGAGTTTCAGGAAGAATCATCAGGACACTCTTTTGTAGTACTTGAAATTATCTATGAAAAAATCTCTCAATGAATCCCATTAACTTTGAGGATGTACTGTCAGTCTGTAGGATCGCTCGCAGAATTTTCATCATTTCTAACTCATAATATTTTTGCAAGAAAAGTTTTACCATTTCAGTATCGCCTTATTTTATCATTCCCAATAGATATAGTGCACTTTGAATTTTTTGTTAATGTTGAAATAAGGATCACCTGAGATTACTTACGGGGCAGACCATTAAACCAGCAAGTATATACAGTGAGTGTGAGTCGATTTTATGCGCGGCTACTTATGGGAAATTTTTTTGAACATCTATATTCACTAGAAACATGATCAGTTACTGATTTTCCATCAATTTTGCAATAATTATTCCCTTTCTTAATAATTAAATAAGAAATTTTATTGAGGCTCAATTTGGATGACGAAGAAATCATATTTAACACTCCTCTTGTATTGATGACACAAACGTTGAAAATGAGGCATTTTTTAGAAAAAATTTCGAAAAATAGAGGCAAAAATGGTGACATGGTCTGACAGACCATGTGGGATACTATACACTAGATGTGTATTTGATATATCCACCACTGCGAAAATATTTGCAGAAAGTGCGAATGAATTTTTCGAAGTTGTCTGGTTTCACTGCTTGAATGGGATCTGTTTTGTTTATCGATTCTTGAGACGTTAGCTGAGTTTCGTTTTCAAGTGAGGGCCTTTTAAATCGAACATCAAAGATAGTTTTGAGGAGGGGTGGAGGGAGGGGGAACGATAAGGATTGATTTAGTATCGAAGTGGCGATCAGTGGTAGAGTCCAAAAAAAAATAGTGTTTGTGAATAGTTCTTATGCAAATATCTCTATGAAAAAAGGGGTTTGGGAAAATTCATGAGAAGATATTATAGCAAATTTGCCAGGCTACGAAAAGGGTCTCGATAAATCTCGTAATTTTAGAGATATTGAAAGAATTTCGAGCTCATGTTGTGCTACTATTTCACTGCAAATCTTCGTCATTCCATTTCTCATGAAAATTGGATTTCTGTCGGCAATCCCAAGTTTTTCCACACTTTAATGTATGTAAATTTCTTGAGTTTCGATTGAGTGAGAAATTGGTAAAGGGATATGGCTCCAAAACTGACGTCCAGATTATTTTGTAAACATGATGAAATAATCTGTGAACAATATACTATCATTCGATTCCATCACATAGCAGCCAAATTGCCAATAACAGAGGGCCCAAACCTCATTTTTTAAAGATGACATTATTTTAAAAACTTGAAACTTAATTTGAAATAAATACATCAAGAGGGAACAGTTCTGAGGAATGTTATAAAATCTTGAAGGCCTCTCATAAAGAGGCCATAAAAAATCATTCCACGTCCCCAACTCTTTGAAACATCACAAAGACCATGTTTTATGACTCTGAAATCAACATTGGAAAAATTCAACGTGGAAACCTACAAAATGATGTATCTCCTTCTGTAATTCGATTCAATTTTTTTAGTCTATTCTCTTGAACAATCACATTCATAATGGAACATATTGGATATGCTAATATAAATTTAACTTCCCAAGCAACGGGATTTCTCATGAGAAATATCAAACATTCTGGATTAATTCAATTTTACGAAAAAAATTTACAAATTGAATTTCCTCGTCGACTCGCATATAATCATATAGAAAAATTTCGATGAGAAATCCTAGCGAATTCGTTCAGAAATTCTGTTGGATTTTTTTCATCAGTGATGAAATTGATGTTTTTCAAAGATTAATTCCTATCTAGTGCGACACATTTCAATATAGGATCATAGAGTTTTTCGGGTCAAGGTTTCTCCATGTTTTATCTAGATTTTGTGAGTACCACGTAGCAGGTGACGATGATTAATCAAAACGGAAAAAATATCATGGAGAATGAAAAGAATTCTAATCATAAGTGACTGTCCTAGTTTGAAGCCTTGACCTTCGGGTCAAAGCTCAATTAAAAATCGAGATGCGTCTCTCAAGTACAACTGCATGAAGCGTCGAAATTCAATGGAATTGATTGAATACGTATGCCCTTTTACCTATATTCCCAATATTTCTCCCTTGAAGATAATGAAAACTTCCTTTCACCTCTTATATACGTCAAAACTCATTGCTCCAGTCCCTTCAACCGATAAAATACTATATTCTTAATTCAAGGAAATTTATTTTTCCTGAACTCATATGATTTCCTCATTTTTCAGGAAGCATGACGCCAAGGAGCATAGTGAAACACCTCTGTCACTGTTGTCTCCTGGCAACAGTGATCCTGATCTTCGAGTATGCATCTGGTGCATTATTCAACAAAGTTAAGCCAGAGCTGAATCCCTGGGTAGACTACAGCATCTTCGGTGCATTCTGTCTCTACTTACTTCGAGCCCTGGCATTTCTCTCCTTTCCACAAGTCCTCTTCAACTTTATCGGTCTTACAATCTACAATGCATTCCCTGATAAAATTGTCCTCAAAGGCTCGCCCCTCCTCGCCCCCTTCATCTGCATTCGTGTGGTGACACGTGGGGATTATCCACAATTAGTCAAAACGAATGTTCAGAGAAATCTGAACAAATGCACAGAAGCAGGACTTGAAAATTTTCAGATTGAAGTTGTGACTGATAAACCCATTAGTTTAACTCCTCATCGCAGAATACGA
The DNA here is from genome assembly GCA_035578325.1 of Coelinius sp. EB29. NCBI lineage: Eukaryota > Metazoa > Arthropoda > Insecta > Hymenoptera > Braconidae > Coelinius > Coelinius sp. EB29. The sequence continues at coordinate 8,760,625 of JAOZGT010000001.1, read as the reverse complement.
GAGGTTGTCATTCCCTCGACATACAGAACTAGCACTGGTGCTTTATTCAAGGCTCGTGCCCTGCAATATTGTCTGGAGAACAATGTTAATGAACTTGCTGATCATGACTGGATTGTTCATCTTGACGAAGAAACTTTATTAACAGATAATTCAATTCGTGGGATTCTCAATTTTGTACTCGATGGAAAACATCAGTTTGGACAGGGTCTCATTACGTACGCCAATGAGGATGTTGTTAACTGGATCACGACACTTGCTGACAGCTTCAGAGTTGCTGATGACATGGGAAAACTCAGACTGCAATTCACCATGTTTCATAAACCACTATTCAGTATGAAGGGATCATTCGTTGTGACTCAGGTAATTTTTTAAATTTTTGGGGATTCATCTCGGGAATCAGTAGTATTAAAAAAAAAAGTGTCAAAAGACATTTTCTGTTGCTGATTGTATTTACAATGGAAAATGGCTTTTAACATTTTATCCTTAGATTAATCTTTATCGAGATAACTCAAACTTTATAAAAGTGGAAAATCAAATTTTTACGTTTGATGATTTTATTGGAGTGCTGAATTGATAGAATTGACTTAGTTAATGGTCCAAATTCTGATGATGGCCACTGATCCCTACTATTAGTTAATGGTTTTTATCACTTTTATCTTGGAAATGAATGATTTTAATAGAAAATGTCGAAACATGTCTTTTCTAGCTCATTAAATTCCCAATGAAAGCTGTTTCCTGAAATTTTCTCCTTAAATCGCTCATTATCGAGAGAACTCAATTTATGAAAATGTGAAAAATTTAATTTGTATAATTTTCAAGGGAGGTGGAGAATGAATTACAACATTAAAATTATGTCATAAATACGACGTTTCGCTAATTATTTTAGCTTCATCAGGCACTGGAAAAATAAATATACAAACATACAGTTACATATTATACACTTCTCCACCTCCCTTGAAAATTATACAAATTGATTCTATGTCATGGAGATCAACGCCACCATCAGTGTGAAAAATTTGTTTTTCAAGTTTTATGAACTTTATCGGAGAATTGTTGCTATTTCTCTTGGTCATAACTCGTTGATGCCATTTCATATCTGATATTCGCACATGATATCTCGAAACCGAGATTAGATAACTACATTATCACTAGTAAAAATTGTGAGAGGCACTGCGCCATTGACTGCCTCAGCCTCGCGCTCAAGTCGCGGCAGGTTGTACTGCAACACTCGATTTCTACTAGGTATAATTCCCTCCGACGATTTCCATGAGACTAAAATAAAATTTTAACAAATACCAGATGGCAGCAGAACGTCAAGTGTCCTTCGACAACGGGCTTGATGGTTCAATCGCTGAAGATTGTTTTTTCGCGATGAAGGCTTTCACCATGGGTTACAGCTTCAACTTCATAGAGGGAGAAATGTGGGAAAAGAGTCCCTTCACTCTCTCGGACTTTGTCCAACAACGAAAACGCTGGATCCAGGGAATTCTCTTGGTTGTACACTCGAAAGTAATTCCATTGAAAAAAAAATTACTTCTTGGTATATCGTGTTACTCGTGGGTGACAATGCCCCTCTCAACATCAAATTTATTCCTCGCAGGAATATGTCCCATATCGTGTCCCCAATTTATCGATGTGATATGTGCATTCATCGGTGCAGTGAGTATCTACATGTACATATTTGGTGTCATAAAATCATTTTCACTCTATCGTTTTGGTATCTCACGATATATCCTCTGCATCTGCGGTGCATTAGCCACAATTCCTTTCAATTTAATCATCGAAAATATTGCTGTTATCTGGGGAATTTTCGGAAAGAAACATAAATTTTATGTCGTCAGCAAAGAGTTCAAACCACCTGTCACGGTTTAATTATTATTATTTTTTTAATATCACTAGTTATAGGGACGATAATTCCATTGTACCACTCGTACCTGTTTTTATTTAGAGTACGAATGATTATGTGTGGACTGAAATTGTGGAATGTGATGTATATTTAGTAGTGAAATATTGAAACGAGACAAGGAAATTCTATTCTATAATGAGTTTTTAAAGAAAATCTCTGATTCAATGGAGATAGAAGAAAAATTTTTTATAGACATCTTCTTTGTAGAGAATGATGAAAGTTGTACAGAAGGTCTCTAAATTTCGCCATCTCTATGAGATTCAGAAATTATTTTTCTATGATATCTTTGAACTAGATTGAGATAGAAATTTTTTTGTATAAACCTTTTTTGTTGCTCTTGCTTCATTCTATGAAAAAGGTCCTTATGAAAATTTCGATATCTGTCATAGGTTTGAAAATATTCATCAAAAACTTACTTTTCATATTGAGAAAATTTTGCTTCAAGATCAGTTTTTGGAAAGTATCTCTCAATCTAAAGGAGATGGAGAAATTTTTACAGATAGGATACTCTTTTTAGAGCAAAGTGAGAGCTACAAAGAAGGTGCTAAGGAAAATATCTCCCTCAGATTTGAAGAAGGGAGTGAAAATGAAAAGCTAGGATAGAGCAAAGTGTCGTTCTTGCGTTCCTGTTTCCAAGAACATGAAACAACGAAGAAAACAAAAGTGGGAACGCGACAGCAAGAACCTTCTCAAGAGGAATTAAGTGAAAACCGACTCCAAGGGTTCCCAACTACTCTGAGAGCCTCTCCTTTTCTACATCAAGAATTTTTACAATTCTTCCTTCACATGGGGCATTTTATTTAAGATAATCGTTAGTCTCTGTTTTTTAGTCTTTTTGGATTTTCAGCCCTCGACAGATAGGTGTGCAAAGAAATAAAAGAAAAACAAAAATTATGTATCATGTCATTTTCTTTTATTTTCGAAGACTTTTGAAAAAAAAAACTTCAGAAATTCGTATGAACTCATATGATATTCAAAATCGAGGATCGAGTTTAAATATCGATATTAGGGAGAGATTGAAAAAGAATTTCAGTATGATTTCTCCTCTCGGAAACGTACGCATGTCCCGTTTCCATTCTCATTTATCAAACTTCGAATGTAATACAAGGTAAAATTATTCCACGATTTTCTGTTGAGAAAATTGTAAATGTTCATTCATTGTTGGATTTTCTCCTGCGATCAAAATCGATGAAATTATTATTTTTTCATTTTATTATCCCTATGTTTACTTTGATGTGAAAACAGTCCTAAATGGTTCTTCCCGGCCTTTCCTCCTATAAACACTTATGACATGTTCTGGCATTGGCACGATTACGATAACCGGGGCGACAAATTTTGACTATGGATTCTCAAAGGATTTCACCTCAGGGATTTGGGAAAAATATTCAAAAAATTCTATCTTGATTATTTATTGCGATTTTCGTCGTTGTAATCTCCGCGTAAACTATGTAAAATTCCTATCAACGCTCCAGCGCGCCACTGGAGCTCCGCCAGAGCCTTAGTTGCGCCCCGGTTATCGTAATCGTGCCCTGGCATTCACCAAATAATTCTATCAGTCAACCGAAATGTTTCATCTATCCGGCAGACTAAAAGAGTCTAAAAAACCATTGAGAACCCTCGGATGTTGTTTCCTATTTCGTTCCTTGCATGGCCTTCCGTTACCACTTTTGTTCTTCAAGATAACGTTCTTATCATCGTATTCCTACATTTGCTTTTTAAGAGAAAGTTCTCGATACGCCGTTCCCGAGTTTCGTTCTTTGCAGAATGTTCTCGACAGTGTGTTCTTACTTTCGTTCTTTGTAAGAACGCTGTTGAAATTGCGTTCTTACTCTTGTTCTCTGTAAGAACGTTCGTATTTTCATTTCGTTCTGTCGATGAAGAACAGAGTGGGAATGGGAGCGCGTTCTAAAGCTTTAATTTAGAGATATACATAAAAAACTTGTTGATTCTGGAGATGAGTTGAATTATGTTGTTTTATGTCTTCGCAACTGACCTCTGTGAAACATTCTGTACAAATTTTCCAAGAACTATTGAAAATCTTGAATAAGGAATCAAAATAATAATTGTAGTCAGGGTACAGTATTTGTCAGAGTCAAATATTTTCCGACGGAATCATTAGAGCACGTACATAAACGCACATTGTTTTTTTTTTCGTTAGGATTTAGACCATATTTTAGTTATTTATGTCATTCTTTGAGGAGTGATCGTAATGAGGAAGAGATGTGTTTGGATTTAAATAGAAGACCAAAATTGATTATAGAAATGCAAAAAATTATCAAGGGCATTGTAGTTCACTATTCAAAAGCTGTTCTTCCATTATCTTGCAAATATCTCTGTAAAGATAAGATTTATGAAAATTTACCAGAAGACCTTTTCTGTACAGAATTTCATGAACTATGAAGGATATATTTTGATATTTCTCTTTAAATTCAGTAGTTTTCGAGAAATTTGCATAATAGTGTGTGAAAATTTTTTGGAAATTATTTTTCTTAATTTTTCAGAAATTCGGTAAACAATGCCAATACAATCTCTCCTCAACACTGACAGAGCACATGATATAGAATTTTTAGTAACAAAAGAACCTTCGACGTTAAAAAGATGTCTAGTCACATTGGTGTAATTTATAACCGGAAAAATTGTCGAAAATTTTCAGAGTCTCTCAGTTCACCGTAACGTGTTATTCTGACTTTGTGACTGTGTCATGTCATAATATTTTTTTTAAATATTACCGTAGAACTGCACTCATGTTCCACACTGAGACTTCCAATTAATATTGTTAAGATTATTCATATTTAAATATTTCTGTGAATTATTCAATAAGTCTGATGGTAAATAAGATAGTTTGAGAAATTCAATGCAGATTGCAAATATCTTTGATAGCTAGTAGACTGGCAGGAAAATGTGAAAAAACATTTTTTGTAGCCCAGAAAATTTTATATAAAAAAAGTCTTTTGATATTCCTCTTTAATGTTATTAGTTGTCGAAATATTCGCGAAATAATCTGATTTACGTATTCTGGCATAAACTTATTTGAAAATACTTCCGTTCACGTAAGAGTAATTTTTTAATAGAAATTCGTTCACGTAGCTTAGAATATTGAATTAGACCTGCTTCATTTCAAAGTACCTAAAGAATTAAGTTTCGCCTTAGCGATGCCAATATTAAAGAAGTTTTACCAAAACCTTAATGTAAATACATCGACTTCGAAATTGTAAAAAATATCATTTCATTTTTATATCAAGGATTATTGTTAGTTGCAACAATTATAGACATAATGAAAACAATTTTTTCGAGATTGGAAAAGTTCTGATTCGCATTTTCATTATTAAAAAATGTATAATTTCTTCAAATATTCTTATTTTCAATTTCGTGAGGCAAATAACAGAAATTTCTGATAATCTCTCATAATACTACACTGATTAATCTCTCATTTTATATTCTGAATTTTTTTCTCATTACATGAACATATGATTACATCATCAAGGCCCAGTAGTTAGTACAAATGATGATGATTGCTGGACATGAAAAATGTGTTAAATATTTTCATAATTACCTTAACATTCATTAGCCAATGCTGATGAGGCTGTGGTCTGAATAACGTAACATACGTGAGAAAAATGGCACAAGAAATGAATTTGAAGAAATTGATTTAATTCTTAATTACTAGTTTTAAGTCCCTCATTTTTCAGGCTTTCATTATAATTATGATGTTTGATACCAGTTATTCTTCAATTTTTTGAAATGTTAATGACAAATTTTTATTGACGTGATTGTAATTTCTGAGAGGAAAACTGTCATCAATTCAATGGCCATTGAACAAAGTAAAGAAATAAAAAATTGTTTTTCGTAAAACGGGTGTTTTTTTTTTTCATTACCTATAATAAATAAACACGAAGAGAGATGATTTCGGTTAATAATTGCCTTTTGCATATTTGTCTCCATGAAATATTCATTTTGATTGAAAAGGAATTAAATTTTTTATTGAACGAAATAATAAACTCATCAACAAATTAAAGAGGTAGATTGTATCACAACAGCAGTCTATAATGAAAAATGTAATTTTTCATTCATTAAAAATATATCTTAATACTATTTGGTTCAGAGGGAAATGTCAAGAGATATATTTTTGAGAGAATTTCCAGATCTACAAAAGAGGTTTTTTTTTTTTTTGTCATTTCCTCATTTCCTCTCAGAGATATCCGCAGAAAAACCCTCAAATTAATACTTTAATCTCCCTTCACTACGAATAATTAATGAAATCAATTATCAAACCATAAATAATAATTTGGTTCTTTAAAACTCATGAACATCACAACCGAATGGAAAATAAGAATTGAAGTTAAAGAAAACATGTTAAACGCTTACAGACTAATTGACACCATGAAATATGAAAATGTAAAAAAGTACGAAATATTGGGATGTAATAACTTCTAATAAAGAAATAAATTAAATTAAGCAAAGTGTATACGTTCGTCATCACGAACTTCTTGAAATGTCTTTGAGGGAAGTTGTTCTCTCAATATTTTGAATGAGATTATTTATTCCATTTGATCTAGGAGATTGAGGATATCCATCGGATCCATTAATGTAAACCTGAGTGAATTGAACAAAATCAGAATCAGTGACTTCTTTGGCAGTTGGTGGAAGACATCTATCAAGCATTGAATCATTCTTCAAGCTTTTCCTTATTCTCGCCTCCTTGGGACTGTAAAAATATCCAGGATACTTCCTCTTGTGCTCCTCATCAACTTTCTTAGCAAGTGCGTAATAACAGTCTTTAGTTTCAACAGTTAAACCCTCCCACATGGTGCCAAGTCTCGCTGAAATCTCAGTGTTACTCTCTCTAGGGTGTTCTGTTGCTAACCTACGTCTCCACTCGTTTGCAAAAATCATGAATGCATTTGGGGGCCTTCGAATCTTTTCTGGACCATTTTTACCGCAAATAACTGTCGGTCGTTCTTTGGTTTTGGCTCTAGTCTTGAATTTTGATTTTTCAATCTCTTGATTTGGAAGTTTGGGGACTTTAATTGTAAAGGGCTCTGTTGGGATGGATTCTGGAGGTTTGTGGATGTTCTCTGGGTTTTGAAAGATAGTCTGGTGACTGGTGAATGTTGTCTCGTATGCCAATTTGTTCTGGAATAATTGTAGAAGCATTTGAATTATTTTTAGAGGAGTCCAAATCTGATGTAACGTGAAAAGAGATAGGTTGGGAAGCTTCATCTACTTTATTTCTTCCATTTATCAGGAATTGGTAGATTTAGCGGAATTGATGAAAAGACATCTTTCCTAGAGATTTCACTGCAAACAAAAAAGATACTTTGACAAATTCTGGTATATCCATTATTTTACGAGATATTTATAGAATAATCTGCATGTTTTACCAATTTCAATATCAGAATAATGAATTACCCCTTTTTCGACTGAATTGACCTATTTTGTGGATTTACTGAAATGGAGAATAGGGAGTCGAAGCAGTAAAAAAAAAAATACTAGGAAATCGATTTTAGAGATCTCAATGAGGAATTCTTGATTCTTTTCTTCAAATAAATCGCTTCTTTAGTCGTGGTAATGATTAAGATAAATATTTTTGATAAAAAAATTATATTCACCACAGTGTGAGACATTTTTCGACGTTTCTTGGGACGATTTTCTTCTCCCTGTTCATGACCATCATTACTTCCTACTTTATAATCAGCATCAACTGGACTGAGTTTAGTCAATTCATTTTCCAAAATATTGTTGTCAGACTCAGATTTTTCTTGATCCTTCAGTTCCTCTGATCTGTTGCCTCCTTCATCGTTTTTATCCCTCACATTGCATAAACCCTTGACCTGCAGGCTCTCAGCAGTGGCCAAAAGATCAGTTAATTCACTCTCCTCAACCCTCATCTCTCCATTGTACATAAATCTTATTATAGACTGTAAATTCTCGTATTTAATACCATTGAGGATGATTATAAGATGTTTTGATCTGTGATTCTCAAATAATTCCTGGAGAAGTATTTTTTCAATTGAAAAGAAAAAATCAAAAAACTTGATAATAAAAAAAATAATTCAATTGTAAAGTGATTTTGATGAATATTTCAGAATCTAAGAGAGATGTTGAAATTTCGAAGAGGATCTTTTTCGTAGATTCCATTTTTCCTTACGACAAATAAGATCTTTTCAAAAATTTCACCAGATTCCTAGATATCTCTTGAAAACTAAACCAAGTGACTTATTTTTTTTCACCAATTCACAACAGAATTTTCTTAAATGAAAAAAAATTGAATAAATGAATGAATAATTATCAGAAAGGGTTGAACATACCTTAAAATAGGGACTGCATGCTAACAAAATAATCTTATGAACCTTGATGGATTGTCCTTCACAGGATAACGTCACATCGACAAGAGATTCTGACGATAAATGTTCGACGAACACCTGAAAAATCACGAGAAAAAGAAGGAAATGGAATTGATGTTTTGTTTATCATTATTGAGAGAAAAAATATTAACCTAAAGAATATTTGTTATGTGATTATTCCAACGTAAGTTGAATTGTCCCATGGCGATTAATTCCAGTTGTTGAAATTTCTAGATCTATTGATGTGAAAATAATGGCATCAAACAGGTGAATTACGGATCAAAACACAAATGCATATATTCTCCGGCGCCCACTCATCTCATGATATGCCAAACAATGGTGCCAAAAATGCCGGTTCTATTCGCATCTATCGAAGGTAGAGATGAATATTGATGTTTGATTGGATGATGATTTACCTCTGAGTTTTATAAATTCTTGTATCGAGTTGAGAAGATGTTATTGGTCGAGGAATTGCGGTTTTTTTTTTTTTTATAGTGCTGCGAACTGACGCAGCTGGCCTTTGATGTCAGTCATACAGCCATTGGATAATTTCGTTGTTCAATAATGAAAATATGCAACTCGCAATTTTTTTTTTATTCGCTAACAATTGATACACGAAGCGCCACCTGAGGAATCCCGCGAATATTTAAAATGTGTTCATTTGGCTTATTTATATGAATCCCCATTTTCGATTATTTCTCACTAAAATTATTGTGCTGGGGATTGATTGAGTGAATTAATTTTGAGAATGTTTGAAATGAATTCGGGGAATTCGAGAAGTTTTATCTGATTCGGTTCGGTAAATGAGAAAATGGATGAGTGTGATATTATCACAATCGGAAGGGAGAAAGTTACAAAATTTTTGTCGAAATCTTCGCTAACAGACGCAAATGGAATAATGTAAAAATAGGCGTCTTCGTAGATATATCGATGAGAGATTGACAAAGAGAAATTTAAACAAGTAGGCCATTACCCATGCGGCTGGTGTTAAGCATTGAAAGAAATGCGTTATGTACTATTATTATTTTATTATTATAATTATTATATTATGTTTCTCTTTTTTTCTACCAATTCTATTGGCAGTAGGCTTCCTGACGAACAATTTATTGGTAAATGATGAGCACATTTTTTCTGTAAAATTTCTTGGCCATTAATTTACCATTTCTTTCCTGTGATTTTTTTATTCGTCGAAGAAAACACAATATGAAAATTCACAAAATTCATCGAGGACTCCTGTTGGAAAAATCTCCACAAAATATTTGTTAGAGAACAAACTCTGTCGAGAAAAATTGAATACAAATTCGTGAATTTGAAACAAAAAAACAGTTATGAATAGCTGTATCTCAGGAACAAATAAACAGATTCACATAAAATTTTACAAAGGTGTATAAAGTGAGAATATTAACTACTAGCCCAAATTCCAGAACTTTAGCCTAAACTCAAGTGGCATTAGAGAGCGTCTGAGCGAGTTTTAGATGTGAAAATAGAAAAAAGCCAATATCTCGAAAACTTTCAATGGGAAGTAGTTTTACACTCAAAGTCGAATATCTCCGGAACTACTGGTCCGATTGCGCCCAAACAAAACAGCAACCTTTATAATTATAAGGCCTAAAATCATACCAAGTTTCAACTTTTTATTTCGAATATTTCTCAGGTTATCGTGCGTATAGGGATTTGAGGCAAAAAATAGAAAAATCGCAATAACTATGTTAATTCTACATCCCCGGAAAAAATTATATCAGTAAAAAAAAATAGATGCTTTTATGACGGATATTTTGAAAAAAAAAAAATCGATACCTTGTATCATTTTTGAGATATTGAAGAAAAACGATTTGTCTAAAAACGGCTATATTTCAGGAAGTAATAGACCGATCAAGCTGAAATTTTGCACAGACTTTCATCCAACTAATATCTATCAATGATCAGAATTTTAAATTTTTAGCAATAACTTTTGCCCTTTTGCTTCCGAATGGAAGCATTGTATTCGTGCGATTTTGAGAATTTCTAATTTTGATTGGAAATTATGCAGAATGTCATGAAACGTGGAGAAATGATATTTTTAGAGTCATGTCTGTCTGTATGTATGTGACAATTTGGGTTTTGGGTAATCTATTTTTAGAAAATTTAACATAAATACGGTAAAATTTGTTAGTAAAAATCTGAAATTTTGGCACATGGTACCTATGAATATACTCAACTTTGTCGCGAAGTTTCAGTCCGATCGGACCGTAGTTCCTGAGATATAACGGTTTGTTTGAATTCCGTTTTTCCTCAATATCTCAGAAACAACTGCACCGATTTCAATTTTTTTTTTTTCAAAATACTTGACTCGATGGCCTCTATCTAAATCAATAAAAATATATATATACCGGTTCATACAAAGTTTAGGAGATATCACCATTTTTCTGTTTTTCCAGAAAAAATCTTGTACGCACGATAACTTAAAAAAAAATGATGTTAATGAGTTGAAATTTGGTACGATTATAGCTTTCATAATAGCAAAGGTTCGTATTATGAATGGGCATAATCGACTAAGTGGTTCCTGAGATAATCATTTTTTTGTAAAAATATGTTTTATCAAATATCTCACAAACTACTTAACGGATTTGATTTTTTTTTTTCAAAATACTCGTCTCAACAGTCACTAACTAGATCAATCAAAATATGTATACCTGTTCATAGAAAGTTTTCGAGATATTGCAGTGTTTCCGTTTTTTTTCTTCTTCAATTCCTGCACGCACCATAACTTGAGAAAAAACGAACATAGGAAGTTGAAATTTGGTACGATTATAGCTCTCATAATATTGAAGGTTTGTACTTTGGATGGGCTCAAATGACTCAGTGGTTTGGGAAATATTCAAGTTTTTATATAAATAAATTTCATCAAAGAGTTGAATATCTAAGAGTTGAATTCGGAGTTATTGAACCTTTATGTAAATATGTTTCATATTAAAAGATTGAATATCTACTTCTGTTCAGTCGCTCTCCATAGAATGTGACTGCGTATATGCCTGTCACCGGAACAGGGAGTTGATACGGATCCATTCGGAAGCTTACTACCAATGGCATTGGTAGAATAAAATGAAAAAAAAAATATCAACGCGTAAAGTAACGGTCACACGGCTTCTGTCGCATAGGTGTCTACGCTGCTTGTTTAGTGGAATAATTCTGAAAAAAAATCGTCACATAATGGCATTTGCACACACAACACATACATACAGACATTTTCCAAAAACATCATATCTTCACGTTTCATAACATTCTCCATCATTTCCAACCTAAATCATAATTTTTTATCCAACATTTATGGCCATGAAATGTCTCATTTGGCCATGAGCAACTCATGGCCATCTCATGGCCGATGGCCATGAATACTATTGTACGTGAGTGCGTTACAATTTCAAATGATAATATTTTTAAGGCAACAAATGATTACAAAAATTTAGTTATGGGATTGTAATTTCATAAACTCCACGATAACTAGAGTAGTGGAGTATCATGATCACGGATGTAGGACGCTCCTCAGTGTATTATGGAACATAGGAAGATAATAAGAATTATAATTACGTATTTAAATGTCCTCATGATCATTGTCTACATAGTTCTCTTGTACCTCTGATGTTCATGATATGACAACTGGATAGCTCTTGATGATTTATTGGTACTTCCTCTCTTCGTAGAATATTGATTGATGACTCATACTTACGATGCTTTCAATGCTTAGGTTACGTAAATTAATTATAGTGAAGCAATGTTTTGTGAAGTTCAATTTGAATTTGTTGCCTTCAGTCAATAGTTTCTCCACATCAGTGATTTCATAATATTCAGTAGCAAAGTGGTGAAAATAATAATGAGTCAACATTACTGATTAATTGATTACCGAAACGTTACAGGATATTTCAGCATTGGAGGGAGCTAGCGAAATTTTTAACTTCCTGGGATAGGGAAGACTTAAAATGTGCTCGTCGGGCTGTTGTTTCACAGATACTATCAGTACCATCCCCACAAACTACTCTATTATTTATATGTGTTTAGGGGTGAATATTTGTATACCATGTAGCCATTTGTTTATTCATTTGTTTTTGGAATTGGGTGGGGGATATATGCGTTCCACATTTTTGAGGGTAGGAAAATATGTATATTTATCTTGCTCTTAAAAATTATATTTATGTCTTTGGACGTAAATATATGTGTATTTATCCATAATATTCATAGATATTGTATATTTTATCCATATTCATATGTATATTCATAAATATTGGTAAATTATACGTATATTTGGACATATATTCATAGATATTGGTATACTATATGTATATATTCATAAATATTGGTATATTATACCTATATTTACCTATATTATAAATATATTCAAATGTATACATAAATATATTCATCAATATAATCATAGTTATATGTATATTATGTACATGATTATATTATGGTTTACTAATAGCAAAATAAAACGGTGACAAAAAACGTTACATGGATTTTTTATAAAGGGATTTTTGAAAATCGTGACCCATAAGATCCTGTATACAAATGACATATCTTTAATATTTTTTTTTCAAGAATCTATCTCTTCCATCGTTTTAGGACTTCGGCGAGTGGTTTCTAGTGGCTTCTAGTCCATCGCCTTCGATTCCCATCTACTTACTTTACTTACTGCGGAAGTACCTTAATCGATCGGCGATCATTGCCCATTCTTCCTAGCGCTCATTGCCCGTATTCCTGGTACACACTCCACTTCTCCTATTACATGTGAGATTACTTGCACAGGGACATACACTCATGTAAGCACCAGTGTAGTCAAATGTTGATCCATCGGGGTATCTCAGCCGACCACTTGTGACATCGGGAGTCGGCCTACAATTCTCCCCTTCTCGTCGTAGGGACTGACACGACGGGTAAGTATACCGCATCATTGCTAGAATCAAAGGCAAAGTTGCAGCATACCGTTAGTTGAACTGAGCATGGAGGGATGTTTTTCTTTCAAACATGCTCTTAGGACATTCCTCCAACTAAGAATATTATTTTCGAAAAATTCTCCTTCTCCGCAAACATTCATGATATTGCGAAATTTTAACAAAATTCGAGATTTCGTGAAGTGAGTCATTGAGAAGACAGGCAAATTATAGTGACAGTAAAAACCAAGACTACAACAATATTTTTTAGCAATTAACGAAATTCATCAATTCGAAAATATGTTTGCTTTAAAACTGAATAAGAGTAAATGGGATTTCAGTGTCATTATATCAGACACGCGATTTACGAAGAAACTAGAGTGTACAATCAGACTGAGGAAAGAGTATCCTTCGGTTTCCATAGCCCGAGCTCAGCCCCAATGGTGGGGGCACCCTTCTGATGATCACAAAGTAAGATATTCTTAATTTGATAATTTTTCACCATGCACCTCTAATGAAAAAAGTAAAGGTTCATACTTAGCATGCAGCATTCATGGCTGAGACATTCGGATTGTCTGCTACATATTCCGGATCGTCTACGCATCGTGGTCTCTCCTTGCGGTGATGCCAGGCAGCATGCAATGACGATGGATAATATTAGGATATTTGTGGATGTCGTCAAGATCATCTCCTCCTGAAAGTGAACATTAATACATTGAATGTCATATCCCATTATTAAAATAAAAATTTATAGATAACCGGGAGTTAACATAATTGTGGACAAGAGGTCATTCGTGGTCTTACCTGATTTTTTGATGAAAATGGGAAGAAGTAGAATTTTAGTAGATTCACGAGAATGGAGTTACAAATAATTGGAAGAGAAATCCAGACTGATGACTGATGTTTGGAAGGCCATACATGTCAGCTTTTATTGGTTTTATAACGTAGTCCGTCCTCAGTTTCAAATTATATCTTCATATTTGAGACAATATTGTGGTAGGTGTATACGGGTGTCGTTGAGAAGTGGTGTAAATATTGATAATATCTGTAAAAATACCTCGTTGTTAATAATTCTTTCATTTAATTTCAAAATAAATCTTAGCATGATGAAAAAAGCCAAAAAAACAATGCGAAAAAACAGGCATTTCACTTTTGCCCGCCGTTTCACTTTGCCCCACTCTTTCCTATCAAAGATGCTTATAATTAAACAATAGAATGAGTGAGATCAAGACCACAAAAAATACATAAATAATCACAATTTCGACTTATTTAGAGACTGAAAGATAAGCCCTTCATATTGCTTTAAAGTTTTCACATCCAGGTGGTAAATACCGTGCGCTAGCAATACAAGTACCTTGCACTGGCGGTGCGAGTTTCGTGCGATAGCGGTACAAGTCCAATGCACTGGAGGTGTGAATGCTGTGCATAGCTGTCCAAGTGCCGTGCGCTGGCGGTACGAGTTTCATGTGGTGTGAATTCTGTATGTTGGTGGTGTGAGTGCCGTGCACTGGTGGTACAAGTGACGTGCGCCGGTGGTGTGAGTGACGTGCGCTGGAGGTGCGAACGTCGTGTGCTGGGAGGCGATTACGAACATAAAGTGCGCTGATGGGTACGATGAAAAAACAATGGATAATCGGTCAATTAGCCAATCAGAAGCTGCAATTTTTGTGCCTCAGCGCGCGAATTGCATGTTCATAATCGCCTTCCCGATGCATTTGAGGTGTGAATGCGGTGCACTAGCGGTCCAAGTGCCGTGGCGCTGGCGGTGCAAATGGCATGTGTTGGCGGTGCAAGTGCCGTGCGCCAGCGGTTCCAGTGCCGTAGTCCACGCTAGGAAATTAAATTTAAAAGATTGTTCCTTACATCACGAGGCATCCTGTTAGTCCATTTTATCCTTACAACTGTTTCGACGATAAAAATGGAGAAAATCGTCATTTCCTCACTTCCAGTCCGATGTTCTTTAGTCAAAATTATTCAATTACTCTCAACAATTAATTATTAATTTTTTATTTTTTTATTATTATTTATTCAATTAACTGCTCTCCAGGGTCCTGCCCTATAGCAATGGGGGGTACATAAAATATACAAAATATAAAAAAATATATTAAATTAGATTAGTGACATTGGTAATATTTGCGAGCTATATAAATCAAGATAGTGAATGTAAATAGAAATAGCATGAAAACAAGGCAAGAGTGCAGCTACATCATTTTTCTTTCAAGATTTCAAGATTTCTGTTTTTTCTGTAATTTCTCAAATTCTGGAAGGAATACTATAAAGAGCATTGTAAAGATACGGTCAGCATTATACTGTTATTCCCTGGGAAATGAACTCACAACACACACAAATTAATTAAATGGTTGGGGCGGTTTATTAACAATTCATTGGAGAGATGGAATACAAGAACGATGTGTCTTTATCGAGATCTCCAAAGATAATCAATAAACTTGATGTTATCCAAAAGACAGTCGTTACCAACGGGATTCTCTGACATCCTTCAGACTATAGACAATTGAAGGGGTTCGAAGGGGGATACGCAACAATACATATATATTTATAAAATAAATATATAAAAAAAGAAGAAGGGTCCTTCTTTATATATATATATAAATTCGACTTATTTTCACGCATTTTATTATTCTATACCACTCGGTTCAAACGAGCTTTAGCCACATTTTTGCCCTCATAATCCGGCAGCTCCATCCCCCTCCAAGGAGAGGAGGGGGGGTATTATATATATATTATCACAATATATATATATATAAAGCCATATGTGTTATTATATTATATTTAACGTGTTTTATGTGTTTTATATTATATTTAGTTATTATGTGCTATGTGTTATTATATTATATTTAATGCTATAATATAATATAATAAGAAGGCACGCAGAGCAGTAAAACAAATATCAGTGATTCAATATTCATAATTGATAGGATAATTTCGTTTTAAAATTTAATGGCATCATAAACTCTAGGTATACCCTAAAACAATAGCATAACGATGAAATAAGCAGTAAGTTTTAAGTTCATTCTTCTTTATGAAATTTCCTCTTTTTCAACGGATTGAGTAAAAAAAGATATAGATGCTTCGAGCTGTTACGCAATTGAACTGGAGAAGTTACAAGGACTATGACGGGTTGAAGAAGCTCCTTCGCGGGATCGGCAGAGGGGGACTGAGATAGGGAATCTAGATCCAATAGCCAGACAATTCTATCCTGCCTATACAGAGAACACCGCGTGATTATGTGTACGACAGTCTCCGGCTCCTGCAAATTACAAACGTCACAGAAGCTAGATGAATGAATCCCATAACACACACCTTTAATCGAGTATAACTGGAATTTTAGTGTTGCTAGTCTCGTTACTCTCAACAATTAATTTGAAAGTATAATTTTTTTACAGCATGAGGCATATCCCTAGCAGTTGATCTCATTCTCACAACTGTTTCTTGACGAATATATTTCAGGATGAAAATCCACGAAATTGTCATTCTCCTCTGAATTTCTGACATAATTCTCTATGAACGAATGTATAATTCATTCATCTTTCCTTAATTTTCAACATTGCGATCTGAATTCCATCACACCGCCATCTTTCGTCAATATTTGTTTGATCATTCTTTCGTCGCCATATTTTGGTTTTTCCAACTTCATTCTCTCTTTTGTTTTCCTCTACCAACTTCATTTAACTTGAAAAATCTTTTTTTGTTTCTTGACAAACAATTATTTTCAAATCGACTGTCGTATAACAATAGTGAGAAAAATCTTACATCAAATGCACGGCTCTAGCTGATGACTAAATGAGTTTCTAGCAATTCGTGGCGAGAGCGAGTAGTGGGGATTGAGACAGATGGTAGTTCGGTGTTGCAGATCCTCAGTCGACTGTGTTCCATCGCTGGAGCTCATAATTCGTTGATATGCACGTAGTTACGATTATTTTCCTGTTTTTGGCAAGTGCCAGTGCGCAGCAGTCCGCTGGTATGAATATTCAAGATAGTTTCTATAACACTACTAGTATTAGAAAGAAAACGACTTGACTTCTTTTTATTGATAGACGCAGTTACTTGATTAATCCTAGATTGATCACCAAACGCGATTTAACGACTTTGGTTACCTCATGACGAAAGTGTTGCATAGCGACTAGAGGAAGCGCTGCATTAAGTCCATCTAATTATTTTGATTTCTCCATTTCAAAAGCTTGATCCAACTTGGAAAAATATGAATAATCTCTCAAAACTTTAAAGGGTGAACTCTAATTTCTTCAACCTCATTTTGAGTGTGTTTTAAATGTTGAAAAAGAAAAAAATGATGCGCGCTGGCGATTTCCTTGCGCGATGACCAATACAGGATGAATTCATTATTGCGAATCCTTGATCAATTATTGAGGAATAAAATATAGAAATTGCGTGGAATGTAAATGGCTGCAATATTTTTATTATTATTCTGGGTGGGTTGGATTTTGATTTTGTCATTCGAATCAGGATTATTGATTATCGTTAATATAGCTATCAAAGTAGCTCATCAGTGTCATAAAATTGAAAGATTTTTGAAAACTACGAAGAATCGCTTGAAAGTGTTATTAGATTTTCTAATCGTAGTTTTTTGCTCGATTTAATTAAAGTTTTAGTTTTTCAAAAAATCAATTTTGAAAAATCAACATTTAACTCAGCGTCTTTATTTATTCCATAGATAAATGATGAATTATTTATTAATAACTAGGGGGGTCATTAGAAACGGTCTAAACGATTATAGGACTATATTCATACTCGGAGGGGGGGGGGGGGGGGGATCTAACTCAATTTCATCCTTCGGTGTGCGTGTGTGCGTGTGTGTGTGTGTGTGTGTGTGTGTGTGTGTGTGTGTGTGTGTGTGTGTGTGTGTGTGTGTGTGTGTGTGTGTGTGTGTGTGTGTGTGTGTGTGTGTGTGTGTGGGGGGGGGGAGGGGGGGGGGGGGTCTGTACGTATGTGACCAAAAATTTTCGTCAACGATATCTCGCTAACAGATGATGCGCTCGAAGTCTTCAATGACGCAACCGAAGCGTCTTCATTCAACTTAGAGCCGCAACGATTTCGGAAAGAGTTGTTCCAGTCGTTCTCCAGTTTTGCCAGGACAACATGAGATGAAATTTCTTTTTTCTTTGTTCTTTTTTTTTCATGTTTGTTTTTTACCGATCTCTCCTGCCCCTCTTGCCCTCACAAAATAACTGTTTCAAAAATTTTGGTCAACGATATTTCGTAGATGGATGATGCGATCGAGGTCTTTAATGACTTTTTCATTCAACTTAGAGTCGAAAGGATTTCATAAAGAATCGGTCCAGCCAATCTCCAGTTTTTCTAAGGAAACATGAAATTCAAATTCAATTTTTTTTGTTCTTTTTTTTTCATTTTTTGTTCTTCATCGATCTCTCCTGCCCCTTTTGTCCTGACGAAACAACTGTTTCACTGTTTTAACACCTCAAAAACCATTCCGAATTTACTCAATTGGAAGAAACGCGTTTCTATCCGGGCAGTCATTGGCAATGTAGAAAAAAACATTCGTGATACTGAGTACTAAGTGGTACGCAATTTTGCCGTCTGGCGTTCAAGTTGTTCCAGAACGATGGGGGCCTCTTCACGAAAAAGCAGCCGCCAAAATTCGAAAGTCATTTGTGATCGATCCATCTTTGAGAACCATTATCAGAGCTTTCTTTCGGAATATCCTTTTACGAACTATCATTATAATTCTTGCCTTCCCGGGTAGAAATCTGAATTATCTTTTCGAGATATTTGCGAGATTTCCCTAAGACATCCGAGAAAAATTTCAGGAAGTGTTCTCAAGACTTTTGCCGAGTCTTTCCGAGATTTCTCTGAGATGTCTAAACGAGACTACCTCTAGGTGAAAGATCAAAGTCTTGGAAATACTTTTGTCACGGTCTGGGAGATTCTCGCTGAGTCCTGATTGGACTTGAGATAAGTCTGTCAAAGAGTTTAACAAAGTCTCGATGAGTCTACCGCCAAGTATTGCCGAGACTTGCACCAGGTCTGAAGTACATTTCTACTGAGTCTCGATGAGACTATCGCCAAATATCATCAAGACTTGCACTAAGTCTGAAGAAGATTTCCATCGAGTGTCGATCTGATTAACACCAAGTCTCGTCGAGCCTTGCACCAAGTGCCAAGAAGAGCTTGACTTAGTCTCGATAAGACTATCGCCAAGTCTCAAGAATAGTTCAAAGAAGTCTCGATTAAGTAATCAGTTGCAATATTATTCGAATGAAAAATATTGAAGTTCATTATTTTAGGTGATTTCTGTAACATGAAGGATGGCACGCCAGGGATCTGCACAGAGTTAGCTCAATGTCAGATAGTTTATCAGCAGTTACTGGCTGGCAAACCACCAGATACTCTGTGTGATAGTCTATCGTTATTTTGTTGCCCGCTGATTCTCCAAGGGACTCCGACGGAAAAACAGAAGATAATTCCAAGGCCTGCAACAACAATTCCTTCCCCCGTCACGCCTTTTATCATCACTTGGGAAGCTATGGAACCCGGCGTTCTTGCTCGCCAGAGTAATATCTCTATCGAATCTGAATTATAATTATAATATCCATTTCCATGTTATCTTATAGTAGTGAAGTGCCAGAGCGATTCCAGTTACATACTTGTCGCATCTATTAATCATGTAGATATTCTGGAAATTAGTAGTTCCGGGAGAAAATAAGAAGGGGTTTCATTAATGGCAGAGAAGTATTTCAGCTACAGAAAGCTCCTTTTGAAATTTATCGCGGGACAATTAATATTCTAGTTATTTGTGTAAATGATAAAATCCTTCGGTTTGACTCAAGCGGTTTTGCCACCTCGCCATTTTTTCACCCAAGGAGTCTTTTGATCAAAGTCTCAAATTTCAGTGTGCGCTCAGTACGCAAAGTCGGTTTACACTTTGGAGATCCCACCGACTTTGGCAGGAGATCGAACACCAGTCAATGTAAGTCTCTGTGCGATTAAATCACAGAAACTCATTGTGGGTGGAACAAAAGCCGAACCCAAGGAATTTCCACATATGGTAGCGGTGGGATTCGATACTAGTACTGGGATTAATTGGGGATGGTGCGGAGGTACTCTAGTGTCCAATTTATTTGTATTGACCGCTGCGCACTGTACTTATTCCCAAGACGGGTAAGTTTAGAGTAAAAATTATGAAAATCAATTACAGTAGAAGCCCGCACTTCGCATACCACAATACGCATAGACCCTCGCTGTTCGCATATTTTTGACAGTCAAAACATTTCCTTGGTCGATACGCTATCGCGTATCTCGATTTTGCTTGATTTCAACTATCATTCACATTGCTGTATTTCCTCAACATCTGGTTCCGATATTTTGACGTTGGGGTATCTCTTTAATATGCAAGGCTCCGACCCATCTGGAGTTGGGATCTATAATAAAAATGTAAAAAATTGAATAAATTGTGTTCAGAATGGTGAGTTAAGGAAAATTTATCTGAAGACTGTTTCCATAGACTCAAGTGGAATTACTCAATTTACTCAAATCTCCTCTACTTCGAACATATTTGCAAAATTATACAACAATATTCGTCAGACTGTTGGTTATTCCCGATTTTGATGATTTTGTTTTTCGGATTTCTTCTCAGAGCTCCTGCCGAATGGGTTCGAGTTGGAGACTTGGATTTAAAGCGAAACAATGACGATGCGAAACCTCAACAGAGAAGAGTAATCAAGAGAATCCGGCATCCAAGTTATAAACCTCCATCGCAATATCACGATATTGCTCTATTACGAATGGAAAGTCCAGTGACGTTGGATGCCTGGGTGAGACCCGCTTGTTTACCAACTGAAATAGCTGTGCAAAACGCGGAAAAAGCAATGGCAACTGGATGGGGAAAAGTTGATTGGAGTAAGAATTTTTCGCTCATTATCCTGGTCGTTTTCATTCAAATCAATCTGCATTATCTCCTTATTCTACAATCATACAATGATTTGCAATCAACTTTATAGCCGATGATGGAGGATCCGATAATCTTCTCAAGGTCACACTTGCCATGGTGCCTTCGGAAACTTGTAATAAATTGTTTATGGGAAATACTGATGATAGCAAGATGAAGCAGGGAATCGTTAATGACTGGCAAATTTGTGCCGGAGAGGAGGGGAAAGACACGTGTCAGGTAATTGAATAACTATATCGGAAGGGAATAATGGTCAAATTCTTTAATGGAAGACTCGCTAAATGATGAAATTGTCAATCAATCATCATAACGATGCAAGTAAAGTAACAAAATGAGTCGATTTAAAATATAAAATTTATGCCATTTTCATGCTTATCGAAGACATGTGAGGCTTGAAGAAAAATGTCACGAGACTGTTTTTGATAGTTGAGAAAATATTCCACAAAAAACAATCTTTTGAAGTTTTGTCCAATGGTTGATAGTTACTGAGATTATTTCATAATTAACGGTCAGCAATAACGTGAAGAACTGATTGTGTGGGTATCTCGAAAAGAAATGATTACAGGAGAAAAAACTTTCACATTTCTCGATTATTCCAAAATATGTTCCTTCTGAGGATCGCATGTAGCGTTACTCATTACTGACATGATTTAACCATTAAAACCAGTTAATCGTCGAATCCAATCGTTTTGACATTCATTTGCTCAATTGACATTTTCTGTTCAAGAATTAAGGAATCTTTCGGTTTTCCGTAGGCATTCACCCGGATTGTTTCTCCCCCTTCGAATTTTGACCTCAATAATTTTCTGCGGATATTGCTCGTTGCCAATAGCAGCAGGTAAGAGCCAGAAGTATCCAAAAACAGTACATTTCATGCCCGAGTCTTGGAAAACAGATCATCCTCCCCCACGTGCAAGATTGCCTTCCGAGCCGGAGGCGAGGATGGCAAGCACGTGGGGGAGGGTGATATGTGTTCCATGACGAGGCGTGAACATTATTTTTCATGTCGTGGGACCGGGAAAACGCCATTTTTGTGGCGCACAGCGCCACGAAAACGGCGTTTTTCAGGTCCGACGACACGAAAAGAACTTTTTTGTCACTCAGTCCGTAAGGCGACGTAAGGGGACGTTCTTCACGGCCTCAGTGACGAAATCTACTATTTTGTCATAAACACTCGGTCTTATGGACTGTTTTCGGACCATAAGGCAGCGCTTCAGGGACGCCACCTAACGGCCCGAAAACAGTCCATAAAACCTCGTTTGATACGTCAGTGACAAAATAGTAGATTTCGTCACTGAGGCTGTGAAGAACTTTTCTGGCGATTGTGAGTTTGTAGGCCGAGGCGAAGCCGAGGATTACAAACACAATCGCCAGAAAAGTTGTTTGCGGCCGAGTGACGAACAATATTTTTTGTTATTTAGCCCGTAGGCTGGGTTTTATGGCCGCGCAGCGGCCATAAAACGTCGCCTTACGGACTGAGTGACAAAAATAGTCGTTTGTTATTCGGCCACAAGCGACGTTTCTGACTCGTGTGGCAGCACTCGCCTTCGGCTCGTGCGGGCGCCACACTCGTCCATGAAACCTCGCTTTATGGCCTTATGACAAAATATACTAGTAAGTCCAAGTAAGTCACGGGAATGCAACACCTTCATCGACCAAAATTCCAAGGGAGGAAATAATCATTGGTATGCTTATGATAAAACAAATTTGCAAATGAAATTTTTTTACTCATTTTAAAGGGAGACAGCGGTGGACCACTCGTTGTCTTCGATCCCAGCGGCGACTGCATGTACAATGTTATTGGTATCACGAGTGTGGGAATATTATGCGGAACATTTGTTCCAGGAGTGTATACCCGCGTATACAACTATCTCTCATGGCTGGAGAATGAGATTTGGAGAGTTTAAATCAAAATTATTCATTTCAGGCAGGCACTTTTTATCAAATAGATATTCCCACCCGTTGGACGCGGGCATCTCAGCTAGTTTGTAAAAATTATGCAACTCGAATTTTGCCACTAGAATAAATTCATGCTGAGAAAAAAATGGAAATAAGGTTACATAGTTTTATTATTAAAATCCTGCTATTGACTTCACTGTAGAATATATCAATGGGGTAATTTTTTTATTACTAAATTATCTCCACGAGTACTGTCATGAGGATAAATAATGATAATGGAGCAGTCACGTGGAAAGAAGAGTACAAATGCATTCATCCAATTATGAAAATTTTTATTGACTTTCAACAAGATTAATCATTTATAATAAAGATCATAATATGTACATTTTGTTAACCAAGAATTTCAACTTCTTCATTCAACATTCCCTCTATACTTCAGTCCGGATTGACGCACTTTGTGGTGAGTAATGTGATATCGTGAGGCGGCCAAACTTTACAGATTGCTCGAGCACGTACGAGGCCCTGTGGAACTGGTCCATACTGCCTGGAATCTGCTGAGTTACTGCTGTTGTCACCTTCCAGCCATATATGACCCTCCGGAATCTTCAAATATAAGAAAAATTAATTATCCTCCCTGCTTTCCATCACTCATTCTACTCCCTGAGTGTTCAACAATATTGATAAATGGGAGAGGGCGGGGTAGAATGGACTTTGAAGATCATTAATATCTCTGATATTTATTCGAAAAACTTCGCCTCTTCATATTTTTTTCCGTCTGATCCCTAAAGTTCCATAGATTTAATTACATTCGACTTATGCAGTAGTGAAACGAAAAATTGGGAGAGTCCATTTCATTCAGGCTCTTTTTTTTGACGAATATCTAGCAATGGAAGGAGATAGGGAAATTTCTATAAAATCCTATTTTGTAGAGAAAAATGAAATCTGCAAAAAATGGCTTTAGAAAAATTTCTCTATCTTAGATTGGGAGACATCTATCAAAAACTCCAGGGTTCACTCAGTGGATTGCGATAGCTTCACTACTACATTATTCTTTAAGATGCAGACTTCAAAGTGTCAATTTTATTAGATTCCCCTGTATGGATATTCTTCGAAGCCTTACTACGTAGGCTGTGAATCCATAACGAACTTTTTCCCCCTCCACAGCCCTGATTCTCTTGCATATATGTTGACGGGGATTTGATGGACATTTGGCTATCACGATGTCCCCTTTCTTGAATTTTAAAAGACGAGGAGTTATGTGCTCGGTGAAAAGAATGTCGTTGCTGAAGATTGTCGGCTCCATTGAAGGTCCTGTACACTGGAAAGTAAAAAACGAAAATTAATTGAGCGGATTAATTTTGAATCATTGAAAGAAGTGTTGTGGATAGATCCCGAGAATGAAATAAAATCATCGGGAACGGAAATTATTTCATAGACAAATCATGTTTGGGAAAAATTCCAAGAGACCTTTTTTGTAGCTGAGAGAATTTCCAACAAAAAGTGTTTTCCACATTTTCGCTTGAAATGATTATGAAAACAAACCGTGTTGAAAGAGATATATATAATTTTTTTCACTTTGAAAGTTCATTAACTCTCATTCAAATAATTTGAAATTCTTTCATTTCCTCTTTACCAACCGATAACTAATGATTGAAAATCCTCAATAGATGCCGCCTTTCCAAATTTATTCTTCTTTTGTACAACCCCCTAACCTCTAAATTTTGACAGCTGTGCCCTTGAAAATCCCCTTAAGCATTCGACTCACCACAATAAAATCACCGATGTACTCAAAAACACAGTGCGTAATACACGTGTACTGAGCAAGTGTCCCGACAACACTCAACAGCTTCCCGACGTACGGCTTAACCATAACTGCACCCAAAATCTCTCCAAAAGAAATAATCCACCTCTTCAACTTTTTTTTCCGTCAAAAATTCCCTGACTCTTCCTACCACTGGATAACATCCATCCCCTCGACACAATAAAATGTTGTATTTTTATCACACAACGTGTTCATTTGGGAATTATTTCGAAACTCAAGTGTTTTCGTCATTTGAGCACGAAATGAATCGAAATCTGCCCTATGGGCGGAGTTTAACTAAACATGGCGAATTCGAGTTAACACTTCACGTGTTAAAGGATACGGTGATTTTCACTTTTTGAACAAATAGTACAACTTGGTTGAAATTAATTTCATTTTAAAGCTTAGGAAAAGAGCTCCGAAAAAGAAAAAATGATCGAATTTCACTCTGCCAAACTCAAGTTAATGAGCAATGACCATTGAAGACATTTGCAAGGAAATCGACTATTAAAAAAAAAAATAATAATAATGGAAGCCAGCCACGGGCGCCACTTTTTCTGGGTGGGTCTAAAACTACCATCGTATACTTGGCAGACGAGAAATTAATTATACATTCTAATTATGCTCATTCGTTTGGGGATGATTTGGTGATATTTGGGCAAATTGTTTTAAGATTTGGGGAAAATTATTTGATTTATTATTAATTAATTAAAGTATGACGTATAGTTAGCAAACAAATCATTGAAAAAATTTGAAAAATTACTCAAAAGCTGCTAAATGATTTGGGGAATCGAATTCTGAAGACCAAATCATTTGGGGAAGAATGAAACCCCCACAATTAATTAATTTCGATTGATAGCGTAGTAGCGGTGGGGGTGATGGATGTATACATATATATTGTACGCAAGGTATTGTTTGAGGACTGTCCCTGTACATTACGTTTCATACGTAAAGTATTGTTTGGGGACCGTCCCCGTACATTACGTTTCATACGTAAAGTATTGTTTGGGGACTGTCCTCGTACATGTATGAGAAAAAAATAGAAAAAAAAAATAAAATAAAATAATAGAAGGGTGGGGGTAGAACAGCCATCGATTTAACCCTCTCTGTATAGATGGTATAGATTTTCCAAATTTTCTTCTTTCATCCTATCAGAGATTATAAGGGAGATTGCTAACGCCTTAACGAATGTTTCAACATGGGATCCCCTGGTGGTGGAGCCGGCAATAAATGTTGCGGCTGAGAGGTGCGATAAAACAGGGCGCACATTCGGCGGCGGCCAGAGAGGTCGATAAGATAGTGATATTGTTTTTTAATCCAGTTTTACTATTTTTATTATTTTCAATTACAATTTAACATAAAATTAATTTCTCAAAAATTTGGACATTTTAAAAAAATAGTTGAAGGTTCAAAACTTTTCGAACTATAAAAAAAAAAATAATTCGACTCTCTCTCTTGCTCTCGCATGTTGTCTCTACTCGCGCTCCGTCATTTCTCGGAATGGTGGGTTAAATAATTATTTTAAATCGCGTTTCGAAAATGGCAAAAAATATGTTTATTATTTTTTTGGAGTTGATGTGAT
Source organism: Coelinius sp. EB29 (assembly GCA_035578325.1). NCBI lineage: Eukaryota > Metazoa > Arthropoda > Insecta > Hymenoptera > Braconidae > Coelinius > Coelinius sp. EB29. Next base: position 8,734,247 of record JAOZGT010000001.1, on the reverse strand, counting down.
GAACTAGGAAAGAGCAATAAACATATTTTTTGCCATCTTCGAAAAGCGAATTAAAACAATTATGAAATATGTAGATTTCATAGTTATTTCAATTCGCGTTTTGAAGATGGAAAAAAATATGTTCATTTTTTTTTGGAGTTTATGTGATGAAAGAACTTTTTCCTCGTTATGAAATTGAAAATTTTTGGAATTTTCATAATTTTCGCATTATTGCAATTCGAAAAATTAAAACTGCGATTAACCATTTTCAGCGAATTCAATCGCAATAAACTTTTTTTTCCTTTGAATTTTCGGAATTGCAATAATTTTAAAATTATGGAAAATTTTGAAAAATATCAATTTTTCAACATTAAAAAAGTTCTTTCATCACATAAACTCCGAAGGAAGTAATAAACATATTTTTTGCCATTTCCGAAAAGCGAATTAAAATAGTTATTTAATTCACCATTCCGAGAAATGCCCGAGAGCGAGTAGGGACATCATGTGAGTGCAAGAGAGAGAGTGAACAAATTGACCTTCACGCGCGAAGGGTTGATTTTCTCCCGATTTTCTCGGTTTGCCCTTCGGAGTCGGTAAATTTCCGTTCTCCCTGTCTTTTGGCAATTTTGACAAAAGGAAGTAAGGAAAACAAAAATTTTGATCACCAATTTTTTTCTGTTTTGCAAAATCTCAAAATTTTTTGAATTTTTTTTTTTCGATAGGATTTGATGTCAAAGTTGCCATTAAACTAGAGAAACATTTTCCACAATCCCCGAAAGGCGATCGGAAATAATCTGACGGAAATGTCACCCTTGCGCTTGAAGGTGGACTCGCTTAGTGTCTCTCTCGCACACACCTGTTCCCAATACTCTTTCTCCGTCAATTCTGGGAATGGTGGGTTTCATATTTCATTTCATCAATGATCCGAATAATGTAGATACGTTGTTGATTTTTAGCGAATTTCATCACGATCGACTATTTATATTAATTCTCTTGAAATGTTCAAGAATTTTTCAATTTTCACAATTTCTATAATTCCCCGATGATTGCAATTTGACAAATTTGAGGAGAAATCATAGTCGATCGTGATTAAATTCCCTAAAAATTAACAATATTCATTCTTCATCATTCGAAACACGGATTAAAGGAAGTAAGAACTCCACCATTCCTGGAATTGACGGAGAGGGAGTATTGGGAGCAGGCGAGTGCGAGAGAGACACTCAGCAAATTCACCTCCAGATTATTTTTGACCGCCTTAAATATTTCTTCAGTTTATTGGTAACTTTGACATGAAATCCTATAGAAAACAAAATTTTCAAAAAAATTTCAAAATTTGTTTTTCCTCAAAATTTGGTTTTTCATAAAATTTTGAACATTTTTCGAAATTTTTTTTCGATAGGATTTGATGTCAACGTTACCAATAAAAAGATGAAACATTTTCAACAATTCTTAAAAGGCGGTCGAAAATAATCTGCAGCTGAATTCGTTGAGTGTCTCTCTCGCACTCGCCTGCTCCCAATACTCCCGCTCCATCAATTCCTGGAATGGTGGAGTTCTTACTTCCTTTAATCCGTGTTTAGAATGATGAAGAACAAACATTGTTAATTTTTAGGGAATTTTATCACGATCGACTATGATTTCTCCTCAAATTTGTCGAATTGCAATCATCGGAGAATTATAGAAATTTTGAAAATTGAAAAATTCTTGAACATTTCAAGAGAATTAAATAGCTGATCGTGATGAAATTCGCTAAAAATAAACAACGTATCTACATTATTCGGATCGTGGATGAAAAGAAATACGAAACCCACCATTCCCAGAATTGACGGAGAAGGAGTAGGGATTAAGAACAGGCGTGTGCCAGAGAGACCCTAAGCGAGTCCAACTTCTTCAAGCGCAAGGGTGATTTCTTTCAGATTATTTCCATTCGCCTTTCGGGGATTGTGGAAGATGCTTTTCTAGTTCATTGGCAACTTTGACATCAAATCCTATCGACAAAAAAAAAATTAGAAAAATTTGGAAATTTTGAAAAAAAAAAAATTTATGAAATTTTCTGTTCTCTCGTCAAAATTGCAAAATGATGAAAAAAAAGAGAATGCACTGACTCCGAAGGGCAAATCGACAAAATCAGGAGAAAATCTGCCCTCGCGCGTGAAGGTGGATTCAAAGAGGATAGATTAGTCTATCCTCTTTTGGTGGATTTGTCAAATCTCTCTCTTGCTCTCGGATGTTGTCCCGAATCGCGCTCCGTCATCTCTCGGAATGGTAAATTTCATAATTATTTTAATTCTCGTTTCGGAAATTGCGAAAAATATATTTATCACCTCCTTCGGAGTTTATGGGATAAAGGAACTTTTTTTTTTAAGTTGAAGAATTAAAACCTTTCAAAATTTTCATAATTTTAAAATTATTGCAATTCTGAAAATTTGAAGGAAAATAAATAGTTTATTTCAATTAACCCTAGATTGGTCACCCTATGAGGGAATCGCCGCGTCGCGTCGTTTTTATTTTTTTTCTGCTGAATGTTTAAGCGGAAAATTCTCAAAAAATTTGTATTTGTCAATTGGAACCTTTAAAATATGATATTATCATATTTTTTTTAACTCATATTTTACGCAATTCGTGGAGTAATATAATTAATTTCAGGAGCTGAGAAGATTTTTCCCATGTTGCAGAAACTCACTCAACGCGCCCGACCAGTGTAGAGTGAATTCGGCAACGTTTTGGCCTCAATAGCACGGCCGGCGAATCCCTCATGAGGCGACCAGAGTCGTAAGGTCGCAAAGCGCGACCAATCTAGGGTATTCGCTGAAAATCGTTAATCACAGTTTTAATTTTCCGAATTGCAATAATAGGAAAATTATGAAAATTCCAAAAATTTCCAATTTTTAAACGAGGAAAAAGTTCCTTTATCACATTAACTCCAAAAAATAATGAACAGATTTTTTTCAATTTGGTAACTTTACTTCATAACTGTCGGATTTTGATGATTCATTTTTAAATACTGGGAATAACATTCGCAAGAAAAGTGCCTTAGAGCCAGAGTGTGAATTTCGTTTATAAACAAAATACCCCTTGGAGCGGTCAGTTTCGTTTAAAATATCTCGGAAACTGTTGAGAAGTTATCGAGACATGCAGTGAGAAAAAGTTGCGTAATTCAATGAAGAATGAATTGGCGTTTGATTTTTGTCTTTACGAACAATAGTTTTTGAGTTATGGTCATTTGTTTGTCAGCGCGCGACGATCCGCGCGCTTCGTACTATAAACAAATGGCTGTAAATGAACCTAAAATTGATATTTCAATTGTATTTTTTTTCTACTTGAAGAAGATTTGAACCGCATACTCTCACATTCTTTATTAATTTTTTCCATTGATTTTCATTATTTTTGATAAAAAATAATTAATTTTCAGAGTAGTCTTCCAACAGGATTATTTTTATAATAACATAGTTTTTTTTTTATATATTGGTTCGAAAAGTAGTTAATTATTAACATTCGTTCGGAAAATCTAAAATTTTCAGTATATTAGAATAATAAATGTATTAAAGTAGCTCATCAGTGGAATAAAATTTAAAGATTTTTGAAAACTATAAAGAATCGCCTGAAAGTGTTATTAGATTTTTTAATCGTAATTTTTTGCTCGATTTAATTAACGTTTTAGTTTTTCAAAAAATCAATTTTGAAAAATCAACATTTAACCCAACGTCTTATGGAAAAACTCATAACTTTTTTCTGAATAAAGATTAAAATCTGAATTTTTCATTCAAAATATGAAAAAAATAATAAAAAATATTGACACTTGTTTCATGAGGCTCAACCGTTTAGTTTTGTTCATATTAACAATAAACAGTTAAAATTGACGAGAAACCGGAACCGAAATCAACATGGCAACGTCTGCTCGAGTAAAGAGGTTATGGCGTTCACTCCACTCGACTCCCGCCGGTCATTTTAACATCCAGCGTTGCCACGTATATTTGCTAGCTAGTCAACTGAATTACTGTTTATTAATTTTTACTTTTTTAAAAATCAAAAAATGTTATAATTTTTATATTGTTGACCTCAATAATTCTTATAAATAATATAAAAATGAAAACAATAATTTTTGGAAATTGTTTAATTTTTGTACACTCAACGACTTTATGTGTACTGATGAGCTACTTTAAAGATATTATGGCGGGGTTAGCATGTAGGAGGTGAGGCGGAGGGGACTCTATTGTTCTCCTGCAGAGAACCAATCGCTGAACGAAAAAACTCTGACTTTTCAATCAATTAATTTTATCATATTTGAAGAGTTCTATGAGAAAATTAATTTTTTTAATAACTTTACTATTTTTTATCGACATGTCAAACCCATCTAATAATTTTTTTAAACTTTCTTTATTATAAAATGAAAATAATTTACTGGCGTGGAAAAAGTGGCAACGTCGAAACTAGCGATTATTTTGGTGGCCTGAGTTGGCAGTGCCGACGTGTTCAGCTGAGTGGTTGAGGGTTAGTTTTGTTCTCGCGTGAATTTTAATTTTTTTTTCATGTCACATTAATATAAATGTTTGAATTCAACAATAATGTTAATCCGTTTATCTTTTTAATACGCGATGTGTCCTCATTGCGTACTATCGCATAATCTGTCCAACACGCGAGTGGTGCTCCAAACAGTCCCTGTCTGTCCTGGGTTTAACCTCGAAAGGCAACCTCGAAACCCAAAGCAAAGAAGTTAAATTTCAAGTCAGAACAATCGAGAAAATTCTTGACTTCCTAAGCAAGGAAAACTAGTCGAAAAAGTAAAAGATTTTATCAAAAAAAAAATGCAACCATGTTGATCATGATTGACAAATATATGTAAGTGTAACTGTTATTGCTTATGCTCATGGTATTGTCCATCAACATTTACCATTTCGAATAAATATTGTTGATACTTGAATTGATATCATTTCATCAAGATCTGATTTTATCTCTATTAATTATTCTCCATATATTACACTCATTGAACGGATATATTTACAAAAGAGAATGCACGACTCTTCCCTCGTATGCGTTTGAATTAGCCGCGTCAATCCGCTACTCGGTAGTTCATAGCGATGTTGCCGTCATTTCGAGTTGCGCGCGCTGAAATTCCTTTTTTTACCAATTTTTCGATCATTATTAATAAACAGTTCTCTAAGTGAATATAAAAAATTTTCCAATAGGTTCATAAAAATAGATCCCTTCAGTGTACCAAATTTTGCATCATTGGCTGCATTTTTTCTATTTTTTTTTTCCATTTTTACGATTTTTCCATAAGAGCCCATGTTAAATGGCATTTTTTCATAAATTAATAACGTTGGAACTAGGCTCGCTAAAAATCTGAAATTTTTTATACAGTTCCTGAATATTATAGAGAATACTTATGAAAAATTTCAGATTTTTCTCTGCATTTTTGGAACCCCCCCAAATCACGCCATAATATCCTTAAATGAAGTCATTCACTCTCGGTCTGTCTGCTGCAGGAGCGAGAGAGACATCGCTATGAAAGTCTCTGCGTGAGACAGAGACGCTCGATCTTTTCGAGCGTTCTCGCCATTCAAACATGCAGATAAGATGTTTAAAAATTGAAATTATAGATTATTATCATTGAGACTATTGGAAAAACTATTGGCCTTGCATTTCAATTTTTTGTCATCTTATTTTCTGCTTATTGATGTAGATGAGCCGTTCATCATAACAAATTGCATTTCTATTGTTGTAAAATTTCATCAAAAATTAAAAAAAAAAATTACAAAAATCAGTTGACGGGTCAATTCACGGGTTGAACGTTCTAAGCTCAAAATTGAGGAGTTGATTCAAGGGTTAAACGGTCTGAGGAGACGCTGAAAAGCCAATTCAAGGATCAAACGGACTAGAGGGGAGGCTCGGAAGTTGATTCGAGAATCAAATGATCTGGGGACGAAGCTAAGGAGTCAATTTGCGGGTCAAAGGGTCTAGGGGAGAGACTTGGAGGTGGATTCAACGGTTAAACAGTCTAGAGTGGAAGCTTGGACGTCAATTTAAAGGTCAAACAGTTTAGAGGGAACGCTTAGATAGCGATTCAAAGGTCAAACGAACTAGAGGGAAAGCTGAGGACTATGCTATGACTGATATCGTTTATAATTCATAAAGGGTGGGATTAGGGTTACATTAACAAAAGATAATTAATATTTTTCAAAATTCATTTTCATGCATTACTTTCAATTTTCATTCTATGTGGATCATTTGATTCTTGAATCAACTTCCGAGCTTCCCCTCTAGCCCGTTTGATCCTCGAATTGGCTTTCCAGCCTCTCCTCATATCGTTTGACCCTCGAATCGACTCCTCAGTTTTGAGCTTAGAACGTTCAACCCGTGAATTGACCCGCCCACTGATTTTTGTAATTTTTTCTTTTAATTTTTGATGAAATTTTACAACAATAGAAATGCGATTTGTTATGATAAATACGGCTCATCTACATCCATAAGCAGAAAATGAGATGACAAAAAATGAAATGCAAGGCCAATAGTTTTTCCAATAGTCTCAATGATAATAATCTATAATTTCAATTTTTAAACGTTTTATTTGCATGTTTGAATGGCGATAATGCTCGAAAAGATCGAGCGTCTCTGTCTCACGCAGGGACTCTCATAGCGATGTTTCTCTCGCTCCTGCAGCGGACTGACCGAGAGTGAATGACTTCATTTAAGAATGTTCTGCCTTGATTGCAACGGGGGGGGGGGGGGGTGAGCTGTAGGGGAAAGGTAGGATTTTATGGGGAATTCCAATCCCTGAGCACGAAAAAATGAAATGTTAAATTATTGAGGTTATATTGAGGTTATATTTGGTCACTTTTATGGTGCCATTATATTCCTCATGACTCTTTTTCCTAATAAATATTCATAGGATCAATCAAAAAAATTCCAACAATCAATTTAATAATTTTTGAAAAAAACATAAATCTGGTCGTTAACAGCGGCAACGTTGGGAACTAGAGAAATTTGGTAACACGAGCTGGTACCATTGCCTGACTAGGCCACACTCGGCTGTAAACGTTTATTCATTCCCCAGATACCCCAGATTTGTATTTTGCGCGCTGCCCCTCTCTCGTTGAATATGTTGCGACGTTGTCGTACTTTCCAGCTGCGCGCGCAAGAAAGGTAAATTTTTGCTTATTTTGGCATTTTTTATTACTAATTATTAGTCTGAGGGATGCGTAAGAATATAACGTTTTTCCGTGACATAACGATTGACCTATAGCCGGAGTTTCATTACGCTAGGCCTATTTTTCATCGATTTCACTAACTTTTCGTGAATTTTCCATAAGAACACGTGTTAAATTGATATTTTTTAAAAAATCATAACTTTATTATGCAGCTCGCAGGAAAGCTGAAATTTTGCATGCGGTTCTTCAATAGATTGAAGAATCTTACAAAAAAATTTCATCAACTTCTTATATTTCCTTATAATGTCAAAAATGTAGGCAGAACATCCTTAATATATTTATTGTCCTAATATACTGAAAATTATTAATAACTTAATAGTAATTCAATATTAATAATTTAATACTTTTCGAATCAGTATATAAAAAAAAACGATGTTATTATAAAAATAATCATGTTGGAAGACTACTCCAGAAAGTAATTAGTTTTCATCAAAAACTTAATGAAAATCAATGGAAAAAATTAGTAAAAAATGTGAGAGTATGCAGTTCAAATCTTCTTCAAAGGGGAAAAAAAATACAATTGAAATATCAATTTTAGGTTCACTTACAGCCATTTGTTTATAGCACAGAGCGCGTGCATCGTCGCGCGCTGACAAACAAAGGACTATAACTCAAAAACTGTTGTTCGTAAAGACAATAATCAAACGCCAATTCATTGTCTTGATAAAATCTCAACAGTTTCCGAGATATTTTAAACGAAAGTGACCGCTCCAAGGGGTATTTTGTTTATAAACAAAATGCACACCCTGGCTTAAGGCTCTTTTTTCACGGATGTCATTCCGAGTATTTAAAAAAAAAAAATCATGAAAATCAAACACTTATGAAGTAAAGTTGCCAACAAACTCATTTTTAAATCCTCACCGACTGGACAATCCGTCATTTCTCGGAATGGTGGATTTCATGATTATTTTAATTCGCGTTTCGAAGATGGAAAAAAATATGTTCAATTTTTTTAAAGTTTATGTGATAAAAAAACTTTTTCCTCGTTAAAAAATTGAAATTTTTTGGAATTTTCATCATTTTCCTATTATTGCAATTCAGAAAATGAAAACCGCGATTAACCATTTCCAGCGAATTTAATCGAAATAAACTATTCATTTTCCTTCAAATTTTCGGAATTGCAATAATTTTAAAATTATGAAAATTTTTCATTCTTCAACATAAAAAAAAAGTTCTTTTACCACATAAACTCTGAAGGAGGTGATGAATATATTTTTCGCAATTTCCGAAACGAGAATTAAAATAATTATGAAATTTACCATTCCGAGATATGCACCCAAAAAAAAATCTACCTGATTCAAGTCGATAATGTAACTGATTCAAGTAGGATGACTCTACCTCAATCAATCCGATTTTTCGACTTACCGTAAGTAGAAAATCGGATTAATTCAGGTAGAAAGACGTCAGTCCGTTGTTCGACCTGATTCAAGTCGAAAAAATCTACCTCTTTTAGGTCGAAAACCTACTTAACTTAGATCGAAACTGTACTTATTTCAGGTCGAAAATCTACTTAAGGTTGTTGCCCCGTGGTTAAAATACTCGACATTTCCTAATGAAATTTTTATCGTAGATAGCTCAAAGGATTACCTATAAAATGAGCACAGACTGATTGTTTCAACTCGCCTCTGTCGTGAGATATAATTTTTTCCTTTTAATACGTCGGTAAAGGCAATTTCACCTTTTTTATTCTTTTTAAAATCAACTACTCGAGAACTTTTTTAAAAAAAAACACAGTGTAGAACTAGTGTCAACCAATTAGCCACTTTCCAAATCGGGTTTGTACGGGGTTTCTGGTTGTAACAAACCACGAATTGGTTTGTTACTCCCCTATCCCTTAACATGGATCAGCGCCACCATCGGCCATTCTGACGTTTTTTTGGAGATTGGCTCATTTACCAAAAAAAAATCGAGTAGAAAATCGCTTCATACCCGAGAAATAATTTGACAAAGTCGTGTTTTTTGCCAAAGTGGGCGGGACATTGAATTTAGTACACCCGACGCGGCAGCAACGCAGCTACCGAAGCCATCGAAGAGAGAGACAGACTATGCATGAGAGAGCCTACGCATGGTTGCCACGATCGACACCATTCAGCGTTAGCTGTATGCGCACGTATTGATGCACAGTCTATTCATGTTTGAACTTTGGTAAAAGTTTTCGGTTTGACCCGGGCGCTCTGTTTAGCGGGATACCAGCGCTCAGCGTCAAAACCTCTCGGGACAACAACCTTAACTTAGGTCGAAAATCTACTTGCCAAACTTATCAGGTTTCAGAATCCGTGAAAAATGATCCTGATGATGATAAAATAGTGAAACCATCAGCAATTGTTGATGCTAATGATCTTAAATCACCAGAGAGAATTAATATCGATCAAGGAGAGACATCAGATGCTAAAAATGCTCAATCAGCTGATGCTGATGACAACAGAAGTGTGTCTCTGGATTCGGATTCGAATGAGGCAATGGATATTGATGACAGGGGATCTGATTCTGATGAATCTAGTAGAGAAATCAGTGGAAAAACTGTAATTAAAAAGAACATTGAAATTGACTGTTTTGGATCAATTCCAGAAGAAATATTACTAAGTCCGGAAGATTTTATTTCACCTACTACCACGGGAGAAGAACAGCAGCTTGATGAAGCGTTTGAAAGTATTGAGAATGAAGATATTGAAGCGAAAAATTTGAGGATTGATGAAATTGAAGAAAATTGAGACTAAAAACGAAATTTCTCCTCCGATATCAGAAGAAATTGAAAGAAGAATTGAAAAATCTGAAGATATTTCATTAAAGCTTGATGAAAATCGTAAAACTGTTGATGAAAATTAATCAAAAAGCGAGGGGCTGGGAACTCTTTGCAGTCATGTGTCACTAGCTCCTGAAATCAATTTGCAGTCACGCATGAAATCAATGAAATCGGTGATATCACTGAAATCACTGAAATCTCATGATTTCAAACCATGAAGTCATTTCTTGAAGTCACAATGAATTCATTCGCAGTCAATGTAATCATGTGAAATTGAAGAAATCACAATATGCATGTGATGACTCTCAAATCTCGTTTTACCTCCACAAAGCAAAATTATCATGTAGGAGACTGGTGTCTATTCAAAGAAAATTATTAGGAGACATGTTTATTAGGATTAACACTGAACTTTGCGAATGCAAGAGGAAAAACATTGAATTCAACTCTTTTCTATTTTTTTTCGCGACTTCTGAGTTGCCGGGCAGCTATTTTGAATAATTGTTATGCGCTGCAGCGCTTACTGGAAGCTCGTCGCGCGCGTTAGCGTGCATGATGCCCTAGTAAAATCAATAATTCTGATAAATAATTCTTCAGTTTCAATTATTATTTCAGTTTGGTGAAATTTTAGTGATTTCAATGATGTAGAAGTCATCGATTTCAGTTTGATGAAGTCAATGAAGTCATGGTGAGTCATGAAATCACTAATAATCAAGGTTGCAATCACTGAAATCATAAATTCAATGAAGTCATTGAAATCACTAGTGAAATTGACTGCATTTAGCAGTCATGTGTCACTCGACCTTGGAGTTCCCAGCCCCTCGTCAAAAAGTGAAATAATTGATGTAGAAATTGAAAAATCTTTAAAAACTGAAGAAAATGAAGAAATTATTGGATTAAAAACAGAGGAGAGTCCAGAAATTACCCGGAAAACTGATGAATAGTTTCTGGTACATATATCAGAGGGGAAAAACATATCAGTAACAACTGCTTTTACGAAGCAGAAAAATACTTGAATCAAGTCGAACTCTTCCTGATTCAAGTCCATAATCTACCTGAATCAAGTCGAACTCTGCCTGAATCAAGTCGGACGAACTACCTGATTCAAGTAGAATTCTACCTGATTTGCGTCGCTAATCGAACTGAAATTTTTGTCGACTTGATTTAAGTCGATAAATCGACCTGAATCAAGTCGAAAATCTACCTGACGGAGCGCGAGTCGGGACAACATGCGAGAGCAGGAGAGAGAGTTGACAAATCCACCTTCATGCGCGAGGGCAGATTTTCTCCTGATTTTGTCGATTTGCCCTTCGGAGTCAGTGCATTCTCTTTTTTTTCATCATTTTGCAATTTTGACGAGAAAACAGAAAATTTCATAAATTTTTTTTTTTTTTCAAAATTTCCAAATTTTTCTAATTTTTTTTTGTCGATAGGATTTGATGTCAAAGTTGCCATTGAACTAGAGAAGCATCTTCCACAATCCCCGAAAGGCGAATGGAAATAATCTGAAAGAAATCACCCTTGCCCTTGATGAAGGCGGACTCGCTTAGTGTCTCTCTCGCACACGCCTGTTCCCAATACTCTTTCTCCATCAATTCTGGGAATGGTAGGTTTCATTTTTCATTTCATCCATGATCCGAATAATGTAGATACGTTGTTGATTTTTAGCGAGTTTCATCACGATCGACTATTTATATTAATTCTCTTGAAATGTTCAAGAATTTTTCAATTTTCAAAATTTCTATAATTCTCCGATGATTGCAATTCGACAAATTTGAGGAGAAATCATAGTCGATCGTGATAAAATTCCCTAAAAATTAACAATGTTTGTTCTTCATCATTCTAAACACGGATTGAAAGAAGTAAAAGAACTCCACCATTCCAGGAATTGATGGAGCGGGAGTATTGGGAACAGGCGAGTGCGAGAGAGACCCTCAACAAATCGACCTCCAGATTATTTTCAACCGCCTTTTAAGAATTGTGAAAAATTTTTCTGCTGTTTATTAGTAATTTTGACATCAAATCCTATCGAAGAAAAAATTTTCAAAAAAATTCCAAAATTTTGAGAAAAATCAAATTTGTAGTGAAATTTTTTTTTTCGTCACACTATGCAAGAAAAGTAACTTTTCGACACGCTCCGCTTCGCTTCGCGTGCCTAAAAAGTCCCTTTCCCGCACATTGTGATGAAATAGTATATTTCGTAACAAGTGCACAATAGTAGATTTCGTCCCTGAGGCCGTGAAGAGCTTTTCTGGCGATTGTGAGTTTATTGACCGAGCCCCCATGGAAAAAGTGTATTTAAATTTTATATAAAAAATTTATTCTGTATACTTATAAAATGTAAAAGAAATGTAAAGATTTTCATAAAATTTATGAAAAAAATATATAAAATAAGTAGAAAAATATAGAAATTCAATATCTGTAGTATAAATAATTTATACAACTTTTTGCCGTAATTTTTATACCTAAATTATTTTCTAGGTATGAAAAAAATATAAAAAAAATATAAAGAACATATAAAATCCCGATAATTTTCCCTATTATTAATTGACTATGCTGGAGAGTAGCTTAGACTCGAATTTGGATTCTATTTATGTTATTTAGATAATAACTTTACTGTATCATTAAAATAACTAAAGAAGTGGCCTATCCAGCAGAACCAACAGATATAGAGTCCCTCTGGAAGACAAGGAAAAGATTATTCGATAGCGAAAAATCAGTTTTATACATTTATTGGTTTATTACATTTTCATTTTATATACAAGCAACTTTTAGCAAGTTTTACTAGCTTTCAACGATAACATGGATGAGAAAACTAAGTCAACAATTCATAATGATTAGGACGCACATAAGCAACAATCGTATTAAGGTGAGAGGATTCTAAAATGACAACTTTTTCGTCAATCGCTGTAATAGGTATTGCCGCCCAGCCATCATCGATTCTGTTTAGAACAATTAAATGTTTCAATTCACGATGAGCAACGAGAGGTCGTAGTATTCGCTCAAAGTACTTCCCAATTGCATAACAATGTTCAGCATTGTCAATTTTCACGACTACAAAACGCTTGATTTCGAATATTTCACCGTTACATAGGAGGACTGTATAACTGTTTCGTTTCTTCACTCTTGCATACGCCATGGAATGAATGACTCGATTATGCATGATTACCCTGTTGTAATATCGAATTAATTGTGCCTGTATAGTATTAACATTGATTCTTTGTAATGCCAAGAAATCCTCCCGTGGTAATTGATGAATTGGAGTCGATTTACCAACCATATGAACATCGTCTACTAATAAGACACTCTTCGGTAAATACTTTTTGTTGAGCACACGGTACAAGTATTTTTTTTGTTTGCACGTCAAGTGATCCATACAGATTCTTTCTAAATGCGAAATGGTAGTTGATATCCGGAAAGTACTGCAAACTTGTAACGCGACACCGTTAGAGCTTTTCACATAACTTAACAGGATTTGATTATAGTCCTCGTAGCGGAATGAACTGTGAGTCCATAGAGGACCCCAATTAAGCACACTTTCCGGAAGGTGCAAAAGAAGATGAACGTTGAAAGAGATATGTTCCTTTCCGTAAAGACTTTCAATACCCTGCACAAATTTAAGAAAATATTTCCTAGCGTATTCAATTTCCACCTTTTTTATTGATTTCTTTAGAAGGATGTAAATGCCATCAACGAGCAGACTCCAGTGATTCACATATTTTTGGGAGAAACCTGCGGATTCTATGGTTGGTAAACTGTAACAAAGAAGCCATGTTACCCATTCGTGTGCTTTCCAATACGTTCTCTCGGACATCTTTCGGGGAGTTCGTGAAATATCAAGAGACGGCTTGAATGACATCAAAATGCAATCAATATTTGGTAATAGATGACCAAAATAAAATGGATGTCCAGAATTTTTCGACGCGAACCACAATTTGCCGAATTGTCTGGTTACTCCCAACGCAACTGCATGTGGCCAGTCCACGTCTAGGTTTTTCACAATATCGAAGCCCGGAATGTCACACAGAATAGACCGCCCCTTCATCCCTTTCTCACTTCTCTCAGCGTGATTCAGTGTGTCCGCGTGGTTACGGAGACCCTCTCCGAAGGGATTCCCTTCTGAAGATACAGGGTACACTCTAGTGTGCCCTCGTAACCTGGGAACATACTCTCCAGGATATAAACATAGACCACATCCATATTCGCCGTTGAATTGGGATGAATTTCGCAAGGTAGGTCTAGCTACTGAGTCAATAACGCCGACTAATACCCGAACCCGTTTGGTAAAGCTGATCCCTCCTCTTTCATAACTGAAACCCTCGTGAAACAGAATTTTACATTCTTCTACGAATGGCTTCATAAATTCATTCATTAATTTTGGTTTACCCTTACCAAACCACAAACTTACGAGCATAACGCGCGAGCGACGTTGTTCAGGGCCTAATTCATTCAAAGTACACAAGATTGGGTAGATTGAAAAGTTAGAACTTTCAAAGACGGGAGTGCCATCTACACTGAAATTGATGCTTAACATGTCCCGTATGTAATTTTTTTTGTACAATTTTCCATCGTAGATATCATCGATTGAAAATCTTTTCTCTCTGTTCGATGGATCAATAACATGATGCTCACAAGTCTCAAGAATGTGCTTCAATTGAGCAGACAGAGATAAATAGATGAAAACGTTCCCATCTTTGAAATTCTGCTTAGCATCGGTTTGACTGCCACAATGATGACAATCTAGTTTCTCGTCGAGATTTCCTCTCTGTGGGCCAATGTGATGATTACACACATTGCACGAGTGGTGGATAGTCATGTAGTTCGCGTAGGTATCCAGAATTTTCTTCCATTGATGTTTTGCTTCGGTCGCCGTCCTAGAATTAGCCAATACATTCATCATTTTCACGATATCTTCACTGGCAGCCCAAGTCAAATTGTGTCTGATTTTTGTTGCCATGATCAATAGAGTTCTGATTAACACATCGATGGGATACCCATCCTGTAGTTGGTCAGTGTCGACACTGTCTCCTGTCTCAGATCTCTCGGATTCTGAGTCAGTGGCCTATGGGAAAGGGGAGTAAAAGTGTTGGATAGTGATTATATCAATTTGTTATCTGAAATTTCAGTATAGGGAGAATCCGGAAATATGCACGAAGGCCCACCTGCATTTCGTCACGATCACTGGGACCAAAGTCCGGCATTTCATCTCGTTCTGTATGGTTCAACTCATCCCACTCCCAATCGTTCCAACTCGGAGGGCAATTAGAGAGTGAAGAATCATCTGGCACATTTTTCTGTGATTATGATAATGATTGTGGGGATTAATTTGGAATTTTCAGGAATCCACTTATATTTTTATAATTCACTGTCATTTTCGAATTTTCAATCATATTTTTTTCGGGCCAAAATTATACAAAAGTAGCTACAGATATTTTAATTTATAGGCATATAGAAAATACACGGTTCCAACCTGCCATGCATGATCATCTACGTTGGATGGTGGCCATCCAGTCTCTGAATTTTCACAGTTGGATTGGTCATTGTCGAAGTCTGATTCATCCGGAAAATTCTCATAAGTGGTTCCTTGAAATCTTTCGGAAGAGTTTATGCAGGAATTCAACTTACACCTGGGTATAAGTAGAATGATGTAATGAAAAAAAGGCCAATATGGAGTATTTATCAAGAGAAAATTAAATGTAAATCACATAGACCAGTACTTGAACAATATTCAGATTATCAATCTTTTACTTGATGTATAAGAGTTGAATTTCATTTACAGGAATGATTTTGAGTAATTCTCATTGATTTGGCCCTCGGTGAGCCAAAGAGATTCAATAAATATGGGAAAGAAGTTAATTATCTATTGTGAATTGTTTTCACGTATATTTTGATGAATTGATAATAGTACCAGAGAGTTGAATGAGGAGCACTTGAGATGAAATATTTTGAATATGAAAAAAAAGTCCAAAAAACATTCAGTTGTGTTTTTCGTCACGGCGGATGCAAAGTGAAATTTTCCTCTCGCGAACTGGAAGGAAAGTGTAATCGGAAAATCATGTTCTACACGGAGAAAAAAAATACGGCAAAAATTCCGGTGCTAGCACGGTAAAATGGGTTGATTTGCCAAGTATCCAAAATTTTCCTACACGGAGAAAAGAATATGGTAAAAATTCGGGTGCTAGCACGGTAAAATGGGTGCGATCGCCAAGCACCTGGAATTTTCCTATGCAGCACCAGAAAAATTCCTATAATCACGAGAAAAATTCATATAAATACGAGAAAAATTCCTACAAATATATGAGAAATTACTGTAGTTACAGGAAAATTCCAGGTGTTTGGCAAATGAATCCATTTTACCGTGCTAGCACCGGAATTTTTATCGTATTTTTTTCTACGTGTAACCTCGGAATGTAAAATAAAAGGCCCGTCCCCACGTGCTCACCACCCTCGCCTTAGGCTCGGATGGTAATCCCGCACGTGGAGACAACTCCTTTATTTTATTTCCCTAGGTTAGAAATATACTTTTCCATGAGAAAAAAAAATAATTTTTGTTTTATCCCGCAATAATTATCAATTAATGAATCGTGATAATTCGATCACCTCTCTTCACGTCTGGCTCTTCGATATCGTTTGGTTCTGTCAGGGACCCGCGCAGAACTCCCGAAGATGTTGTAGAGTTTGTAGCGCTTCTTTGTAATTCTCCCTTCCATCGGTTATCCTATTATATTCATTTTCATTATTTTTTTTATGAATTCGTGCGTGGAGTTATCGCATTTTGGATGTCATGCAATTTCGCATTGATTTGAATATCCCACTCACTTGTTTTTTGAATTGAGGTTCAGGTGTCATAGTAACAGTTCTTAACGATAAAAACTGAATTTATCCGGAATTGTGAAAATTAAGCCATAATACATAGAAGAAGAAGAAAAAGAAGAAGAAGAAGAAGAAGAAGAAGAAGAAGAAGAAGAAGAAGAAGAAATTACGGAAATTGTGATATGACACCGGAGTGAGTCCTCGAATCAATGGATTAATTATTTCTAAATCAACTATCTGAATAAATTATTCATGAACAACTTTTTTTTCTTGATTTGAAGGAAAGGAAAAAAAAAGAAAAAAAGTTCAGAAAAACTTCACGCCCTCATCAAGTGGATTCAAGATGACACTTTCACTCCTGTCCCTTTGGAATGGGTTAAAGGATTCGATGTGGATGAATTTCTACGTACGAAAATGATTGACTCGGAAGAATCCTACGCGGTGGAGTGGCGGGATAAAAAGAAAGAACCGAAGCGAGGATGGCGATGTTACGAAGGAGTTGTGATGGCTATTTCGAGTATGTCTATTTAAATCTGGAATTTATTTAGGAGAGTTATCGTGTCAATTCAATTATGTATGGATTTTTCCTAATTTTTCTGCATTTCGTTACCACGTTATCAACAAAAATGGTTATTTTCTCAATACATGGGCTCGCATGATGATTTTTTAGTTAAACGTGGGACTACGTTATCACATGTGCTGATAATATAGCTGGGTGATAACTGAAAAAATCACCATGAAGGTTCATGTATCAAAAACCGCTTCGATATATCACCTCAATTCAGTGATTAAGTGCATGGAGCACCTGCTTAAGGACTCCGGGGTTCAGGGTTCAAGTCTTTTGCATGTTTTTTTTTTTAGATTTCGATTGCATGAACAAATAATAATTTATAAGTTATTATTAAATTATAACGTATTAACTGGATATTATTGATTTGAAATGAGGGACTTTCCAAAAGACTGTTCCCAAAGTGTCGCAGTAAATTCGAGCGTAGGGCTTTTTCAATATCAACAATCAATAATTCCCTCTTTCCATAGGAAATATTTCGAAACTAGATAAATATATCGATGAATTGAAAGGTACGAGATCCCCAATGAAGGTAACAGAAAGCAGTGAAGTTTCTATTTCTTCGGAAGCAGAAAAGAACTCATCTGAACAAACTAATAATGCAGACAAGGACCTGTCACAGGTAAAAAAAGTCGCTGTGATGCTTGGTCTTGTGAGAACTTGTATTGTCCACTTCGAGGATACCTATGATTTTTTTTTGCCGAAAGAAATTTCTCTTCATTCCCGTTTTTTCACATCCCGCATTATTCAGGAAGAGCCAGCCATCTATGACGAAACACCATTACTCAAGAAGAACGAGATGACCAAGGAGGAGAAGCAGAAGAAGAAGAAGAAGAAGAAGAAGAAGAGAAGAAATCAGGTATGTGCATCATCAATAAATAGTGTTTGCT
Source organism: Coelinius sp. EB29 (assembly GCA_035578325.1). Lineage (NCBI taxonomy): Eukaryota > Metazoa > Arthropoda > Insecta > Hymenoptera > Braconidae > Coelinius > Coelinius sp. EB29. The sequence goes on along the minus strand of JAOZGT010000001.1, from coordinate 8,716,049 downwards.
ATTGGTCCAATTACATTTATAGTCATTATCTATACATTCCATTCGTCCTTAATAATTTCATAAACGTTCAGGATTCAACAGAGGAGTCTACACCACCACCACCACCACCACCACCACCACCATCATCATCATCAACACCACCACCATCAAATAGTGAAATGAACGGGGGATGGCAATCGGAATCAGATGAGTTTCTAGATCGACCATCACCTATTCGTCCTAATTCTAGTGCCAGTTATGAAGCCTCTGGACCCGGAAAAAAAGTAACGATATACACTCTCAATCCGCCATGTTTTATGGAGGGGGGGGGGAGAGGTAGTGAGACAATGCGTTGCGTATATTTCTCACCTCATTCGAACCCGCTTTTCTTCCTTCTTTATGAGAAAATATACGCAAGAAATTAATTCTATCGATCCAACAGAGACGCCACGGAATTGACGATCGTACGAGTAACAAACGTCCCAAGTCTTCAACCTTCAGATATCAACAGAATTTTTGTGATACTGGTGATCGATCAACCATGTCCTCAGAAGCTGTCTCGATGAATGATCTTATGACTGCCATACAAACGACTAATAAAAATTTGACGCAATTGCAGAAGAGATTAGACGTTGTTGAAAATCGTCCCGGTTTATCCCATGGAGAACCGTATATCCGTCGATTTCCAAATCAGGCTGTGGTTCCTCCATATCCTCCAGCAACTTATAACACCGAGGAATCAGAATATGCACGTTATCTGACCCTGGAGAAGGTATTGAATTCAATGAATTCCCGATAAAGAATCGCAATAACTCTGAAAATATTTATGATGAAGGTGGAAATTGGTAGACCTGGGAGTAATGTCTGCATCACAGCAGATCAATGGGAGACAGCGGCAGACAAGAATACATTCACCAAAATGACGTCCTCGCTACTAGTTGCTTTATTCCCTGAAGAAGTTCTGCTACAAAGCAACTTAAAAGGAGGAAGGAGTAAAATTGATAAAAACGCTGAACATTACGAGGCTCTGGATGAGAGGCGTATTAGAGCACTTCAATGTAAGAATAACCAAAATAGGCTAATTATTCTTTTCATTTTCGAACCGCCACGAGTAAAAAAAATGTTAAAGCTCACCACCGAAGTATTAGCAAAGTGTCGCCATAGCCAACGGTAGTGAGCGCCCGCTTGTGAATCTTGAATTCCAAGATTCAAGTCCCTTTTCGGATTTTTTCTTCCTTTTTTTTAATGAAAAGACGTTCATCTCACGGAAATTTAATACTTCAATAATTTTAATTAAAATTTTTTTGAAAAAGATGTTAGAAAAACTTTTTTCAATTACCAAAATGATTTTCCGCTAACTCCTTATGAAATTATTCATTTGTCTAATGACCATGAACAATTCTTTTTTATAGATACTGTGCGTAAAAAATTCCCTCAGACTTTCTTGAAAAGGATGTTTGGATCCTGCATCAACAATAAACTGGGCCAAATGCGTCGAGAATATTATGGTCGAGAATATTGATTCAACTATTAATACAAAGGAAAAACTGTTGAAGTGCTTTATTTACTGGTATTATTACTTTGAATTCAATTTTGCAAAAATGTAGTGAAATCAATAAATTGAATGTTGATTCCAACGATTAATGACTCATGATTCACATTATTTGAAATTGAATTGGAAGAATATTTTTGATATTTGCAATTTCATGTTTCTCTTCTAACCTTATTGAACTTATGGATTCCAAGAAGAAAAAACAGAGTAACGGTCAGTGCGGAAATTGATCCAAAGAGTCAAAGTTTGGACTTATAACACTCGTCAATGGATTACTAAAAAATATCAATTTACTCATTTGTCTGTCTTCGGTCGAAAAAGATTACTGGGAAGCAACTGATGTTGTGAAAACTCAGCTCTCGAACGATTAATGCAAAATATAATTTATAAATTGAATTTTTATATTTTTTATATATTCCGCGTATATTTTCAGTATAATAATTCAGGCAAAAAGTTGTATAAATAATTTACATCATGAAAATGATTCAAATATATTTTTTTTACATATTTTGTATAAAAAAATATAAATAGAGTATAATCTACGTATATCAACTCCTATAAAATGTTTATATTTTATGTATAAAAAATATATTTATCTAATATATACGTTTTTCGTGGGGGAGGCGAAGCCGAGGATTACAAACAAAATCGCCAGAAAAGTTGTTTGCGGCTGAGTGGCGAACAATATTTTTTGTTATTTGGCGCGCAGTGGCTATAAAACGTCGCCTTACGGACCGAGTGACAAAAAAGTCATTCTTGGCGCGTGGGAGGTTTATAGCATGAGCCGAAGGCGAGTGGTATAATCTCACAAGCCATTTCGATACTTTCTTTCGTCAAAATTGCCGAAAGATAGAAAAAAACGGAAATCACCGACTCCGAAGGGCGAATCAAGAAAATCAAGAGAAAATTAACCCTTGCACGTAAAGGTCGATTTGTTCACTCTCTCTCTTGCTCTCGCATGATGTCCCTACTCGCGCTCCGTCATTTCTCGGAATGGTGCATTTCGTAATTATTCTAATTCACTTTTCGAAGATGATATAAATTATATTTATTGCTCTTTCGCAGTTGATGTAATAAAAGAACTCTTTTCTTGTTTAGAAATTGAAATTTTTTTAAATTTTCATAAGTTTCTCATTATTGCAAATTGGAAAATTGCAAATCTGATTGTTCATTATTGTTGAATTTAATCGAAGTCAATTATTTATTTTTCTTGGAATTTTCCGGACTGTAATACTTTTAAAATTATGAAAATTATCAATTTCTGAACAAGACAAGTAGTTCATAGGCTCCTATGTGGCAGGAGTGAATGCGGCAGCAGCTGAACGTTTAACAAAATATGTAATTATAACTCGCATTTCTTTTCGTTTCTACCAATTTAATTGGTAATATGCTTCCGAATGGATCTCAAATCACTGTAATATCGTGTGATATTACAGTCCAAAAAAAACATTAAATTCGGTCCACCAGTTTGAATTTAGGTATTGAAAGTTGAATATCTTCGAAACCTATCAGTCGATTTGGTTCATCCACAATACGGACCTTCATTATCATAAAAACTAACACCCTACCTAGTTTGAACTTTTTTTTCCTGTTATTTCTGAAGTTATCGTGCTAATAGGTGAAAAATAGAAAATGGGCAATATCTCAAAAATTTTCAATGAACGGGTATACATATTATGATTGATCTGGATAGAAGACATCGAGACAAATATTTTGAAAAAAAAAAAAATTCAATCGGATAGATACTTTAGAAGATATTTGAGAAAATAATTTTATACATAAAGTTGAATATCTTCAAAACCTCAATACCGACCTTTATTTTCGTAAGACCTAAAATCCCACCAAGTTTGAAATTTTTTTTACTGTTATTTCTGAAGGTATTGTGCGAACAAGGAATTTAGGTGAAAAATGGAAAATTGGCAATATCTCGAAAACTTTCAATGAACGGGTACACATATTATAATTGATCTGGGTAGAAGACATCATGACGAATATTTTGAAAAAAAAAAAAAATTCAAATTATCACACACACACATGCAGACATTTTCTAAAAATATCATTTCTCCACGTTTCATACCATTCTACATCATTTTCAGCCAAAATTGGAGAAAGTCAAAATCCGACGAAAACAATTCTTCCATTCGGAAGCAAAAAGAGTTCTTTTATCACATAAACTTCAAAACAATAATGAACGTATTTTTGCCATCCTCGAAATGCGAATTAAAATAATTATTTAACTCACCATTCCAAGAAATGACGGAGAACGAGTAGGGACAAAAATTTTGAGAACATCAAATTCACACCGCGACCACGTGAATTTACTTGGAATATGTTTGAGGATGCCCCCCGGAACCTGTGCGCAGAAATCTTCTCCCTGGGACGGGTACCTCGGGGGTAGAAGGGGTGAAATCTGTCAATTTTCGGATTTCGGGAGATGAACAAAATCCTTGAAAAATCATATTCACACCGTGACCGGTCAAATAATGATCAATTACTGCGGTTATGACGGGTAATTAGACTTTTATTCATCTTAAGGTTGATATAAAAAAAAACTAGGTGAGCGTTGTTGGTCGCTCGCAAGCTCGCTCCCATGGTGTGTGTGACCCGATCGGGCCACACAAAAAACTTCCCGGTTTAGCTACTCGCGCCAACAATTCGATGAGATCCGTTATGAAGGAATGAAAAAATTGTGATAAAATGGTACTTTTTTCACTTTGTTTATCTAGAACTCAAAACAAATCAACAAAAGTCGAAAATCACACGGAGAAAAAAATACGGTAAAAATTCGGGTGCTAGCACGGTAAAATGGGTGCAATCGCCAAGCACCTGGAATTTTCCTATGCAGCACCAGAAAAATTCCTATAATCACGAGAAAAATTCATATAAATACGAGAAAAATTCCTACAAATATATGAAAAATTACTGTAGTTACACAGAAAAAAAAGAACCAGATTATATTTGGTTTGCCACCGGGTTTTCACTGGGTTAGACCGTAATGTGGGGGAACTCCGTTGTTATCCCGGCGGAGCGCCTGTGAAGATCCGAAGATATACATTATACATCGAAAACCCGGAGATCTCAGGATTTTCAACGATTTTTTTCACTCGAAGTGCGCCCCTCGTGTGAATCTTAGGATATTTACGGGTTTCTTTTTCTCCGTGTACAGGAAAATTCCAGGTGCTTGGCGATTGCACCCATTTTACCGTGCTAGCACCTGAATTTTTACTGTATTTTTTTCTCCGTGCACAACGAAATCTCTACTGGAGATTTAATTAGATCTTAATAACCCGTAGATATTCCATTTGGGTGATGGATTACCTCGATCGCAATATTTGCTCATGAAAAATCAGTGACTAACATCTCCACGAGTTCTGTGTTTCATATTTTTCGCGAAAATTAGAAAAACTATCAGATCGATTCCATCCAAAATCTAATCAGCGCTAAATTGCATGAAGACACATCGATTGAAAAAAAAAAAAAATTGAATCGGACTATTTGTTCCCGAGAAATCGTTGACGAAAAATTTCGCCACATACACCGAACATACATATGCACACACACACACACACATACATACAGACATTTTTTTTAAAATGGTCCAAAACGATTGTGGAGACCTTGAAACGTGAAGATATGTTGAAAAATGGATTTTCGATTTTCGGGGTGATTACAATAACTTCCCTCCCCGGGAAGTTAAAAAATGATTGATACCGGAAAGTTTTTGCTGTTACTCGTAACGGTTCACTCCCACATCAAGGCACCGTATATTAGTAACCGCGTCCACCAATGGTGATGAGAAAAAATTTTTTTTTGTAAAAAAAAATATAAATTCCAAAATTTGTAAAAATTCTACAATTATTCAATTATTCACACTAGGTTGGTCACGCTATGGTCATTTCCCCGTACTTTTTTCATTTCTCGTTATAAAATAAAATAAACGCATTGAAAAAATCTGAAAAATGTAACATCTTATCTTGAAGTGTATAGAAATCCCATCTATAAAGACTTCGATTAAAAATATTTCCAATTATGAAATATTGAAAGGTTTCGGTTGAAACTCCCGTGGTCTGCCCGGCGTATTACGGAGCCACAGAGCGCTGAATTCTTTAAAAAACTGCTCAACTTTAAAATGGAGTAAATAATTAACTATGATATCGATAATGGAAATTTTCATTATATTTCATTGATTCTACCGTAAAATCCATTGTCAAATTTTTTCATAATTTTCCGATGAATTTTCATAACACTTTTCTTGATGCGGGGAAATGCTCATGGCGCAACCAACGGCGTTCGGGAGTTTAGCGCGACCAATATAATGTTAAAAAGCGGATTGAAATCGTAAGAAAAGTCTTCATTGTGGGAAATTATGGAGAGTAGTGGGGTAATTTTTCAAAAAGTTGGAAAATGTTAAAAATTTCCATTTTCTCGAAAATGTTATTCGAAAAGTTCCGAAGTTTTGACAATTTATAAAATTTCAAAATTTCATTCATCAATGTGAAAAATTCTATATTGAATTGCAATTCTAGTTTATCGCGGAAATTGTTGTCTCGAATACAGAATACGCGAAAAATAATAAAACTATAATAATGAATAAAATATCTCATATCGGAATGTGAGAAACATTTCTTCTTTATCGACCTCTTCAGCCGCACGCGCTACTTTATCCATAGAATGCTGTATGGATTTGCGCCCTACCGTATCGGCTCTCTAGTTGTCAGGCGCCACCGCTATGAACCGCATGACGAAGTGTTCCGGTAAGCGCTAGCAATCTACCTTATAATCTCTGATCCTATTACAGAGATGTTGAAATTGATACATTTTTCAAATACTATTCACATGAGAATGTTCATGAGAATCCGGGGGTGGGTCTAAAACTGGCACATCTGCTAATGATGGCACAGGAAGTGCGACGGTAGCGCCGCGTAGTAGCACAGTGAGGAACTGAGAATAGTAGATTCCGTTACCTCCTGAGAAAATTATCGACCGAAGAACAGAATAGTAGTGCCCTCTATAATTTTTTTTGTTAAACACAATTTTTCACAGTTAGGCAGATGGGGACAGTTGTTCACAAAAGAGTCGAAGCAGTGGTACTCATGCTCAAACCAAGAGGAGAGGGCACATGCCCAGGATTTTGGTCAATTCCTCTTTATCATTGATATCATTTTTTTTTTTTGCTACTTTAAGATCAATATTATATCGTCGCCGTAGAGTGAAAGGGGCGTATGTACCAAAAACTCCCTTTTTAAAGTTAAAGGGGCGTATGTCCAAAATCAATGTTTTCCGGCTTTTCATAGAATTTCTAATCGAAAATCTGTAAAAAAAAAAAGTTCTAACAAACAGGCGTAACGACCAGTTTGTAATAAGAGAGGGGCGTATCTCCGCACTTACGCCCCTTTCACATTATATTTATGCTCATCATAAAATGAAAGGGACGTATTTCCACACTTACGCCCCTTTAAGTAAAGAAAAAAAACACTTACGCCCCTTCCATTTTTTTCAAAAAATAACACTTACGCTCCTTTCACATTACATGTGATGCTTATCATAGGATGAAAGGAGCGTATGTGCTGGAGACACGTCCCTTTGTGATTAACTTTGTGGAATTACGCCCATTTGTTACTACAAAAATTAATCAACTCAAATCATTCCTAAAAGGTAGTACATTCAATTCCGAGGATAAAAAAAAAACATACGCCCCTTTGTTATTACAAAAAAAAATTAATGAATGCGACGATATATTTAATTATGCAAATTAATTATTAAACTATTGATTATAGTTATGATTTATTCATGTTCAGTTTTTTTCCAAAGTTTCATAAAAAGCAATTGGTGATCGTTATTGACTTTTCTATTCATACCTCATCACAACCTGTTAATAACAATTGTGCAAATCGAAGTGAATTCGAAGTGAATTTGTTATAGCGAAGTGAATTCGAACCGTTGTCTCTTTATTACGAGATTATCTCATCAACCTTTAGAGATAAGAAAAAATGTTCCCCTTTAAAATTGATGTTTTTTTAAAAGGCAAACATTTTTCATTTCAAACTTTTTTGTTTATCTTCAACAGTTGTCCCTGTAGACTGTCTGAAGTGCAGCACGAACTGCACCCGTACGTCTAGGCGAGTCCCGTGCCGCTCCGAATAGTATGAAGCCATTAAATATGAGAGATAGTGAAAAATGTTAAGAGATAAAATCAATGTATTTTTAAATTAGGTTTTTTTTTTATTTAAAACTTTTTTTCCATAACAGAAAGTACGATAGTAAAAGTGACTCGCCCTAAAAAAATAAATTTCGAAAAGAGAAAGGGGCACAGCGCATGGACTACATTTCGTCATATACGCCTATGCTGCTTTGAATTTGTTAACCTATGTTCTTCCCCCCCCCCTCAGATGTCATCTCCCGATAGGTCGAATCCCAATTGTGATTGGCAACCCTGTCATTTTCAAAATTCAGATAAAATAAGTAGATTAGTTGGGGAATCAGGGGGCAGTGGAGAATTAAATCAAAAACAACACTGATTAAATTGTCATAGTGCGACGTTTCGCTAATTATTTTAGCTTCTTCAGGCTCTGGAAAAAATTAATACAAACAAATATCAATCAAAAAACCAAAAAACAATCGCCAAGATAATATGAGCACATAACCTCAAAACCACATTATCTACAGTCAACAAATAAAATCATACCTTGACATAATCTAGGTTTAGTCTATTATTTTCTATTGGTGTCATGACGGAGTTCATTAATGATCATAATTAACTATTAACAGAGTAAAACACAAACAATTGCAGACACGTGGCAGTAACACTTGAACACCTCCTTCTTTCTCAATCGAGATCACAGCAACTAACATTCGCGCCAAATTGCTGTGCATACGTCATCGACCAGATGTAACGATCCATTCAAACACCTCCCGTGATGGCGCCACCTCTCAGACACAAGTTTGAAAAGTGCCGGTCTTTCAGGGAACTCTTCTCTCCGTTTGACGTTTAAACTTATTCAACACGTTACTGTACACCGTGCTCAAATTCCCTGTGTCCTCTCGTTTGTTGACTGTACGATTTAGAAAGATGTGAACCATTTCACTGATGTTCCTCTTCCTCCAGTGTGGTTCCATATCGATAATAGAGACCTCCTCAAACTTAAACTGATGCTCGGTATCAAAATGATGCATAGCCAAGGCTGTCTTTTCCTCCTTGGAATAATTCCTTGGTTTACAATCATACTCATGCTGGTATATCCTTTTTCCAAGTAACTGTATAGTCTGCCCAATGTAACATTTAGAGCACTCGCAAGGAATCTTGTACACTAATCCAGACCTCTTCAGGACTGGGGTCTCATCTTTTAAGTTGGTGTACAAGTCTCCCACTCGTCTCAAATTGTAGGCAACTAACCTGGAGTCCGTGTTCCTCAAACATCTGTTCAACCTCTGAGAGAGCCCGTTTATCAACGGAAACCCAAACACTTTCTTACGTTCTGATTCTATCCTCAACTGTTGACCGTCTTCACGTTCCTTAAAACCTTTTACACAGTTCCTGATGAACCCGTCAGGATAATCATTTCTCTTCAGGACCATCTTCACTCTCTGTAGATTCTCCTCATGGAAATCATCGTGGCTCAAACCTAATGCACGATGCAGGAGTCCAAAAACAACTCCTGTTTTTTGTGAAGTGGGGTGGTTGGACCTGAAATTTATTACTCTCCCTGAACAGGTAGGTTTCTGATACCAATTCGTCTTCAAGGATCCATCAACGTCACGTAAGACTTTCACATCTAAGAAGCACAACGTCTGTTCAGTTTCATTCTCTACAGTAAATTGGATACGCTCATGAACCGAGTTAAAGCGTTCTCTCACTGTTTCCACTCTATCTTCAGGCACCGGGAGGATTGTGTCATCCACATAAACTTTAATCCATGGAATGGTGAAAGGTAGCTCACTGATGACAGTTGAGACGACGTGTTCCATCACTAAGTTCGCTAATATGGGGCTAGCTGGATTGCCCATGCTACTACCATCAATTTGCATGTACACTTCATTATCAAATGAGAAATAGCTCACTTCGAAACAGAACTTCACCAATTCTAGCACTATTTCCTTCGGAGCTGGTATCAATGGAGCCCATCTTTCCCAATTGTCCTCAATGATGTTGAAAACTAGCTTTTTTGGAATATTAGTGAAGAGAGAGACCACGTCTAAAGAGATCAGAACATAACCTTCAGGTAATGTTACGCCTTTAGTAAACCTAACAAATTCCTGAGAGTTTTTTATATTATACTCTGAACCCTGATGTACTTTAGACAGCAGAGTGTGTAGAAACTTAGCTACCTTGTAGCTAGGAGCATCTATACAGCTTACCACCGGTCGCAATTTACATCCTTCCTTATGTACCTTACGAAGGCCGTACATTTTTGGTATAATTGAGTTCCAAGTTTTCATAGACTTGGCCTTTTTTATGTCAATCACTTGTGCTGTTTTTAGAGCATCAACTAACGCGTTTGCTCTAGTCTGGAACTTATTGGTAGGATCTTTATTTACCTTTTTATAAGTTGTTCTATCACTCAGCATCTCCTTCATAACCCGACGATATTCTTCTTTATACATTACAACTGTGGCCCCTCCTTTATCAGACCTCGCCAAGATGATTTGGTCATTGTCTTTGAAAAATTTCCTTGATGCTTTCATGTCTGAAGCCAATTGGTTCCTCTTCGACTTTCCTGACCTATTTTGGAAATTACTAATGATGTTGACCATCTCTAATCGAATGTTGTTCCTTGCCGTTTGCTGGTCCTCAGGAGCCTTGTCCTTCACAACTAAGTCCTGAACGCACATTTTAATATCCTTGATGATCGTGGGAATGGGTAGATTCTCACCACTCACATCAAGACCAAATTTTGGCTCCAAACATAGCACTCGTTTAACCTCTCTGGAAGTGTTATTGATGTAAAATTGTGAATGACATTTTCTTGGTGGGTTGACACTTTAACTGACGACGAGTTACTCAGTAAGGTCCTAAACTTCTTCCTGTTCTTCCGCCTGATTGATGTGAATGTCCCTTCCTGAATCTCTTCAATCCTGAATTCTAAATCATACATGAGTTCTCCGGTTATGTTGTTTCTCAAAAATTGCTTAATTACGTTACAACTAGCCTCTAATTGGTTAATCTTCCAAATCGTGATTTTTATCTCAAGGGCTAGTACTGAGTCACTGAATTTTCCAACCATTCTATCAGTCTCTTTTTTGAATGGATGATCTTGGAAGTGGAGAGGTGTAACAAACTTCATGTTTTTTGCGATGTGATTCGGTATTACATTCAATCTTCTACACTCTAGTAGAAACACTCTTCTATTTTTCATAGACGCCTGTGATCTCGATTGAGAAAGGAGGAGGTGTTCAAGTGTTACTGCCACGTGTCTGCAATTGTTTGTGTTTTACTCTGTTAATAGTTAATTATGATCATTAATGAACTCCGTCATGACACCAATAGAAAATAATAGACTAAACATAGATTATGTCAAGGTATGATTTTATTTGTTGACTGTAAATAATGTGGTTTTGAGGTTATGTGCTCATATTATCTTGGCGATTGTTTTTTGTTTTTTTGATTGATATTTGTTTGTATTAATTTTTTCCAGAGCCTGAAGAAGCTAAAATAATTAGCGAAACGTCGCACTATGACAATTTAATCAGTGTTGTTTTTGATTTAATTCTCCACTGCCCCCTGATTCCCCAACTAATTTAACTAACATGGGGATGAACCAATTTGTTGATAAAATAAGTATTTTTTTATTTGGTCGTAAAATAATTTCTCATAGAGATGATTTTACTATCGAGTTTTAGAACTGTATTATCACGATTCAATTTCCAAAATTCTAATAAGAGAATCATTCTACAAAAAAAAATATTAACAATTTGCTTCTACCAGAAGAATTTCTAGCTAAAAAATTCACATAAATCCTTAAAATTCTAATTTCGACTCAAATAAAAACCTAAGAAATTAAATTAAATTGTTGAGATTTTTATTCTCCCAAAAAAAAAAATAAAATGCCATGAAAATATCAATTCCATTTGAAATTTGGAAATTACGAGTAAATTCCAATGTTTTTAGGATTCTGGGCGGAGAACATAAACACTTAAGCCACAAATAATAAGAAGATATAGTCCAGTCGGTGAGGATTCAAAATCGAGTTTGTTGGCCAATTTACTTTATAAGTGTCGGATTTTGATGAGTTTTTTACTTTTAAAAAACAAATTTCACGTCCCGAGAAAAATTCAAGACACACAGAAAGTCTCGAATAATTCTCAAATCTGGGGAGAAATCTAGAACATTCCTTTTTACTTTTGAAAAATCAATTTCAAGTCTCGAACTCGTCTAGATATTTTCAAAATTATTTTTGAGTCTGAGGAGAAAATTGGGAAATTTTTTTACCTTTAAAAATAATTTTCAAGTCTCGAGAGAAGTTTCAGACATATAAAAACTCTCTAGTACTTCTAAATCTAGGGAGAAAGTTGAGACAATTTTTTTTTAATTTTTGAAAAAATGAATTTCAAGTCTCGAGAGGAATTTAAGATAGACAGAAATTCGCGAGTTGGTCTCTAGGTATTTTTATAATTATTTCTGAGTCTCGGGAGAAAATTGGGACATTTTTTTAATTAAAAATAGATAAATTTTAAGTCTCTATAGAGAAATTTTTGACACAAAAAAACTTCCGAGTTTATCTCAGAAATTTCTAAATCATTTCCAAGTCTTGGCAGAAATTCTAGACAAAGTTCGGTCCATTTCAGAAAAATGAACGAAACTCCAAAATATCTCTAGAGGTACAGAAAGAAAAAATATAGAGAATAAATTAAAAAACGAAATATATGTTCTGAATTAATTCGAATCATCTCCCATAAATATCCCTCTTTTGTTCTAAAAACATCTGAAATTGCTCCAGATGTCAAAAAATTGAAGGACATTGCCGTTGGAGACTTTGAGGTGTACTCCATTGGACACGTAAATTGACACTCCAACTTATTTTTGTAATTTTTTTTTTTCAATGTTTGAAGAAATTTAACAACAATGGAAATGCTATTTGTTATGATAAACGGCTCCTCTGCATCCATAATCGTGAAATGAAATAAAGAAAGATTGAAATGCAAGACCAATAGATTTCCCAATAGACATAATGATTATAATCCATAATTTCAATGTTTAAACATTTTATTTGTATGTTTGAATGGCGACGACGCACGAAAAGATCAAGCGTGTTTGTCTTACGCAGGGACTCTACTAGCGCTATCTCTCTCGCTCCTACAGCGAACTGACCGAGAGTGAATGAATTCATTTTATACATTTATTGTCCTAATATAGTGAAAATTTTATATTTTCTGAACGAATGTTAATAATTTAATAATTTTCGAACCAGTATATAAAAAAAAAAATATGTTATTATAAAAATAATCTTGTTTGAAGACTACTCTGAAAATTAATTATTTTTCATCAAAAACTTGATGAAAATCAACGGAAAATATTAGAAAAAAATCTGGGAGTATGCGCTATAAATCTTCTTCAAGGGGGAAAAAAAATTAAATTGAAATATCAATTTTTGGTTGACTGACAGCCATTTGTTTATAGCGTGAAGCGCGCGGATCGTCGCGCGCTGACAAACAAATGACCATAACTCAAAAACTATTGTTCGTGAAGACAAAAATCAAAAGCCATTTTATTCGTTATTGAATTACGCAACTTTTTCTCACTATATGTCTCGATAACTTCTCAACAGTTTTCGAGATATTTTAAAATGAAAATGACCGCTTCAAGGGGTATTTTGTTTATAAACAAAATGCACACCTTGGCTTTAGGGCACTTTTTTTGCGGATGTCATTCTGAGTATTTAAAAAAAAAAATCATCAAAATCCGACACTTTAAAGTGAATTGGCCAACAAACTCGATTTTAAATCCTCACCGACTGGACTAATAGAAATAGAACAGAAGAGTGGAAATATACAAAAGAAACAAAAGAATCCATTCTGGACTGTAAACCGACCGCCCCTTGACGATTTTAAGTATATACCTCGACATGTGACCCAAACTCCCTCCCCCACATTTTGAGCCTAGAGGATATTTTATTGTCCTTTGGGTCATTCGACACCTTTTCAATTTTAATTTATTGCTAAGAGCCATTTTCCCCTTTTTAATCCACATTGAAGAAGAGTGGCCCATTCACCACTATATCCTCGGAATTTTCATTGTACGGACATGCACATGGTGCCAAATTTATTTTTATTACCTGTTTATGTTTCGACCAAGACCTTTTTTTTTGCTTCACCAAAGTGACCGTTTTATTGCACTTTCAATCCCTTTTCCACGTTTCCTCTATCTAGAAATTTCTGGGTAGATCTGGAAAAGGTTAGGTTCCCTTACCGTTGCAGGTAAATGAAGGGGAATGAGTCACTGGTTGGGAAATGCTATTCGTGTTATTTAACTGTTGTTCAAATTTTGAAGGGGTCGATTATTATAAACTGAGAAAAACGCAGATGAGGAGTTGAAAAAAATTTTTTTTCAATTTAATGGAAATTAATTTTTTCGAGGTTGTGTGAAATATAATATCGATATTATTAGTTATCCATTTTGTTTAATTGAAAAATAATGATTGCGGTTGGAGAATTGAATTACATTTCTTTTATGGAAATAATTTGATTATCGAAATAAAAAATTGGCTTTTTTACAGAAGAAATCAACGGAAAAATCTGAAATCCACAATGAAGTAATTTCATATTCGGGGACTAAGGGGGATTAGAATTACAAAAAAAAGGTCTTCAAAAATTTAATTAACATGGATAAGGAAGATTAATCAATTGAAGCTCTTTCTCCTTGGTTATTTTTCATTAGATTACATTTTTCGCCTTACATAGAATTAATTAACATGGAAAAGACTGAATAATTAATTGCCAGCAAAATAATCCCTTGCTACAGAGATGGGTGGCCGAACGGGAACACTCAAAAAAACGTTTCTGCCTCTTTTCGACCAGCCTTCACAGTCTTACAATCGTGCCTCCCTATGAATGGGTGTATGAGCCTAATTTTTTTCAAATTGGAGTGGGAGGGATGTGAGTGGAAAAGCGCACATTAGGTCCAGCAGTATACAATTATCCTTCAGGCATGAACGAGGATTCAATGTGCAATGTTGAGATTCAAATTGATGAAAATTCAAGGTAGGAGAATATAAACTGAAGATAGAGGGAAGAGAGAAAATTTTATGGGCTTGCGGGGTTGATAAATCCCTAAAGCATATATAGGGGACAGAGGGTGCCTAGAATTTCATCAACTAAGGACTTAGTTATTAAGGGACCGGAGGATAATTTTACGCGTACCTGCGGAAGTAGGACAAGTGTAGACAATTAAAATGTAGGAAGTTTAGGGGTCAGAATGATAATTGGTGTCAGTGAATCTCAGGGACAATAGTTAATTATGCCTGATAATAGTTGAGACCGTAATAAAGTCATAAATATTCAGAACGAAGGTATTCGAACGAAAAATTATTTGTCATAATGTAAATTGATAATGCTGAAGATTAACTAAATGCTAAAATGTCGTTAACGGAATTGCCAAAATTAAAATCCAAGAAAAGAAGAGGTGCAAAAAAAAGGGAACATTTAATGTTCCCGGCCGAAGAAATTGTAAATCGGAAGAAAACCTAGGAAATAATAGGGAAAAACAATAACGTACATTCGGATGGGACTGGAAATTTTCCTCTTATAAGAATAAAATATGTTCGATATTAAATTAGTCAATTAAGTGTGTCTGCACGCAACGCGTTCCTCTCCCACGTTTCCCAGGCCGCTATATCTCGGGAACTGAGGGACCGACCAGGCTGCAATTTTTGCCAAAATCAACATAACTGATAACAATTTTTATTTAAAATTTCAGATATTTATCGGTGAGATTCATGCAATTATTTACATAATTCGGAGACGAAACGTATTTACAGACAACCACACCCATATATATATAGACATTTTTTTAAAACGTGAAATCTCTAACGTTTTGTAATGTGTCCAGGCGAAATTAGAGAAAGTAGAAGGAAAAGCGATCACAAGGGTGCCATCAGGAAGCAAAAATGGTAGAAAATAAAGAATAACTTTCAAAATCATTGTTAATCGTTGATTTATCTCGAGAACGAGTAGCGAAAGAATTTTTTTTTTTTATAGAGCACCCAATTTCCCAAGAACAAGTTCGTTTGAAATTTTGTAGTAAAGTCACTCATGGTCTAGATAATTAAATATTGAACATTTATTTCAATCTTTAACTGACGTTAATTATCATGACTGACCGACGAAAGAGGAGTTTAATGCATGCATATGCATATTGTGTAAAAGGCGGCAGGATTAGTTGTGCGAGAGAGAAAAAAAAAGAAAAAAATGGCGCATCAGCATCACGAGAGGAAGATTAATCTATTACGTGAGGGTAGAAATCAAATGTAGATTTTATATGCCAAAGAAATTTGTGTAGCATAAATGAATGTCTCCTCAGTGCTAGCTGGATCTGTTTCAAGAATGGCAGTTCCTATTGTCCTTGTAGCCTGATGCTCATCTCTCTCCCCGTTGGGGAAAACTGTTGCCCTTTTCTTGCATACGTCAGACGTAGCAAAGAACCTCACAGAACTGTTGAACTCCTACCGAGGGGCTGGGAACTCCAAGATCGAGTGACACATGACTGCTAAATGCAGTCAATTTCACTAATAGTGATTCCAATGACTTCATTGAATTTATGATTTCAGTGATTGCAACCTTGATTATTAGTGATTTCATGACTCACCATGATTTCATTGACTTCATCAAACTGAAATCAATGACTTCTGCATCATTGAAATCACTAAAATTTCACCAAACTGAAATAATAATTGAAACTGAAGAATTAGTTATCAGAATTATTGATTTTACTAGGGCATCATGCGCGCTAACGCGCGCGACGAGCTTCCAGTAAGCGCTGTAGCGCACAACAATTATTTAAAATAGCTGCCCGGCTACTCAGAACTCACGGAAAAAAATGGAAAAGTGTCGAATTAGAGAAAATGTCAAAATTGGTCATTTTGACTGGAGAATGGCTGACCCCCGGAACCGGCCCACCCAAAATTTCGTCTTTTCGATTCTTTCTCGTTTGATATCTTCAAAATCGTTGCCCGGCTACTCAGAACTCGCGGAAAAAAATAAAAAAGAGTTGAATTAAACGTTTTTCCTCTTGCATTCGCAAAGTTCAGTGTTAATCCTAATAAACATGTCTCGTAATCATTTTCTTTGAATAGACACCAGTCTCCTAATAAGTATAATAATTTTGCTTTGTGGAGGTAAAGGAAGATTTGAGAGTCGTCACATGCATATAGTGATTTCTTCGATTTCACATGATTTCATTGACTGCAAATGAATTCATTGTGACTTCAAGAAATGACTTAATGGTTTGAAATCATGAGATTTCAGTGATATCACCGATTTCATTGATTTCATGCGTGACTGCAAATTGATTTCAGTAGCTAGTGACACATGACTGCAAAGAGTTCCCAGCCCCTCGACTCCTACCACCGTCATAAATTAGGAGCAAAGGCTTTCGACGGTACATACACGGTAGGATCGGAGTGATTACTTTTTTTTTATAAAGGTGAAAAGTACGATAAAGATCTTTTAGGGGCTGGGAAGCTTCTCCCACATTTAGATTATCTTTTTAAAAATGTCACATTTTTACATATTCTGAAACTAGTGAAATTAATATTGTCCATTGGCTAAGGTTGATAAATTGTATACCGCCATATTAAGATGAACAACGCGATAGTTAATTTGGAATAACTAAAAAGTCTTGTAGGCGGTATTAATGAGAGTACCATTTACTATATTGAATAAAAACGGTTCTCGTTTTCGGGTTTCAGCAAAGCAAAAATGATTGCAGCAGACAATGATATGAGTGAGTTGATTGAAACAATGCGGCTTATAGTGGATACAATCCTCGAAAAGCTAGTGATATGTTACTCACTTTTACACTTAACAATTTTCGATGAGTTGGATGAACGTTTGTCACGATAGCCTTAATGAACGTTAAATGTTGTTTATGATGAATATTGTTCAATGCAGAACCGAAGAGCGGAGTAGAAACCATCTCCTCCATTAGAACTCCCCCTTCCTCCTTTCCATTAGGCGGTCGTCCAATCGTAAGCAAAACCCGATTGGATGAGTTGACGCATACTATTCAAATTTTCCCCGATTTACCTGGTTGACAACTTCCTCCCCTTTGGGAAAAATCCCCGCCCTTTTTTGTGCCCCCATCAGACGTCGTAAAAGACGCCAGAAAACTCGTCGGAGCACTTGGCAGCCATAAATTAACAACAAAAGCCTCCGACGCTAATACTGAAGTAATCAGCTTTTCCTTTTCGAACAAAAAAAAGGTTAACATCTTGAAGGGACTTGGGAATTTTCTCCCAATGTTGATTATTATTTTGAAAACTTAAAATTACATTCTAACACTCTAGTAAAATTAATATAATCCATGTCATACAATAGTGGTAATGAGTGGACCTTTTATTATATTTAACGTGAACTGTTCTCGTCACCGTAGATTGAAAGGGGCGTAAACGCCATAATTTTTTCATTTTTGCTTCCGAATGGAAGCATTGTCATCGATCTATTTTTACATTGTCTAATTTTGGTTGGAAATGATGTAGAATGGTCTGAAACGTAAAAATACGAAGTTTGGAGCCAATGTCCATCTGTTCGCGTGTCCACTCGGGGGTCACTTTTCCTTAAATTGACCAATTAATTGAGAAAATCATTTCCGAAACATCTGAAATTTTGTCAGATTGTTGGTATTAGTTGGAGCTAATTCTGTGCCAAATTTCAGCTCGATCGATTGAGTAGTTTTTGAGGAATAGTGATTTGTTTGTAAATCGTTTTTTGTGAATATCTCAGAAATGACCAAACCTATTGGCTTTTTTTTCAAAATCTTTGTCTCGTTGTCTACTATCTGAATCAACCAGTATATATATACCGGTCAATGCAAGGTTTTAGAGATATGGCCAATTTTCTGTTTTTTACGGAAAATTTTTATAAACACGCTAACTTTTGAAAAAATGGAGATATCAACTTGAAATTTGACACGAAGGTGACTCTCATGATTGTCATGTTTGATTTTAAAAATGAGCTCAATCGGAAAGGTGGTTCCGGAGATATTCAACTTTGTATGTGGATCTATTTTATTGAATATCTCAAAAACGACTCAATCGATTTTTTTTTTTCAAAACCTTCGTCTCGATGTCTTTCATCTTAATCAATCAAAATATGTATACCCGTTCATACGAAAATTTTGAGATATGGTTATTTTTCCGTTTTTCACTGAAAATCCTTGTAAACACGCTAACTTTTGAAAAAATGAAGATATCAACTTGAAATTTGGCATGAAGGTGTCTCTTATGATTATAATATTTGGTATTTAAAATCAGCTCAATCGGACGATTAGTTCCGGAGATATTTAGCTTTCGAGATATGAGATGCAAAACATTTACTATAATACGCAAAAAGGATTGAAAGGACCATTCGGAAGCGCTCCATCAATTGATTGATGGCGAAAAGAAAATGCTCACGTAAAATTAGCAAATTCGACAACCGCAAATCTGAAGTTACCAATTTATAGCCGCATGTCGCTGCCGCCAGCTTGTCTTTTGTAATAACAAAGGGGTGTATGTTTTTTTGGTTACCTTGGAAATGAAGTGCACTGTACAGAGAGAAAAGTTGAGTAAAAATTACGAGTCTGTTCAGTAATTGTCGGGCGACCTTGTGGTGTGGGGAAAAAGTACCTGACATACCGCAATTTTCACTTGAAATTACCGTAATTTTTTCCCACACTTCAAAGTAGCTCATCAGTACACATAAAGTCGTTGAGTGTACAAAAATTAAACAATTTCTAAAAATTATTGTTTTCATTTTTAAATTATTTATAAGAATTATTGAGGTCATCAATATGAAAATTATAACATTTTTCGATTTTTAGAAAAGTAAAAATCAATAAAAAGTAATTCAGTTGACTAGCTTGCAAATATACGTGGCAACGCTGGATATTAAGGATGTTCTGCCTACATTTTGGACATTATAAGGAAATATAAGAAGTTGATGAAATTTTTTTGTAAGATTCTTCAATCTATTGAAGAACCGCATGCAAAATTTCAGCTTTCCTGCGAGCTGCATAATAAAGTTATGATTTTTTTAAAATATCAATTTAACACGTGTTCTTATGTAAAATTCACGAAAAGTTTGTGAAATCGATGAAAAATGGGTCTAGCGTAATGAAACTCCGGCTATAGGTCAATCGTTATGTCACGGAAAAACGTTATATTCTTACGCATCCCCCAGACTAATAATTAGTAATAAAAAATGGCAAAATAGGCGAAAATTTACCTTTCTTGCGCGCGCAGCTGGAAAGTACGACAACGTCGCGACACTTTCAACGAGAGAGGGGCAGCGCGCAAAATACAAATCTGGGGTATCTGGGGAATGAATAAACGTTTACAGCCGAGTGTGGCCTAGTCAACCAATGGTACCAGCCCGTGTTACCAAATTTCTCTAGTTCCCAACGTTGCCGCTGTTAACGACCAGATTTATGTTTTTTTCAGAAATTATTAAATCGATTATCGGAAATTTTTTGATTGATCCTATGAATATTTATTAGGAAAAAGAGTTATGAGGAATATAATGACACCATAAAAGTGACCAAATTTAACCTCAATGGGGTAATTTAAAATTTCATTTTTTCATCTTCAGGGGTTGGAATTCCCCACAAAACCCTACCTTCCCCCTACAGCTCACCCCCCCGTTGCAATCTAGGCAGAATATCCTTAATGAAAAGGCGAAGAAACATAGATTTGTGGCAAATGCCCATTTCGCTATAGAGAAGGCCTTTTTGGTACTTGCTATGCCATTTCCTTTCAAGTAGCTCTTTTCGTTTGATTAATATTGCATTAATGGGAAACCGGTGGCTTAAGTCTGGAGGTGAAGGGAAACGTAGGAGAAGGGGAAGTAACGCGTATGGTGGATTTGCACGGCGATAACTGACGAACATGGGTTCAAATACCCCTGAAATAGCTTTTTTTTTCTTATCGATTTCTTCAATTCCACTTCTTTTCTCTTTGCGGGTTAATAGCCGGGGGTGACAGAATTATAATTCCGTTGGAATTTATATTTCAGCTCTCTTTGTTCAATTGATATTGTATGGGCAGGAAAAGGGTGGATTTGGTGTTATTGGCGAGGGCAAACGTGCAATAACGGTGCAAATTATTACTGCGATAGCTGATGTGAAATATTCAATCATTAGTAATTGATTGAAATATGCAGAGATGTAAATGCGTTTAAAAAAAGGTCGGGTGGCTGTATCTATCGCGACACTAGCCAGTGCCGCTGATACACCCGATGAGTTTAGACTTGGCCACGTATATGATGTAGCCTAGGTAATGGAAGTAAGACGTGTCCACGTAAAAAATTGATGAATATGACATTCAATTGCCGAGCATGATTAGATATAAAAAAAATGAAAAAAGATGGAACAAAAACAGCCTCGGAGAAAACTATTAATAAATAAAAAATAATAAATACTAAAGAAACACAATGAAGATAACTTTTTTTTATACCATCACTTTAAAGTTAAAGGAGCGTAAGTGCCATTATGTTCAGATTTTTCTCTTACGATATCAAAAGAGCGTTTTTTTTCCCTTCGGAATAGAATTTTCCTACTCCTATGAGAGGTTTTTTGTGAATTTTGTTTCGAAATGCCAAGTTGACGTAAGTCCAATTGATAAACACTAAGGAAGTGTATGACCAGGACATGCGCCCCTTCTCTTTCATCCTTGCTAGTAATATTCTAATTTATGTGAAGGAGAATTTATCATAAAGAGGTATAACTCGAGCACTTACGCCCCTTTCTTTTCGGTTGTTCGTTAAATTTGTTATCTATTGCAAAAAATCATAATCACAAAAGGGCATAGCTACTGTTGATAACCTACATGAATATTTTTCGTTCATTGTTATTAATTCAAATCACCGCTATAGGAGTGGAAGGGGTGTAGTGCCGTAATAATTTTTTTTTTTGTTTGTGATGTACCGTAAACATATTTTTGATTATTTGTGGACGTCCGCATGAAAAGGGCCCACTTTGGCGGTATTGGACTTATGCATACTACCCTTTCCTTGATATGATTCCCCTCGTTTGAAGCCAGGAATGACCCCAAAATCGTAGAAAATGACGTCTCTATTGAATATCAAAGAAATAATTTAACATGGGCTTAAATGGGAGATGTGAACACAAAAACGTCCCTTTTCATGCGAACGTCCACATTTATTCAAATAATGCGATGGATAAAAATCAATCATAAAATCAAGAAATTAATTTGATTCATTTAACAATTTAACATTATAATTTAAATCCGCATTGTGGAGCGGGTTTATAACGATTTGCACAATAGTTAGTAACGGGTTGTGATGAGGTATGAATAGAAAAGTCAATAACAATCGCCGATTGCTTTTTATGAAACTGAAAAAAAACTAAACATGAATAAATCATAACTATAATCAATAATTTAATAATTAATTTGCATAATTAAATATATAATATTGATCTTAAAGTAGCAAAAAAAAAAAAATGATATCAATGATAAAGAGGAATTGACCAAAATTCTGGGCCTGTGCCCTCTCCTCTTGGTTTGAGCATGAGTACCACTGCTTCGACTCTTTTGTGAACAACTGTCCCCATCTGCCTAACTGTGAAAAATTGTGTTTAACAAAAAAAATGATAGAGGGCACTACTATTCTGTTCTTCGGTCGATAATTTTCTCGGGAGGTAACAGAACCCCTAGGTACTTAGCCGACAATTGCACTAATTAAAAAAATCGTCTTATGTAGGTGATTGTACAACGTTAGTACATGATTGTACGAGGTGAAATTTTGTTAGTAGATTCATCAATTAGCTGCAATTAATTAATTAATTTCAGGCATGATGCTGGCCGACAAGAAATCAAAAATTGTTCAATTAATTGTCAAAAGGGGTCTATTTCATCGGAAATCGTTAGTAGATTTCAAGTTTTATAATTTCATCGTTTGTAGATGCATTGTTAGTTAAATAACTGTAAATAAACAATTGTCGTTAAATATCCGCCCTTAAGCGATCAACCTGTATGGTCTCTATATTATCGACGATCACATCTGACAGATATTATTTATACATGCATCATGCGGTTCAATTGACTATAATTATTCATCTTCATTCATCAATAGATGAATGTAACATAATTGACTTTTTGTCAAACCAATGTTCCAAGTTTGTGGTCAAAGACCTTTTTTGTAGAAAATTTTGTTACGTACAAAAAAAGTCTTTTGACATCTTCCTCTCAATTCACTAGTTTCAGAGATATTCCCAAAATAAACTCTCTTGTGCTTGTGTCTCCCCTCTGCATGTTGTGTTGTCATTTGTGCTGATTCAAGCCATCCAATCACACATCAGTCACACAATTTTGGTATTAAAAAAAAAAAAATAGAGAATTCAAAAGAGAAATGGAAATAATAAGACAAACAAAAAATTTTGGTCGATTTTAGAATTAATTTTATTAAGAAATACTCTACACTTATTTAAATGCCTTATCATAATTTTTTGCTTTTTTGTATGTTTTTTTTTATGGTAATTATTGTTCATAGCGCTGTCCTATTCACTAATTAGAGGCAAGCTTCACTAACACATCTTACATCATCTTAAAATTAAAAGTAATATATCCTTAAAACACGATTTATATTTTTTAACTAAATGTCCATTTGAATTTATTTATGCCATACTTAATTTTTCCTTCATATTGTTTAATCGAACGTAAATACTTGGGGTATCGCGAGATAAAGAAATTTTAATTAATTCAATTGTCTGATCAATTTGACAATTAAAATGGAAAATTAATGGAGATGATTGATTCGTGATTTGGAGACATTTTTGGAGGAAAATTTGGAAATGAGATGAGATTATTTCGCGGATATCTCTGAAACGGAGGGGTTTATCGAAAAATGTCAACGAACCTTTTTTGTAGAGAAATCAATTCGCGACTAAAAAGATCATTTGATATTTTTCTTTGAACCCACTAATTACCGAGATAAATGCATAATTAACAAAGAATGTCCAAAAATTGAATTTTTGAGTGCCAAGGATCAATTATGCAATTATCTCGGTAACGAGTGGGTTGAGGATAAAATGTAAAGAGACCTTTTTTATATAGAGTATAAAATTATCAATAGGAAAGATCTCTTGATATTTTGTTGTTAAACAATTAGTTAACAAGATATTCACGAAATAAACTGTATGAAATTGACTTATCTCTATTAGACTAATTATTAATTAATTTTTTTCTCATTTATGGAACTGTACATTGAAGAAAAAAATTTATCTGTCAGGCTATTCGAAGACTTTGACCACAGATACGTATTTGTATTCAATAACTATTTGTTTTTCAACTCTCTATATATAAAATTCATTGACACATTAATTGAGTAATTGATTTTTTCTTCTTTCATGAAAAAAAAATCTAGTATTTGGACAAAAAAAATATGAGAAAATTTTTAATCGAATGTTCTCATGTGTGAGGGTTTAACATGTGCACTTTCATCGTTTTATTCTATAATTGTTTTTGCTCTTTGTTCAGTGGAGTATCACCTCTTTGTTAGAGGGACAAAAGCCTTGTAAGAAATAATACAAATAGAAAAATATGAGTAAATAAAATGGAAAAAAACAGCATATATTTAGACGAGTCCAACGAAACGAAGAAATTCCACGAGTTTTGGTAATTTAGATCGTTTTCGTGGAGTCGTATGAATTAACCACAGAGCGTGGTTTTTTTTTTTTTGGGGGGACAGTGGAAATTGTGGACTTTTTTGGGGAGGAAGATATAAATTTCGTGATTAATTTGGTGGTTCGAAAGTTTAGATTAATTTATCTCGGTAATTAAGGGTTTTAGAAGAAATAGTATATTTCTAACCTAGGGAGGTAAAATAAGGGATCCCTCCCCACGTGCAGAATTATCAGTCGAGCCGAAGGCGAGGTTGATAAGCACGTGGGTAGGGATCCTTTATTTTACATTCCGTGGTTAGAACAGAATTTTTCTCCACGGCGTAGACGGGAAGTCAGATTTCCTTTCCGCGTAGCGGGAGGGAAGTGTGCACTTCCCGCGCGCCGTGGAGAAAATATTAAGAGACCTTTTTTGTAGAAAATTTTCTCCTCTACAAACAAGATCTGACATTTTTCTCTAAACCTACTCGTTCTCGAGATAATCTTCTAATTACTAAAAGGTACTAGATTTGAATAATTTCCATTACTTCGCAATTAGAAATTGAGAAAAATCCTCAAAAGTAAATTGAATGAATTTTTCTGATTGATACAAAAATGTCAATATTAGGCATACAATAGGCTATACAATGAAATTGTTATATCCTCTCAAATGCTATAATAAAGTCACTGTGACAACGCACGAATTTTTGTAATCTCTCATCAATTTTATCTCGTTCATTACTATTTTTCTTGGATTTTAAACTATTCAATTTGTACACTGAATATGTGAAAGCATTTTCACACTACTTCATGATTACCTTGAGAGTATTCACGATGTACTTGAGTGTGTGAACTAATATAATTTGACATTTGGATATTTATTTTGTTTATTGATTCGAGGACCCAGTTATTATTATTGAATTGAGTGATAAATTGATTAAATGAGATGTTTTTAATGAATACCTTTGATACTAATGAAGTTATTGAAATTATTGAAGAGACCTTTTTTGTAAATCTTCATTTTCTCTACAAAAAAGGTCTTTACAAAAATTTTGATATCTGCATCAGAATCAAAGATATTTAAAAAAAAGTGAATTATTCTCATTTTACTTGTTTACAAAAAGTCAATTAAACTAATTAATAATAGTTAATTGATTAAATAATGGGCAATTATAAATTACTCTACAAGTACTCAATGCGGGAGGTAAAAAATCCAGAAGAAATCTACTTCTAATATCTTGATAGAACTGTCGACAATTATCATGTTTTTAATTAAATAAATAATTAAAAAAAAAAAATTCCCTCGACAATTTCCTCATTTGGTGGTGCAATCTGGACCTCATCAGAATAATAAACCATCCACAAGAAGAATACCCAACTCGAATACAAAATAATCTCATTAAACTTGTTGTTAATCAACTTAAAAAAAAAATGGAAGATAATGATGTTAACAATCGCACACGGACCCTCTTAAATCAATAATAATAATAATGAAAAATTATAGGGAAAAAAAACTTTTACACGGGAGATGAAATACAGGGATTTTCACCAAATGCAACCACATAATGAAAATCGATGTGATTGAAACAATCAAAGTTCGATAATTATCCTTCCGAGAATGCAGGAGAAAATGCTCGATAATATGCTCCGAAATGAGCATGGCATCGAAGATGAGTACATTTTTACCCCTTTGATTTCTCCGTCAACACAACGAACGCGAATGGAATTGCTTTTATTATTTATAGTGATTCCACATTCCACATATGTACAATTGCGACCAAAGATCACCCGTTTATTAATTTTAATGCTGTAGAAGTTAATCCTGTTTAAATTTAAATAGAACTAAAAATTGAATAGATCCACTACATTGTATCTGTATATAATTCGACAAAAGTAATTGTCGATAATATAGAGACCATACAGGTTGCTCGCTTAACGGCGGATATTAAACGACAATTGTTTATTTGCACTTATCTAATTAACAATGCATCTACAAACAATGAAATTATAAAATTTGAAATCTACTAACGATTTCTGATGAAATAGATCCCTTTTGACAATTAATTGAACAATTTTTGATTTCTCGTCGGCCAGCATCATGCCTAAAATTAATTAATTAATTGCAGCTAATTGATGAATCTACTAACGAAATTTCACCTCGTACAATCATGTACTAACGTTGTACAATCACCTACATAAGACCATTTTTTTAATTAGTGCAATTGTCGGCTAAGTACCTAGGGGTGGTAACAGAATCTACTATTCTCAGTTCCTCACTGTGCTACTACGCGGCGCTACCGTCGCACTTCCTGTGCCATCATTAGCAGATGACCATCGTATACTTGGCAGACGAGAAATTAATTATACATTCTAATTATGCTCATTCGTTTGGGGATGATTTGGTGATATTTGGGCAAATTGTTTTAAGATTTGGGGAAAATTATTTGATTTATTATTAATTAATTAAAGTATGACGTATAGTTAGCAAACAAATCATTGAAAAAATTTGAAAAATTACTCAAAAGCTGCTAAATGATTTGGGGAATCGAATTCTGAAGACCAAATCATTTGGGGAAGAATGAAACCCCCACAATTAATTAATTTCGATTGATAGCGTAGTAGCGGTGGGGGTGATGGATGTATACATATATATTGTACGCAAGGTATTGTTTGAGGACTGTCCCTGTACATTACGTTTCATACGTAAAGTATTGTTTGGGGACCGTCCCCGTACATACATTACGTTTCATACCATGGAGAAAGAATAGAGACCAGGGGACCACCGTATACTTGGCAGACGAGAAATTAATTATGCATTCTAATTATGCTCATTCGTTTGGGGATATTTAGTGAAAAACTTTTAACATTTGGGGAAAATTATTTGATTTATTATTAATTAATTAAAGTATGACGTATAGTTAGCAAACAAGTCATTGAAAAAATTTGAAAAATTCCTTAATAGCTCCTAAATGATTTGGGGAATCGATTTCTGAAGACCAAATCATTTGGGGAAGAATGAAACTCCCAGAATTAATTAATTTCGATTGATGCGTGCCCCTTTCTCTTTTCGAAATTTATTTTTTTAGGGCGAGTCACTTTTACTATCGTACTTTCTGTTATAGAAAAAAAGTTTTAAATAAAAAAAAACCTAATTTAAAAATACATTGATTTTATCTCTTAACATTTTTCACTATCTCTCATATTTAATGGCTTCATACTATTCGGAGCGGCACGGGACTCGCCTAGGCGTACGGGTGCAGTTCGTGCTGCACTTCAGACAGTCTACAGGGACAACCGTTGAAGATAAACAAAAAAGTTTGAAATGAAAAATGTTTGCCTTTTAAAAAAACATCAATTTTAAAGGGGAACATTTTTTCTTATCTCTAAAGGTTGATGAGATAATCTCGTAATAAAGAGACAACGGTTCGAATTCACTTCGCTATAACAAATTCACTTCGAATTCACTTCGTTATAACAAACAGGCATGTGTATGGAAGGGAGGGGAAGTAACGTGTACGATGGGTTAAAACTAGTGTGATGTACCGTAAACATATTTTTGATTATTAATTAAAATAATGCGATGGATAAAATCGAATCATAAAATCAAGAAATTAATTTGATTCATTTAACATTATCATTTAAATCCGCATTATGGAGAGGGTTCATAACGATTTGCACAATTGTTATTAACAGGTTGTGATGAGGTATGAATAGAAAAGTCAATAACGATCACCAATTGCTTTTTATGAAACTTTGGAAAAAAACTGAACATGAATAAATCATAACTATAATCAATAGTTTAATAATTAATTTGCATAATTAAATATATCGTCGCATTCATTAATTTTTTTTTGTAATAACAAAGGGGCGTATGTTTTTTTTTATCCTCGGAATTGAATGTACTACCTTTTAGGAATTATTTGAGTTGATTAATTCTTGTAGTAACAAATGGGCGTAATTCCACAAAGTTAATCACAAAGGGACGTGTCTCCAGCACATACGCCCCTTTCATCCTATGATAAGCATCACATGTAATGTGAAAGGAGCGTAAGTGTTATTTTTTGAAAAAAATGGAAGGGGCGTAAGTGTTTTTTTTCTTTACTTAAAGGGGCGTAAGTGTGGAAATACGTCCCTTTCATTTTATGATGAGCATAAATATAATGTGAAAGGGGCGTAAGTGCGGAGATACGCCCCTCTCTTATTACAAACTGGTCGTTACGCCTGTTTGTTAGAACTTTTTTTTACAGATTTTCGATTAGAAATTCTATGAAAAGCCGGAAAACATTGATTTTGGACATACGCCCCTTTAACTTTAAAAAGGGAGTTTTTGGTACATACGCCCCTTTCACTCTACGGCGACGATATAATATTGATCTTAAAGTAGCAAAAAAAAAAAATGATATCAATGATAAAGAGGAATTGACCAAAATCCTGGGCATGTGCCCTCTCCTCTTGGTTTGAGCATGAGTACCACTGCTTCGACTCTTTTGTGAACAACTGTCCCCATCTGCCTAACTGTGAAAAATTGTGTTTAACAAAAAAAATTATAGAGGGCACTACTATTCTGTTCTTCGGTCGATAATTTTCTCAGGAGGTAACGGAATCTACTATTCTCAGTTCCTCACTGTGCTACTACGCGGCACTACCGTCGCACTTCCTGTGCCATCATTAGCAGATGTGCCAGTTTTAGACCCACCCTCCAAATTGTTTGTTTGTGATGACGCGCAAAATCTCTCCCCTGATGTTTGTACTATTTTTTTTCCTATCTCGAAATTTAATTTCTCACGCGCCTATGATTTCGCCCTCTATCTGAACCTTACTGCGCAGGCGCCAGCCCGCCAGAAATCCCTAGACGTGATGCCATGACCGCCATGACTGTTTCAGCCTTCAGTCGGCGTCTCTTTGTGGAAAGGTGGTAGAGCCGTTTTAGGCGCAAAATCTCTCCCCAGTGCAATAAAATTTAAAGATTTTTGAAAACTACAAAAAATCGCCTGAAAGTGTTATTAGATTTTTTAATCGTAATTTTTTGCTCGATTTAATGACCGTTTAAGTTTTTCAAAAAATCAATTTTGAAAAATCAACATTTAACCCAGCGTCTTATGGAAAAATTCATAATTTTTTTCTGAATAAAGATTAAAATCTGAATTTTTCACTCGAAATGTGAAAAAAATAATAAAAAATATTGACACTTGTTTCATGAGGTTTATCCGTTTAGTTTTATTGATATTAACAATAAACAGTGAAAATTGACGAGAAACCGGAACCGAAATCGACATGGCAACGTCTGCTCGAGTAAAGAGGTTATGGCGTTCAGTCCACTCGACTCCCGCCTGTCATTTTGACATCCAGCGTTGCCACGTATATTTGCAAGCTAGTCAACTGAATTACTTTTTATTGATTTTTACTTTCTTAAAAATCGAAAAATGTTATAATTTTCATATTGATGACCTCAATAATTCTTATAAATAATTTAAAAATGAAAACAATAATTTTTGGAAATTGTTTAATTTTTGCACACTCAACGACTTTATGTGTACTGATGAGCTACTTTAACATCGCGAATTCGGGACAACATCCGAGAGCAAGAGGGAGAATTGACAAATCCACCTTCACGCGCGAGGGCAGATTTTTTCCTGATTTTGTCGGTTTGCCCTTCGGAGTCAGTGCATTCTCTTTTTTTCATCATTTTTGCAATTTTGACGAGAGAACAGAAAATTTCATAAATTTTTTTTTTTTCAGAATTTCCAAATTTTTCTAATTTTTTTTTGTCGATAGGATTTGATGTCAAAATTGCCATTGAACTAGAGAAGCATCTTCCACAATCCCCGGAAGGCGAATGGAAATAATCTGAAAGAAATCACCCTTTATTGCGCTTGATGAAGTTGGACTCGCTTCGGGTCTCTCTGGCACACGCCTGTTCTTAATCCCTACTCCTTCTCCGTCAATTCTGGGAATGGTAGGTTTCGTATTTCTTTTCATCCACGATCCGAATAATGTAGATACGTTGTTTATTTTTAGCGAATTTCATCACGATCAGCTATTTAATTCTCTTGAAATGTTCAAGAATTTTTCAATTTTCAAAATTTCTATAATTCTCCGATGATTGCAATTCGACAAATTTAAGGAGAAATCATAGTCGATCGTGATAAAATTCCCTAAAAATTAACAATGTTTGTTCTTCATCATTCTAAACGCGGATTGAAGGAAGTAAGAACTCCACCATTCCAGGAATTGATGGAGCGGGAGTATTGGGAGCAGGCGAGTGCGAGAGAGACACTCAACGAATTCAGCTCCAGATTATTTTCGACCGCCTTTTGAGAATTGTTGAAAATGTTTCATCTTTTTATTGGTAACGTTGACATCAAATCCTATCGAAAAAAAAATTTCGAAAAATGTTCAAAATTTTGTGAAAAACCAAATTTTGAGGAAAAACAAATTTTGAAATTTTTTTGAAAATTTTGTTTTCTATAGGATTTCATGTCAAAGTTACCAATAAACTGAAGAAATATTTAAGGCGGTCAAAAATAATCTGGAGGTGAATTTGCTCAGTGTCTCTCTCGCACTCGCCTGCTCCCAATACTCCCTCTCCGTCAATTCCAGGAATGGTGGAGTTCTTACTTCCTTTAATCCGTGTTTCGAATGATGAAGAATGAACATTGTTAATTTTTAGGGAATTTTATCACGATCGACTATGATTCTCCTCAAATTTGTCAAATTGCAATCATCGGGGAATTATAGAGATTGTGAAAATTGAAAAATTCTTGAACATTTCAAGAGAATTCATATAAATAGTCGATCGTGATGAAATTCGCTAAAAATCAACAACGTATCTACATTATTCGGATCATGGATGAAATGAAATACGAAACCCACCATTCCCAGAATTGACGGAGAAAGAGTATTGGGAACAGGCGTGTGCGAAAGAGACACTAAGCGAGTCCACCTTCAAGCGCAAGGGTGACATTTCCGTCAGATTATTTCCGATCGCCTTTCGGGGATTGTGGAAAATGTTTCTCTAGTTTAATGGCAACTTTGACATCAAATCCTATCGACAAAAAAAAATTCAAAAAATTTTGAGATTTTGCAAAACAGTAAAAAATTTGTGATCAAAATTTTTTTTTTCCTTACTTTCTTTTGTCAAAATTGCCAAAAGACAGGGAGAACGGAAATTTACCGACTCCGAAGGGCAAACCAAGAAAATCGGGAGAAAATCAACCCTTCGCGCGTGAAAGTCAATTTATTCACTCTCTCTCTTGCACTCACATGATGTCCCTACTCGCTCTCGGGCATTTCTCGGAATGGTGAGTTAAATAACTATTTTAATTCGCTTTTCGGAAATGGCAAAAAATATGTTTATTACTTCCTTCGGAGTTTATGTGATGAAAGAACTTTTTTAATGTTGAAAAATTGAAATTTTTCAAAATTTTCCATAATTCTAAAATTATTGCGATTCCGAAAATTCAAAGGAAAAAAAAGTTTATTGCGATTGAATTCGCTGAAAATGGTTAATCGCAGTTTTAATTTTCCGAATTGCAATAATGCGAAAATTATGAAAATTCCAAAAATTTTCAATTTCATAACGAGGAAAAAGTTCTTTCATCACATAAACTCCAAAAAAAAATGAACATATTTTTTTCCATCTTCAAAACGCGAATTGAAATAACTATGAAATCTACATATTTCATAGTTATTTTAATTCGCTTTTCGAAGATGGCAAAAAAAATGTTTATTGCTCTTTCCGAGTTCATCACATCAACTCCAAAAAAATAATAAACATATTTTTTGCCATTTTCGAAACGCGATTTAAAATAATTATTTAATCCACCATTCCGAGAAATGACGGAGCGCGAGTAGAGACAACATGCGAGGGCAAGAGAGAGAGTCGAATTAATTTTTTTTTTTATAGTTCGAAAAGTTTTGAACCTTCAACTATTTTTTAAAATGTCCAAATTTTTGAGAAATTAATTTCATGTTAAATTGTAATTGAAAATAATAAAAATAGTAAAACTGGATTAAAAAACAATATCTCTATCTTATCGATCTCTCTGGCCGCCGCCGAATGTGCGCCCTGTTTTATCGCACCTCTCAGCCGCAACATTTATTGCCGGCTCCACCACCAGGGGATCCCATGTTGAAACATTCGTTAAGGCGTTAGCAATCTCCCTTATAATCTCTGGAGAGAGAGAGAGAATTTCTTTTGGGCGAATTTTCATAGACAGCCTAGACCTAGGGATTTTTAGGGAGTGCCTATACTACAGTCTCCCCCAAATATCCACAAAATCCCCAAAAACTTGCCAACACGCCTGTACCCTCGTCGTATCGTCATCAGCTCCTCATCGGAGCATTTATTCGAATAAAAAAAAGAACCATCCCACCAACAATCCAATCAATTATCACACCGTGATAACCGTTTAATCATCAGTTCCCCACCCATTATTATCACAGTGTGATTAAACCATACCCCCCAAAAACGTGTACAGCCACCGGTGAGTTTATATCTTTTCCCTCACAAGTGTCAAAATAATCAAAAAAAAGTTTCTCCCAACATCCACCTCAACATCCGAACATCCGCTACAAATGCCATTTTTTGCATAAAAATTTTCCTCCCATCAGACATTTGTAACGTGTTATAACACACGGGGCGACAATTTTCTTGATTTTTAACGAGTTATTTGAGCTACACAGACGATAATACACCAACACTAATACCAACAATTTCTCTCCTCTTTTCTCCACGGAATTGTATGTACATTGTGAAAACAGGTAAAACAGGTACGCTGGGCACAACATGTATACCTTCCTTTTCACAAAATATTAAAGTGCCAAATTAATTAAATTGTTCAATGTCGTGAGGGGGTAGAGGAGGGAAAGGAAAAATCTGGTGTTTTTTTTTCCATTGAAATATGTGGAGATAATTGTGTGATTCTTAGTGAACTCTCTTGGTTACTACACGGGGTATGTGGGATGCGGTGGGGGTAGGGAGAATTAACAGGGATCGAGGAATATATACGCGAGTGATAACGTGGACATGTGCAAAACCAAGAAAATGTTGGATTTATCAATTTTGCTGACTTAGTGAGGTTTTTTGGTGATTGGAGAGTAAGAGTTTGAGTGTGTTGTGTGAGGTGTTTAGGATTGTTGGAGGGTTTTGGGGGTATGAACATGTTGGTTGTCTAGGCTATGGTGTACATTAGGTGTTATGGGGTACTGAGGGTTATTGGGTCATTATTGAGGTGTCAGAGCAATTGAAGCATCGGGTGTATATGAAATTGATTATTCATCTGTTGTGGTACGAGGTGCATTTTTGGAAATCTGGGATTATAAATTTAGTGGATTGGGAGTAATGGAATAAAATTCAAGATGACCAGATTTTTGTAGGCAATTTCTTTGTTAAAAAAAACTAGCCATGAAAATTTTTATAGCTATCTCTAGCCAGTAACGGTATATCCATTAAAAATTAAACCCAAATTCAACATCAAGAATTTATTGGAATTCAGGATAATGTGTGACAGTTTGATTAATCGAGC
The DNA here is from genome assembly GCA_035578325.1 of Coelinius sp. EB29. Lineage (NCBI taxonomy): Eukaryota > Metazoa > Arthropoda > Insecta > Hymenoptera > Braconidae > Coelinius > Coelinius sp. EB29. The sequence goes on along the minus strand of JAOZGT010000001.1, from coordinate 8,682,187 downwards.
CTGTCTATTTTTTCTACATTTTTTTTACAAATGGGTTTTTATTTTCATTTATTGGGTACATCATTGACCTAGTGTCTTAGTAATGAGGGTAATGAGAGGGGATTATCAATTTTGGTGTTTCTTTTCCTTTTGCGATGAGTAATTTAATACTGTAAAGGAATCTGTCGCATTGTGAAGAACCTTGAGTATGTCGATTAGTCATTTTAAACAGAAAATTAAAAAAAAAAAAAGGCCTCTGAGATGATTTTCTTTGATTCAGTGTTGATGATTGACAAGAAAATTATTAATCAATCTTAATTTGTCTTGTTACAGATTATTGATGATAACGTCTGAAAAATACTGAGGGATGAGGAAAATTATTAATATCCTCAACTGAAGTAACTTACTGCCTACTGATATAATAGAATATTCCCCTTAATGGACTCGTATAAATGCCATGACAATAGTTTAAACACAAGTGAAATTTCAAAAACTTGATATTTATAAATAATAATTCATAAAATACTCGATTCAACAAACAAGAGAATTATTAAACTTTGAAATAAACTCAATTTTTAATTAAAAAAAAAAATACTATGGGGTAAATCAAGAGATGATGCACCATTGAGATTAAAATTTTTTATATTTTTTATTATTATTATTGAAAAGAAATAATTTTTGTGCATTGGATAATCAAATTGTTGGAGCAAATAACCAAATACTTGCATCGTAATATTTTAATCAAAATGTGTGAGAGATGTTTGAGATACAGACAATTGATTAATTTGGGGATTAATAAACGTAAGAGAGATGAGGATAGAGATGTCTTTGAGCATTCGATGGACGACAGAGGACAGACTTATTAACCCTGCAATAAAAAAGGTGAATAATTACAATTTTCCCATCCTACATTTATCAGAAAAATTGAGTGAAGATGAAATTGAGATTTTGTGGATATAATTATCTCATTTTTTTTCTCCCTCCCTGTTATATTTGTGTTTATGCTGAAAATTTTCATATTCTAAGCGTGAGTTTATTTATAACTTGTGCAGCTGCTTATAATTTCACACAACAGTGGAAAAAAAAACATGAGATATTCGTAGTTGAAACAAGAATTCCCGAATTCACATAATATCTTTTAAATTTTTTTCACGTTTTTTCGATTGTTTAAAATAATAATAATAATAATAATAATAATAATAATAATAATAATAATAATAATAATAATAATAATAATTCCAGGGTTGAACAACAGCAATATGGAGAGTGGTGGTTCTGGTGTAGTGCAGGTGTTTGTGGGTGAATGGAGTCCCGAATACGAGGCATTATCGATAAAAGCAACAAAACAAACAACTTCAGCTGAAATAGTTGAGTGTATTATCGAGAGATTGGGACTTGTTGATGTTAATTTGTCAAATGGCTATGAATTGGCTGAGGTTGTGGGCAATTCTGTGGGACAGGAGTGCAAGGAAAGGAGGCTAGGACCTTCTGAGTGTCCAGTTGGCCTCATGCTATTGTGGCCAAAAAATTCAGCCCAACAGGAATACTACAGATTTTATTTACGAAAAAAACAGCCAGACTACCTCTGGTCAGACAGTCGTTTTCCCATGGATCCCCAACTATTGAAAGACTACTTCAATCGTTTTCTCTACCAACCACGTGACAAAGATTATACCGATCTCTGTCAGCTTCCCGATCTTAATGAGCAAACCCTCCTCGACAATCTTCGCGCACGTTTTCTCGCTGGCAACATATACACATACGTTGGCTCCATATTAATTGCGGTTAATCCCTTTAAATTCTATCCCATATACAATCCTAAATATGTTAAACTCTATCAAAATCGACGATTAGGGCCTGATATACCTCCTCATATATTTGCTATTGCTGACGCCGCCTATCATTCCATGTTGAAGGAGAAGAAAAATCAGTGTATTGTTATTTCTGGTGAATCTGGCTCAGGTAAAACTGAATCAACAAACTTTTTACTCCATCATTTGACAGCTCTTAGCCAAAAAGGCTCTCACGGTAGTGGAGTAGAGCAAACAATTCTCTCTGCTGGACCAGTATTAGAAGCTTTTGGCAATGCTAAAACAGCCCATAACAACAATTCCAGTAGATTTGGAAAATTTATACAAGTTAATTACAAGGAAAATGGTATGGTACATGGTGCTGTTGTTCAAAAATATCTTCTTGAAAAATCACGAATTGTTTCTCAAGGTAAAAATGAACGAAACTATCATGTTTTTTATTATCTATTGGCTGGTGCTAATGAACAAGAACGTCAGGTACTTCATCTTGAATCACCTGATCGTTATAATTATTTAAATAAGAGTGGTTGTTATGGATTGGAGAATATAGATGAACGACACGAGTTCTCGAGACTTAAACAATCAATGGAGATGGTGGGATTTACACCTGAAAAACAGAGACGACTATTTGCTGTACTCTCAGCTGTTCTTCTCTTGGGCAATGTTGAATTTCAACCGAGAAAATCATATCATCATCATGATGAAGCTGTTGGAGTTAAGAATCCAGAAGTTGTGGCAATTATCTCGGAATTATTGAGAGTCAAACAAGAGACACTGTTAGCTGCTTTGACAGCCAAAAGGGCAAGAGCTTCTGGTGAGACTCTGGTTATAAATTATAGATTGCCAGAAGCTATTGCAGCGAGAGATGCTATGGCCAAGTGTCTTTATGGTGCACTTTTTGACTGGATTGTTTTACAAGTTAATCACGCACTCTTGTCAAAGAAAGATACATTGAGGGATCATCAGGGGCACAGTATAGGAGTTTTAGATATATTTGGATTTGAAGACTTTAAGATGTGTAATAGTTTTGAACAGTTGTGTATAAATTATGCCAATGAACAACTCCAACATTATTTCAATCAACATGTATTTCAGTATGAACAGAGAGAGTACAGAAAACAGGGAATTAGATGGACAGATATAGGCTATAGTGATAATTCAGGATGTCTCAATTTGATTGAAGGAAAACCAAATGGTTTACTATGTCTTCTTGATGATCAGTGTAATTTTCCGGGGGCAACCAATGAAACATTACTCCAAAAATTCAATTCTGTACACAAAGATAATGGATTTTATGAGACACCACAGAGGAGGGAGGCGGCTTTTGTTGTTAGACATTATGCAGGTGCTGTTAAGTATCAGGCGGCAAATATGAGAGAGAAAAATCTAGATCTGATGAGACCCGATGGAGTTGTTGGGGTACTCAAAAATTCTTCATTGGCATTTGTAAGAGAGCTAGTGGGAGCTGATCCTGTCGCTGTCTTTAGGTGGGCTATTTTGAGGGCCTTCTTCAGGGCGCATTTCGCCTTTCAGGAGGCTGGGAGGGCACATCGACATGGAAGAGGTGAATTTCATTTTTTTATTATTTTTTTTCTTTTTCAAAAAAATTTTACCTATACTAAAAAAATAATTCAATTTTTTTCATCTTATTTTACAGCTGATGGAAATAAAATATCTGTACAAAATCGATACAGAACACCAAACGAGAATTTAATTAGGTAAGTTGATTAATCACTCACCCCGTCAATTGCGTTATGTCGCTCGAATTTTTCCCATGTACTAACAAACCATCAAAATTAATAATGAAAAAAAGAGAAGAGGAATATTCTCATAAGAGAAAACAGTCGGTTAAAAAATACGAGAGAGAGAGAGAGAGAGAAGCCAAGAAATATTCAGCAAAAAAATATACTTATGATAATTGGTTGGATTATCATTTTTTCTCCCTGTTTATAGCCATCTTGTGACGTTATCGGCTGTTAATCTAACTATTAACCGAATTGCGTAAGTGGTCCCCAATGATCCACTAATACATGTTTTTTTTTTTTCGTCTTTGTTCTTATGAATTATGGATTGACAATAACTCAATAATTCCATGAATGAATTTTCAATGTTTCAATTACAATTACGTGTTTGGCACAATTTTATTTCAATGTTTAAATTTGATGTGTGATTAGATAATCATTTTTTTCGTTTTTCTTTTCCATGTCTCAGACAAAGTTTTGTAGTCAAGTGAAATGAAATTATTGAAAAATTTTAAAAATCGAAAAGGCAATTTCTTTTACTTGAAAAAATTGAATGACATTTATTTCTCCTAACTACAAGCTTGAAATTTCTTTAATTACCAAGTTATCACTCTCATCATATCATTAATCCATAAAATCATTAGGAAAATTAAGAAAAAGGGGGGGAATAAAATTCCGTAGTAAAGTGGCAAAAGAAAAAAAAAATCATAATTTTTCAATTGATTTTGAAAAATCTACGTATCATTGGCTAAGCATGATAGATATAATTTTCCAGCCCTCAAAAACCAATACGTTCACCAAGTTATCAGAAGCAGAGAAGTATCTGTATACCATCATCAACATCAGCCACTGTACCATTATCACCACCACAAATTGAAAATACGGATAATGTTAATAACAACCGATTATCATGGCCACAATTTAGAAATGTTAATCAGACTCAACAACACAATACGACGAATATATGTACACCAAAGGGTTACGTATTGAGAGTAAGGGATGAGCAGCAAAATAGTTATTATAAATTCAGAAGGGATACACACACACCACTCGAGAGGGTACTTCCAAAAGACGAGGCTAATGTTATGGAACGTGCCAATCAAATAGTCATGTATGTAAAGTCTCAATTTATCCTCCTGCAATAAAAAAAAAAAAAAAAAAACAACTTTCAAAATTCAATTCAGTAGTAAAAAAGGTGATGAAGATTTAATTTTTCACATATCAATGAACATTGGAGTCATACTGAAAGATAAAGATAATTCCATGTTCATCGAGACGAAAAAAATCAACAATACTTCACTACTGAAGTTTTCCAAAAATTAAATTATCAATTAAATAAACTCAAAACTTTTTGCAATTTAAGGTACGCGGGGCTTTTCACAACTATCACAATTTTTTCTGATGGGTAAAGGTTTTTTTTTTTCTTCTTCTCTTTCAATCTCCTCCAAATAAAAAAAAAAGCAATTGGTTAAAGGATTATTCCATTAATTAAGACAATAAATTGAGAGACAAAGTCATTAAAAATCATAATCATTCACGAGACCATCAAATTATCACGAAAGCATGCGATTTATTTGGATGTTAGTTAGATATATTTTTCTTTAAATCTAATGACGGTTTAAGGATGTTCTGCCTTGATTGCAACGGGGGGGGGGGGGGGTGAGCTGTAGGGGAAAGGTAGGATTTTATGGGGAATCCCAACCCCTGAGCACGAAAAAATGAAATGTTAAATTACCCCATTGAGGTTATATTTGGTCACTTTTATGGTGTCATTATATTCCTCATGACTCTTTTTCCTAATAAACATTCATAGGATCAATCAAAAAAATTCCAACAATCAATTTAATAATTTTTGAAAAAAACATAAATCTGGCCGTAAAAAAAATAAATCTAACAGCGGCAACGTTGGGAACTAGAGAAATTTGGTAACACGGACTGGTACCATTGGTTGACTAGGCCACACTCGGCTGTAAACGTTTATTCATTTCCCAGATACCCCAGATTTTTATTTTGCGCGCTACCCCTCTCTCGTTGAATATGTTGCGACGTTGTCGTACTTTCCAGCTGCGCGCGCAAGAAAGGTAAATTTTCGCTTATTTTGGCATTTTTTATTACTAATTATTAGTCTGAGGGATGCGTAAGAATATAACGTTTTTCCGTGACATAACGATTGACCTATAGCCGGAGTTTCATTACACTAGGCCTATTTTTCATCGATTTCACTAACTTTTCGTGAATTTTCCATAAGAACACGTGTTAAATTGATATTTTTAAAAAAATTATAACTTTATTATGCAGCTCGCAGGAAAGCTGAAATTTTGCATGCGGTTCTTCAATAGATTGAAGAATCTTACAAAAAAATTTCATCAACTTCTTATATTTCCTTATAATGTCAAAAATGTAGGCAGAACATCCTTAACTGCTGAGGTTGCACTCTTTCTAATTCCTAATATCATCGCCAATACTATTTTTCTAACACTGGAATTTTGGTGCAGGTAATTATTTATTCATGGAAGAAATAGGGATGTGGAAGCGTATAGTACACTACATTTACAATAATTTGCTAATTCATTTATATTGCCTATTGAGCTAATTTACGGTTTATCTCAAGTTTGAGGAGATTTTTGTAATTTTTAGAGAGTTATAAAAAAGAAAAAAAAATCAATTTCCCTTAAATCCCTCTAGACATCCCCCAGAAATAAATTCCATTAAATAATACTCAACTCTCCTCAATCTCGAGAATGATGCAAGCAAGCATTCTTCAACTCTTCAACCTCGCCTCGCTTGTAGTCCAGTACTGGCAAATTCCTTGCCACTTTAATTTCATAAACCCCTCCGACTCATTAATTGAAAAAAATTTCAGGAAGAACAAATCATTTCGTCCCCGAGAGCGTGGAAAAAAGGGCCTTAAGAATCTACAAACCGTCAAGACACTCGCCGGTCGTACCCAGAGCTACGGAACTGGTCCTGGTAAAGCGCGAAAGCAACCAATGACCGTATCAGCCCAATTTCAACACTCCCTTCACAGTCTGATGGACACTCTAAATCAAGCGAATCCCTTCTTTATTCGCTGCATAAAATCAAACTCCAACAAGATTCCCAACGAATTTGACGAGGAAACTGTCCAACGTCAGCTTCGTTACACAGGAATGCTGGAAACTGTTAGAATTCGTCAAGCCGGCTTCAACGTACGTCTCACTTATGAAGAATTTATTCAACTCTACCGGATGCTACTGCCAAACGGTCTCCTGAGCTCACAAAACGATGTACGCGACTTTCTTCTCACCCTCAATCTCAACAAAGATAATTATCAACTGGGAAAAACAAAAGTTTTTCTCCGAGAATCTGAGAAAATTAAATTAGACATAGAACTCCATCAGCAGATAATAACAAGCATAACTACAATTCAAAAATGGTTTCGTGCATGTCTTGAGCGTCGAAAATTTCTCAGAATAAAAAATGCAGTTGTTATGATTCAATCCTTCTGGCGAATGGTTATGGCACAAAAGACGGCGCATACCCTCAGAATAAGAATAGAAGCAGCTATTCATATTCAATCGACTTGGCGTGCTTATAAACAGCAAATGTGGTTTAAAAAATTTAAAACAGCTTTGATTAATTTACAAGCGAGAATTCGTGGTAATCGATCACGCAAATTATTTTTGGAGCTTAAAAAACGTAAACAAGATTTTAGGCAGGATATTGAACGATTGGAAGATGATCAATTATCTCGACACGATGTTCAATCTAATTTGAATACTAGTATCTCTTACTCTAAACGAAAACTTGCAGCGCCGAGCAAGCGAATATTCAATTCTCAAATAACTGAAATAAAGACGGAAATATTCAAAAGTGAAGAGACTAGAAAGGGTAGTCTAGAGTCATTAGCTTCATTAAGAAGTTATGAGTCACAAATTAGTGTAGATTCAGCAGAGAGTCATTATTCTCAAGACAACTCCAACTCTAAACCAATTCCATCAGCTCGTACAAAACGTACAGATCATCAGACAGTTATAGTTCAGAGTATTAGCAACAATATCAAAAGTAGATCATCCTCAATGAGTAAAAGAACAGACAGTTCCTCAACAGGTTTCAGTGACGGAGATACTGATGGAGAGACTCCTAATGCTATTCAGAGTGCTCCACCAATCTTCAACAGTCTCTCAATATCAAATTTATCATCATCATTTAGCCCACGAGATAACAAGTATCAGTCATCAAATCATCAAACCCCCGATATATGGAGACGAAGGACTGACTTTACTCATCAAGATTCAGTATCACATAAATCTCTTATCACTCGTTCACCGAATATAACACAATATAAAAATTTGACCGAGAACTTACTCGAACAAGTCAAATTAGAAAGATTGAATGAAGCTACAAATTTAAATATAAAAGTGGATAATGATAGATACAAAAGTGAAAGCTTCAATACTAGAGAAATTTCAAGACTCACAGAATCTTCTGGAGATCGTTATGATCCTCTGAGCTGTCCTTCAGGATATCTCAGAGACTCCAAAGAATATAATTATTTAAAGCGTCAAAATTCTGAGGGTGATACATCATTAAAAATAAATATTCTAGAAAAAATTCGTGATGATGAAATTAAATCAAAGGAAAAGACTGAACCGGATGTGCCAGTGCGTAGTGCTAGAAGAAACAGGCCAGGTAGAGAGGTCCAATGTCGATCAATGGGTGAATCAGTCATTGAAAATCATCCACCAGAGGCTAGAAATATCTTTTTAGGTACCATAAAGGAATCCCAAACAAATCCAAAGACAACACAAATATGGTCAAAGAAGGATGATTTATCATCGAGAACAGTCACAGATTGGCCTGTAAAGTCTGAAGGATCTTACAAGCCACAAATAGCAGCCGGCAAGAGGGCCCGATCTAATGCAATCACAACATTAGAACTTAGAAGAAGAAATTCTGATCCTGCAACTAAAATTTCAGGCCTTGATGAAAAGACTGATCCCTCAAATGATTTTAAACTTGCCCCTGGTATGAATCTCCTCGAGTGGAAGGGTAATAATTTATTCACTTTGGCTGGTCATAGATTCAGAAAAATTGCAAGATTCACTAAAGAAGATGTTTGTATTTGTTGTCATGAGAAAATGGATGCATTTGTCACACAGGGATATAAATGCAATGATTGCAAACAACTTTATCATGTCAAGTGTATACAAAATGGTGGAGTATTGAAAATGCCATGCCCTATGGCTAATACTCCTAGCGGAAGAAAAAACAGAAAACCCATGAGAACTCCTTACGAGGCTGTCAAACAGACAGTTCAATCAAAATTCAGTTTAACTGGTACTTCAGCTTTTTCAGACAGCACTGATAAAATCATATCTGATGCTAAAGAACTTGCTTTAATGCAGGATTTTATAACTAAAAAAATTTACACAATGGAGATGCAAGAGGAGGGTAAAAAACCTAGTGAAGTTGATAGAGTATTTAAGCAAGCTCTAAGAAAATTTAAAGATGATTTAGTAATAACATATAGTTTGGCCATTCAACAAGGAGTTGAAGGAAATATTAAATACACTGATTTAATAGCTAATTTTCTGCATGTTATGGAAACTGTCTGCAAGCAGGAAAATACGAGACAAGATTTTCCCGTGACAATGGGTGTTAATGCATTTAGAGGTTTTATGAATGAGTTTATGACACTAGTCAAGACAGAAGCACCTGAAAAAGCCAGCAAATCTAAACGAAAAAAAGAGAAGAAACGAAAGCAAGAAGAACCTATAAAACATGGTAATCATATGTTTCAATTGACTATAATTAATATTCCAACGGCTTGTGAAGTATGTACGTCATTCTTCATGTGGCCAATTGAAAGAGGTCTTGTTTGTCAAAATTGCAAATTAACTTGTCACAAAAAATGCTACATCAGAGCTGTACCTGAATGTGGCAAGGATGGAATTAATGACAACAATTGTCGAAAAGTTTTTGGCGTTCCTCTCTATAAACTCGATTGTGGCGATGGTAAAGTACCTCTGGTAGTCGACAGACTTATTACAACCATTGAAATGCATGGATTGTATACCGAGGGCTTGTACAGAAAATCGGGAGTCAGTTCTAAAGTCAAAGAACTCAAAGTCAAGATGGATGAGGGAGATTTGGAGAGAGTTGATTTTGAAAATTATCAAGTACATGTTTTGGCGGCTGTTTTAAAGAGTTTTTTCAGGGATATGCCAGAGCCATTGATGACTTTTGAGTATTACGATGACTTTCTTCATGCAGCTAATCTTACGGATCCTCATGATAGAATTAGTACATTGTTTGCCATTCTTAAAAAACTACCCAAGCCCAATTTTGATCTTATGGAAAGGCTTATTGTGCATTTGGCTAGAGTTGCATTACATGAAGTTGATAATAGAATGTCACCCTCTGCTCTGGCCATTGTCTTTGCTCCTTGTATTTTGAGAACTTGTCGGGTGCTTCCTGCACAAGATTCATTGCAAGATGTTGGCAGGCAGACCAAGTGCATTGAGACTATTGTACATGAAAAGTTGAGATTTGTCAAGAATACATTGGCAGATATTAGTACACTGGAGTCGGCTTGTCATGCCGCTACAAATAGATTGTCCAGTTTGAGGTCTTCCAAGATTTTTAGCCCAGAGGAACTTAATGTGGGAAGCAGTAGTCTGGGTAGATGTTCTGGGAGTGAAGGAGGAGACAGGGGCGATGAAGAGGAAGCATTGTTAGTGGGACATATTCAGACAATTCAGAAGGAGAAGGCACTTCTTACTTCGACCCTACCAAGTCTAACAAGGGCAAGTTCGGATGATGATTTGTTACTGTCAGCCACTGATTTGGATGATGGATCGCTTGATGATTTACTGCCTACTTCTGCTGGTGAGCTTAGCTTGTAAAATTAACTTGTAAAATTCACCATAAAAAAAAAAAAAAAAAAAAACATGTCTCAAAATTCCTGATTTTACAGATGCTCTGGCTAGAAAAAAAACTATTCACCGACAGAGTTCCACCGACAATTCCTTCCCAACTATAATAAACGTCGACGAAGATATGGTGATGGTATGACCTGTCCTAAACAATCCCGAAGAAATATTTTCACTCAATCACGTGGGCCATCCGAATGATAAAAGCGAATGTATGTAAATGTGTGTATGTGTATGAATACTTATGGGGGATTTGCAGTCCTCCAAGTCGAATAATTGTTTCAGTAATCAAACAAAATTTAGCTGAACCTCGACAATTAATTGAGTCAGCTCTCTGAAGAGATTTATGAATTATACTGGCTTCGATACATTAAATATCTTCTCTTTTTATTCATTATTATTTCCTCAATTATTACTTGAGGTGATTGATGTTTTTTTTTTTTTTTTTCCGAGTAAAAAGAAGAATTTATTTTCTCGTAGTTGACCAAATTTTTTTAATGCAACAATAACAATAACATTATTTATTTGAATCATCAATTAATGTTAATTCATATGTTTTCTTATTCTCTTTTATGATTATTATATTAAAATTCATTCTCATGACTCTGCAAACTCGTCAAATTTTTTTTTACTTTTATTTTTTTATTCTCTTTGGAGTCTCATGCATTCCTTCTTAGTGACTGTCGAATGTTTTTGAGATTCTTCGTCTCTGATTTTATTCATTATTTTATATTCCTTTGGTTTTATATAGCAGAAAATCTTGATACTGAATTACAAGATTTAGGATTACAAGAGAATGAGTCAAGTTGTAAATCGTTAATATTCCAATAATATCAAATTTAAATGTTTATGGTTTAACCACTTCATTTATAAAAATATCCCAATAATTTTTTTTTTCTTTCACATCCGTTATCTTTCATTTTCATTTTTTAAGATAAAGAGACACGTGATTTTACGAATAACAAACTTCAATTAATTTTCTCATTTTTTTTATTAAAACGAATAGAATATTGAAAAAAAGTATCTAAAAGAAATAAAAAAATGAGAAACAGCCTCAGGCACTTTAAAAATATTTTTGTTACTCGCCTGATCGACTGATTGTATATTTCTTTAGAAACATAAATGTGTGAATACGAAAAACTCTTGAATTTAAGGTGGGGAAAAAGACAAATTAAACAACTGACTGCAAGAGATTAATAATGAGAATTAGAAAATGGTCTGGACAAGCGCAAAAATTTACTCTGCCCCCTGAAATTACTAGACCTCTCTGACTTCCTTATCGAGACAAAAAAGAAAGAAAAGTAAAATTGAATAAACTATGATAGAAACCAAAATTTAGCCTGTACATATTAAAAAAAAAAAAAAAACCTATTATTGTTACGTTTCTCAACTACGTTACCAAGATTATATTTTTTGCTGGTAATATCGTTTTAGGTATTAGAACAAAAATGAAATTGATTCGATATTGCTAATTAAAAAATTAACGACTCGTTTTTCCAAGTTAATTATTCAAAAATTCATCTTTAACAATTATCCATTTATCTCAAAAACGATGGATTTCATGAAATAAATGTCATGATTTTAACAAAATTTGTTTTTCTGACATTATCTTCTGAAATCCCTTTTTTTTCGTAATAATTCAATTTATACCAATATGTGAAGAATTGACACAACCTCAGAGAATATCTCCACTGAATGAAAATAATACCCAAAAAGTGTACAACGCGCAAAAAATTGAGTGAAAAAGATTTACAAAAAATTCACTGGTGATTTTTCTTATTCTTCCAAAATTAGAAAATTTTGATTAATTGCATTTAATATAATAATAATTTTAAAAAAAAACCATGAATTAAGTATTCTAAGATGACGACGATAAACGTACTGACGTGAAAATCTCTGATAAACAACAAAAGATGAATAAATAAATAAAACAAAACGACACGTAAAATTTAAAGTAAATAAATAAAGAAAAATTATTGATTAAATAACATTATTTTGTTAATTATGAATATGTCCCTCTATAAACAATTAATAACCCAGTGCTATTTATAGTTAATTGAACAAATTAGTTGTGTACAAATGATGAGAAAACATTGATAATTATTTACAAATTGTATGTTCAATGAAATGTTTATTGATCGCGAGGCTTTGATAAATATTTTATTCATTTTATCAGCGGGTTTATGTCAATTATCCTGCGAATTCGACTGACACTGTATGCATTTTTTTTTTTTTTTTTTTTTGTTCATACTGCCATCGATTCGTATTCGATTATTATTATTATTATTCGTGAAGATTTTTACAATTTGAAGAAAAATCATTCACTTGTTCTATTTTATTACCTCTTTATTATTCAATTTATATTTATAAAAACAGGGATTATTGATAATTTTTTACAATTTCCTTTCGAATTAAAAATATATGAAATATCTTTTTTATTTAGTCCGAGGAATAGTTATGGTCGTCTAGAGTCGAATGAAAAATAATGAATTTTATGGTACTTTTTTAATCGGCCAATGTTTTAAGTTGTCTCTATTGATTTTAAATATTAATAAAATGAAAATTTTTTTTTTTGTTTTTGATTGTCCCCTTTCAAACTAGTTGAACACTCATTCAGTTGGTCATGATTACTGATCAATGAAAGGTGGATGGGGGGGGGGGGGGGGGGAATGGAAAATTGAGGTGTACGTGTAATTCGAGAAAAAATAATAATTTATCATGGTCAATTTTGACATTTTCTCTAATTCAACTCTTTTCCATTTTTTTTGGCCCTAGTTCGACAAAAATTCAACGGTCAAGTGAATTATTTCATAATATTTTCTGAATTTATTATTCCCATAGCTAGAAATTTGAATTTAAATGATTTAAAAGGACTTTTTTTTTCTCCTTCTCAACTCCGAGTAACTCGACTCGCTGTCGTAGAATTTAATGTCCGAGGAATATAAATATCAAAAGCAGGAGGTTGAACGTCCAAGGAGTACCGGTGTGCACATCTGGTCCTGCTGTCGCTATGAATATAACTCGTATCGTCACCTACTACCCCTCCCCCCACCCTTATTCGTTCAACGTTCTACTTCAGCTTTACGCCTGATGGCTGCGGGATGAAATTCCCTTGAGAGAAAAACTTTCCATTGGACGCGTGTTTTGTACAGAGGCAAAGTGTTATAAGGCCAGTCATACAGTTTAAAATTGCTTGATAAGGAGTTGTCAAGAATTTGATATGCAAAAGCTCAAAGATGAGAGAATACACCCGTGGAGACAAGAAATCCAATCCTCCTCCTCCACCTACCTTTGAATCTCCCCATGAATCTTTTTTTATGGGTCTTTTGTCACGTATTTGGTCAAGTACGAGAGGGGAAAACTTACGCCCTCAGGCTAAGAAACATTGACTCTCGGCAGCCACTATATATACGCGTGAACGAGTATCATCATCGTAGATTCACATTGTAGAGACACGTGAGACGAATATATATATATATATATACCAAGTGGGTAATGCAGACTAGGAAAAAAACGAGAATGTTTGAGGATTCAACCTAAATCCACCCCTTACTCCCTCTATTCATTTATTAATTCTATAAAATCTGTATACACATATTACCTCCACGCAAAACTGTGAAATTATATTGTGGACTGTTATCTCTTTCGTGGAAATGACCAGGGCCCAGGGGCTAAAAATAAGGGGGAGTGGGTGACGGACTCGGTGAAGCCAGCCACAAACTAATTACGACCCCGGGGCGCCCGCTCTGAGTGCAACTTGGGGCTCAAAGTACAACGATACAACGTACATGAAATTATTTAGGTAGAGAAATATTAAATTTATGGTGCAATGAGACGAGACTCACTGGTATCGGTTTATTGTTATATTATATTTTCAGTATTTTCAGTCTTTCAATATTATATATGGAATTATTTTTAAAATTTAAAACTCTGGACGATTGATTTTCATCATGTATTCGATGTTTATATTTAAATATGATATTTCCTGTATTAATAAATGATAACTGTGACAGAATAAAAGAAGAGTGTAATATCTAGATTATAGAGATTAATATACGATGTTGATATATCCTGGAATGAATAAACAACAATCACGAGAGTATTTAATCCCCCCCCCCCCTGTCACTTGTTTCTTCCTCTCATACATTGACAAATATTATATTAGGAATTCATTAAATCACCGGTGTAATACCGGTGAGTAGACACTATCATTTAAAACTCGACGGTGATGACTGGTTGGGCTCAATTAAATAAGGTTTTTTTTACAATAATAATCCATCATTCATTTTTGCTTACATCTAGTAATATATCAATCCAAGTGTCACTCCCACGAAAAAAAAAAAATTTACAACAAGAATAAAGCATAACGCCTAACGTATATACGTCATTAGAGCCCTAATGACACGACAAGTCACCTTCCGTGAGTCAATTTGCCCCCGTAAATGATGTCTCGGGTTATATACAAGTGATTTAGGTCAACAAGTGTGATTCCAACTCCCTCCCACTCACCTCCCACCCACTCAATCATTATTTTGACGCAATTTTTTGCATTCAATTGAAAATCAGGGAGATAAAATTCATCTGGAATTGATTGAATATACAGTAGACATCAGGTGAATAATAATGCAGTTGATACAAATAATTGGCCGGACATGTATGGACACGCGCGTTAGGCAGTTGCGTCAGAGGAGTAATACACAGGATAAGTGTGTGTGAGTGTGTGTGTGTGTGTGGCTATGGCCTCAATTTCTGTAAGGGATCGATGGAAAACGAGCTGCTGCGCGACGAGGTGAGAGTTTAGGTGACCGGGTGACGACGATCCACTCTCTTCTTCCCTCTTTATTCTCCCCCCCCCCCCCCCCAACTCGATTCTATTGACTAAAGGGTAGAGTGGATATTCTCAGAGAGATCACCGCTGTCCTTTATTCCCACTTTCTGCTCATGTGGTTAAAAAATAAAAATAAAATTGAGTCTTTTTTTTTCAACTGTTTGCTAATTCGTGACTCAAGACCCCTCACTCACATACTCTATGTATAACTCTGATGTATCAGTTTGAATGGCATCGCTGGGTCATGATTAATATTAGATTATATGAATTTTTTATGTTGTGTGTGGATTGAGAATAGAGATGATATATTTGTAGAGAATCTCTCTGGGAAATTGGGGAATTCCGGGGTTTGATGCTTTGGTTTTTGCGAGGAGGGGACGATACGGATGTTTTCATTTCTCCTGAGGGAATTTAGAGGCATGAATGGAGTATGAAAGGTTTCAATCAAGAGATATTAACTTGTTGAGAAAATTCGCAAAGAAATTATTATTATCCCAGTCATTACGACAATATTTGAATATGAAATGTCTTATAATTGAAGACATTAAATTCATCCTTTCGACCTTCATTCACTTTTTTTTTCTTCTCTCTTTCTTTTCCTCTATTATATACCCCTCCCGAGGTAATGAAGAGGAAACGAGGAGAAATGGCGCCCCAACCCCACGACATACAATATATGTATATACTTATGTTGGCAAGGATGTATAGTCAAGAGTGTGCCTTCGAGTATTCAATCCTACACTCCACTCTATGGCAACTTAGACAGAATACCTCTACCTATATGTATAATACCCTCTGGGAAAAAGATTAAGGAAAGCTCCTTCACTGGTTGATGGTTGAGTTGGAGGGATTAATGTGTAAATAATTAAATGAGTAAATAAATAAATAATTGTGGTAGGGATAGATTGTTAATAGTAGTTTCACAATAATATGAATCGTAAAGTTGAAAAAATAATTTTAGTTTACACAGTAAAATGCACGTGGTTGTATATCATTAGAGCGATAAGTTGCCTCGAGCGTTGTACTTGAGTTTAGTACGGTTATTATACCGATAAATATCATCATTAAGGTATCAGGGGCACACGGAGCCATGCGAGCCATCAGACTATACTGATATATCAAGTGGAGAAATATATCCTCTTCAAGAGAATGCGGACACCACCAGCCAAGTAGTCAATCGCTCGTTTAATCAGACTGATGATGATTGATATAAGAAAGTGGATTGTTTTTTTCAAAATGATATGACAGATGAATCTTGTATAAATTGTAAAAAATTACATATACTTATACTCATTTATCATCTATCATTTACCATCA
The DNA here is from genome assembly GCA_035578325.1 of Coelinius sp. EB29. Classification (NCBI taxonomy): domain Eukaryota; kingdom Metazoa; phylum Arthropoda; class Insecta; order Hymenoptera; family Braconidae; genus Coelinius; species Coelinius sp. EB29. The sequence goes on along the minus strand of JAOZGT010000001.1, from coordinate 8,665,596 downwards.
TTTCCACAGAGGTTTTCAGATGAATGAGAAAATAAGGAAAATCCTTGTAGCAGTTGCTCCGTTACTTCAACATAAAATCCCAAGAAATTCTTCCAATCCGCTTTTCTCTAATGTAATTTAAGAAAAGAAACTTTGTTTAACTTTGAGCAAAAGTTTTTGTCGCTCTTCGCAATTAGATTCCAAAGAGAGAGAGAGAGAGAGAGATTTTCCAGTTTGTTGGTTGTTGGATGATTCCTACCTGACAATCCTCAATATTGAGAATTTTTTTTTATCGAATTCGATAAAAAATATATTCTTGAAGATTAGACATTTTCCTTCACTCATCCTTCATTTATTTTTTTTTTTCTCTTTTCTCACATCCTTCCTGTGACCTTTCAAACGCGGTGGTTGGGAAGGATGACGAAAAAACATTCTTGCTTATCATGGAAGGGGGAAAAAAAAATACACTAAAGCCGATAAGGAAAGAGCTAATTATTGCGAAGGGGAGTTGAGTTTGAAAATTACTTTTTTATGCTGGGAATTTCCTTCCACAAATCAAGTTTTTTGACATTATTATCCTTTGAAGCCCACACACGAGATGAGGAAAATATATTTGTCACGAATAAGGTATACCTATCAATGGCAATTAAAAAAAAAAAAAAAAAAAAAAAATTGACAAACTTTATTGAACCTCATCTGATAGTTTAAAAGCCGGAGAAAAACTTTTCCCATAATTAACTCTATGAAAAATCAAAATGAAAACCAATCAAAAGAAAATTAAAAGTGGAGGAAGGGGCAGATTTGCGAGTATACCTAACGAGAGCATAATTGCGTGACCGTAAGTCTCGTTAATCGCCCGTCAAGTTGCTGTTGACGACGGGGGAGCCCTAGGAATTTAGCCCATGGAACAAGTTTACAAGAAGTGGACTCGACGGGATATAAAACGAAAGAAAAAAAAAAAAAAACAGTTGATAAAAGAGGAAGGAAAGGAAGGAAAATATATAATTTGATGAATTTATATGAATAGACCAAACGACAATTTTTATTTCTCTATAGTCAATTGATCCTCCAAATGATGATCTCTCGAGTCCCTTGACTAGACACACACACAATCCTCCTATAGCTACCGGTGAATGGATAGTAAAGTGTGGAGGACAAAGTCCCAAAGTTAAGCCGAGCGAGGCTCAGTGGATCGAAGGGGTATATATTAGGTGCACTATCCAAGCACAGGAGACTGAAGGAGAAAACGATAATGCTAATAGGACCGAGTGGTGGATAATCCCAGTCAGATGAGGCACATTGGTGGATAATGGAGAGATCATTATATTATATTCAAGAGAACAAAGTCCCCTTTACTCCTCACTTTTCTCTTTTACCATTATTAACAAAAGAGACTACTAGACATTTGTACGATCAATTTGCGCAGGCTCAATTAACAATTTTACATTATTCCATCGATTTTGTGCCAGTTGCAGAGGCAGTGATGATGCAATTGTCAAGTTTTTTATAATTGAAAATAATTTTTTTTTTCCCTCTCTTGTTTATTAAAATTTTTTAGAGCCTCAAAATACCCAATTGAAAATGTTTCCCATTGGTATTATGTGGAGTGAGGCAGAAGCACTCTATAATACCCCTGTGGTGAAATACGGAGGGCGTTCTCTGATGGGGAAAACTTTCTCACGTGCTTTGTTTAACACACCAGAAGTTTAACAAGTGGCAGGAAGATTTGTGTTTCTCTACGTTATTACGAAAACCCTCATTATACTGAGATAATCGGCAAATTGAAAAAACATGCATTAGAGAGATTTAAAACATTTTTAATTGCATTTTTTTATTTTTTTGGATAATTATAAGAAAAAAACGCGATATACAATTGTAAAAGACGGATAACGTTTATTCACTGTGAAGCCTGATGGTGCACGCAGAGGGTAAATTTTCTCCTCTCTTATTCTGTATCCTCTCTCTCTTTCTCTCTCTCTCAACGTAAACAATGAGAAGAAAACTCGAGAGTGCCGATACCCCATCAGAGTCCTCCCCCCTAGCGATCGATAATCGATTCGATAGAAATTTTTTTCCTTTTTATTTAGCCTCCCTTCCTCTTTCTTTACAACCAGGCAAACTCTGTTGACAATAACCCTATAGTACCTACAAGCCGATGAATGCAATTCCTTTCTATTGTATATACATCTCTCATACCGGCAACTCTTATCTTCTTCGCACATACCAACACCACAAGAGAGTGTCACCCTTATCTCAAGATGACACTTTCATTGGTGCAAGAGAAATGTAGAAAATTAATGAGAATATGAATTTTATTATTATTATTTTTTTAATATTCATTTTTCAAGTGGTTCCGTGAGAGATTCAATCCCAACAAGGGTGGACTGATCTATAATAGAACAAAAAAAATTACTCTCCTCAACATTGACTCTGCTAAAGAAAAAAAAAAAAAAAAAAAATGAGCGGAAAATTCGGTCGCGTCTCGTGTGGTATTTCTCCACATCGCAGTGGCTGGACAGACGGAGGGAGGATTTGAAAGACTAGGTATGAGAGGGAATCGTTGTAGTGCACAAGTGAGGATGTGAGTAAAAACGGGCAGGAAGAAGAAAGGCTACTGACTGATTCTCCGCGTATAGACGAAGAACACGCTTGCGCGTAGCCCGGGCGGGCGCGGGCAGTGCCACTGGAGCCCGGCCTGTGTCAGAGCTTCGCCCGGGACGTCGGGATGACTAGCACCACAGCCACACACGCTTTTCAAAACTCTCAAATAAAATTCATCAATTTTCTCCCCCTCCCCACCTCCACAAAAGTTCCAAATTAAACTGTAAATTTGCCACTTTTTTTTTCATAATTAATTATCGAATGATTCAAGTGTGTTTTTTGGATAACAAGTTACGGATGGTGTCAATGGGTAACGTCCAAGGATTATGTGATTGTTGTGTCTGAATAATCGTGTACAGACATGACGTGATGATTACAAGAAGAAGAAAAAACAAGTGCATTGATATTTTTAGCGGAGATAAAAAGTGTTGGTGATTGAAAATATGTGTTGGCGTTGGTGTTATCACTGAGATGTTAGTCCAGCCATGGTCCTCGTCGTTACCATGAGGACACCCTCCTACGTCAACTATTACGTTCTGTGTCTTGTCTGTTGGATTCTCCTTGGAATAACCGGTAAGAATTGGTGCGGACATTGTTTATAAATGTCTATTCATCTCACGAGTAATTTTATTCCATAATTATGTCAATAAAATTATTTAATGTTCAACACGAGACGTGAATAATTCATCATTCATCATTTTGTTTCTTTTGAAACTTTTGTTTAATGGTGCAAAGTGGATTTGAGCAATGAGGGAGTGAATATGAGGTGAATGACTGAGAATAATTGGACTATCAAATTTTTTCCACGGGTCACGAGGTGCATTATTGAGGGATCTATATGGTTCATTTCAATTCATATCACCAGAAATCCCAATCTCTTTGTTCATCTGAGCTAATAGGCAAAATATGAATTAAAAGTGAAATTCAGCCATTTTTCCGCCATTTTCAAGTGCTTGTGATGTGCTCTTAAATGAGACTAACTGCATACAAATTGTATTTTTCATGTATCATTTTTTTTTTTGCCCCACCCCTGTAAACATCTAATCGTGCAGTATAACAAGCCTCGAAATTTGGAAAAAAAAAACACGAGTTGGAGAGATTCGAAACTATTTTATACTACTCCAAGTGAGAACAACCTCTAAAAAAAAAAACATCAAAATCCTTATAAAACACGTGCAACCGTCTCCTAATCAATTAACCACCTCATTATATTCACTCCTCCAACACCTGAGAAACCACTCAAAATAACCCTGCGATTAGTATCTGGAAGTGCGAAACATATGGGTTAAACGGTGTAACGTTTTTTTTTTCTCTTCTCCTCAATGATCTGATACCACTGGCCTTTTCCGGTTACCAGCTAAAACAAAAAAAACGACGCGGTGTCACGGGAGTCGTGTTTCCATTTGGCGAATGAGGCAGGAAACACGAATGAAGAAAAAACAAGGGGGGTGGGGGAAATTACTTGACGGATTTGGGTCACTATAGAGTTATTGAAAAAAGAGGGGGAAGAAAAAAATTGATCTCGGACGGAATCAGTTGTTTGCCCTCCGGAAACAAGAGTGGAAGATCTCGAAAGAGAGAGGGAGAGGGGGAGTTGTCAATCTGGCAACCCAATATTGTAGAAAAAGGAGGGGTAGAATTATCATCAGTTGCACCCTCTGGCATCCATTTCCACTTTGATACTCACCTTCCTATCGTTTGTATTTGTGATTGAATGGTTCCCAATGGAGTTTGATATGACAATGATGGTGTAACACGTTTGACCAAGTATTATGCACCATTTTTGCTTCCGGATGGAAGCCTTGTAATCGTTCCATTTTCACATTTTCTAATTATCGCTGGAAATGATTTAGAATGGTCTGAAACGTAAAAATACGAAGTTTGGAGCCAATGTCCGTATGTGCGGATGTCCACTGGGTGGTCACTTTTTCGTAAATTTAACAATTAAGTGGGAAAATCATTCCCAAAAAGTCTGAAATTTTGATAGATTGTTGGTATTAGTTGAAGCTAGTTCTGTGCTAAATTTCAGCTTGATCGGTCAAGTAGTTTTTGAGAAATAGTGATTTGTTTGTAAATCTTTTGACGTCAATATCTCGAAAACGACTGCACCGATTTGATTTTTTTTTTTTCAAAATCTTCATCTCGATATTATCTATCTTAATCAACCAAAATATATATACCCGTCGATACAAAGTTTTTGAGCTATGGCCACTTTTCTGTTTTTCACGAATATATGAAAAAAAAGACCAGGAAAAAAAAGACCAGGAAAAAAAAGACCGGAAAAAAAAGACCCGGAAAAAAAAGACCAGAAAAAAAAGACCCGGAAAAAAAAGACCACGGAAAAAAGAGCCCACGGAAAAGAGGGCCCATCAATTTGGGGGCCTTGTAACACGTTTTGGGTGTGTAGAATTATTTTGGCGTAGGATGTCTTTTCCGTGGTCTTTTTTTTCCGTGGTCTTTTTTTTCCGGGTCTTTTTTTTCCGGTCTTTTTTTTCCGGGTCTTTTTTTTCCTGGGCTCATTTTTCCGCCAACCGTTTTTCACTGAAACCAATTGTAATCGCTCTAACTTTCGAAGAAATCAAGATATCAACTTGAAATTTGGCATGAAGGTGACTCTTATGATTGTCATGTTTGGTATTGAAAATCAGCTCCATCGGACGGTCAGTTCCAGAGATATTCGTTCGGGAATTACGATAATAACAAACTATGTATATTCATTCATGTAGTTTTCCAAATATGGCCATTTTTCTATTTTTCACTGGAAATTATTGTAATCTGTACCTGTGGGAACGAAGTTAGATGATTGAAGATGTTAACAGCGTTGCCATTTGTGTGATTTTGTCACCAGTACACCCTCATTTTTTCAATAATTGAACCAATTCCAAAATTCTGTAAAAATTCCTAATACTTCCCCATAACCCCTCGATAGATCTCCAATCAAGAAATCGAGTAAAAAAACGTTCACACCTTCAAACAAGATATAAACGAAGAAGCAACGACGTCCTTCAAATCGCGAAATTGAATTTTTTTCATTCTAACGTGTCCTCTCACTATTCGGCTAGCTGAACCAGTTCAATTTCAAAAAACCATCCGGAAGCTCACCATCAATTCATTGATGGCAAGGAAACAACGCATATCTACAGCTGCATAGCCTCAGTCACATGGCCTCTACGCCTGCTTCTTTTTTTTTTCATCATCGTTTGATTTCAACAGAAATGATCAAGTTTTGAAATTCAAACAGGAGACAAATTCTATGAAAAACTGAATAGAAAGGGGAATAAATTTATCCAAATGCAAATTTTTCCAACAAAACTATACAATTGATGAAGAGCATCGAACAGATTTTATTCAATATCATTCTCATTTGTCTCCCCGTCACGTATATCTCGGAGTATTCGTCTCACCGGCATGAATATTTTCATTAGAGCCGTTTCAATAAAAACAAAAAACGTGATTTCAAACGAAAAGTTTCTCCTCCCCCTCCCATGTACAGGTGTGAGTGAATTGAAAGCAGTTTGTTATCAAGTTATTCTCTTTTTTTTTCATTCTATTAATAAATTAATTTAATGATGGATTATTACTCGCGACATTCACTGCGTGCTGATATCCTGATAATGTTTCACTTTGTTTCCACTGTGTCTCCGATAAGGAGTAAATAAATGCAAAGTAACAATAAATAATCACGTTATGTTAAAGGTGTGCATTTATAGCTTTTATTGCCGAGATTTTTTTTCTTTAAATAACTAACCACGACCTTTGATGTTTATGTGTGTGTGCATTCATTGCGGGGGCGATGCAAAAGGTGATTGAATGAATGAGGGTCATTAGGTGGGCGTGTAGGCGACACTTATTCCAGATACTCGGGGTGAACAAAGGGCCTGACATTCAGAAGTTCCTCATCCAGACCATATTCACTCGGGAAAATTAAATATTTTCAATGAATTCAATGAGGTCAATCGTTTTATATATTAAAATCTGGAGATATTAATTCCGTCTGAATGATTTCTTTATGGATTATAAAATTCATTATGATGATTAATTACTGGCCTCTTGATCAATTATTACAATTTCTCATAGTATATTTATTTCAGGTGTCAGCACGAGATCGCATTCCCTAGTGCGTAGATTTTCGGGTATATATCCCGGTCCCTATTTTGACGAGAACAGTCCGAAGAATTGCACTGCTCAATTGGGAACAAACGCCTTCTTGCCCTGCAAAGTGCGACAACTGGGTAACAAATCGGTGAGTCCAACAATATATAATTGTAAGAATTAAATTCATTATCAGTATAATTTTAGTTTCAAAGTGATATAATAAAAGGGGGAAAATAATAGGGAAATAAAAATGAGATATATCTCGCTCGTATCTTCTTACACTTGGACAAACGACGACCACCCACAATTGGCAACGTTATGGCAATTAGAAACGAAAACTTTTCGTGCATGGTGCTGGAGCCCTTGAAAATATCGCGTGAGACAGACTAGAGTTGGGCCAACAGTGGAGACTGCACACCCTGTGACAACAGCTATCCCTCTAACGTGATTTACCCGTAATTTGAAACACTTTCAACTCAACTAATTTGTTTTACTTAATATGCAAGCATTAATCATACAAAGTTTATTTCAACCCACAGCAGCAACTTTTCCCTTTAGTTTATTACATTTGAGATGTACACGTGATCTATAAATCATAATTTTCACCCTAATTTCAAATGAAATATTGAATTTGGTGGTACATACTCCATTGAATTTTTTTAATAGTGAAAATAAATAAATTCATTATTGAATGATTAAAGGTATCATGGATTCGACGTAGAGATGCACATATACTCTCCGTTGACAGGATAATGTTCATCGCTGATGAGAGATTTCAGACGATATACGTCGATGGATCGGATACGTGGACACTACAGATAAAGTATGTACAGGCGAGAGACGAGGGAGAGTACGAGTGTCAGATATCGACCGAACAAAAGATGAGCCACGTAGTTTATCTCAGTGTCATCGGTAATTGTCATAATTGAGTTCTCGTATTAGTGAATATGAGATTTATTATTAATGTTATTTATTTTTATAGTGCCAAAAATTGAAATATTGGGTGACCGTGAGAGATT
>JAOZGT010000001.1:8395024-8657802 GCA_035578325.1 Coelinius sp. EB29 | reverse complement strand
GGGGGGAAGTCCACAATTTTTCGTTGAGTTGTTATTTGATGGAAGTACGTGATGAAGTTCACTTCGACATGCTCCTTCCTGCACTTTTGGTGCTAACGACGTCACCGAGGCTCGCTGACTAATAGATCAATGGGAATTTTCTATTGAAATCATCCTTCGATTTTTTAATTAAAATTAGAAAAATATCAGAAAACGAAAGAAAAATAAATTCGAGAGAGAAACAATGGGGGAAAGTGATTGAAAATTTGCACAGTCAATTGTTCAATGGTTTTTAAGTGATTTGGTCGAGTTATTGAAAACTTTTTTTTCATTGAATTTCATAAAAAAAAAAAAATCGATTTGAAGGGCAATTTTTTTTTCCTTTATGTACGACTCAACCATAATTTATATCGCAAAATGTCTTCCCGGTAAATAGCTCCTCACGAACACAAGTCAGCATCGATTTTGCTATTAGGCGCGCCGGGCTTCCGTTACACGCCGAGGGCATTTCAATTCTACCTACACTTTCTCGAACGAGAGAGAAGGTGGGGGAAAGGGACCTTTTTTACTTTGAGTTCGAACATTATTTCTGGGAATAGGTTAAAATGTCCAGACGGGCTTAATGTCTCAAGTTTTTTCGGAGCAATTTCATTTATGAAAAAATGAATAATGATAATTTGAATCGATGGAGGATTAAAAAATTTTCAATCATGGTTTGTTTGAGATTGTAGCCCGTCAGGTAAGTCATTTATTAACCCACCCCCTAGATATTTCATCGATATTAAGGAATTCGCGTGCACAGTCTCGAGACCAGTCAATTCTCCCTCATTTTTCCTTCTCTTCCCCCTCCCCACCTCCGTTTTTTTTTCAATTTTCAATGTGTAGTATGTCTCCTTGTCCTCCAAATGTAATTTTTCATTTTGATATTGCCCTCACAAAACACATTCTCAATCCACTTGCCTAAATCACAAACAATTGGATAACCGAAATAAAGGGGAATTTCAGTCTGATCTAGGGGAGATATAAAAATTCTTGGAGGGACCTTTTTTGTAGAGCAAAATAATATTTACAAAAAAGATTCTTACAAAAATTTCCCCCATCCACCTATTTATTATCGAAATCAATTTATGTTAAAGTTGAAGATAAACTGACGTTCTTATGCGATCCAAATAAACATCACTCCCATAAAACCCAACAACAATGGGGAAGAAAAAATAAATAGATAAACAAAATTGCTAGTCTGTCCACTTGTACATAAACAAGAAAGCTCCGAATGAAAATACTCGTGACCAGAGGCTTGTTTACAGAGTATAATATTTTATTGATGAAAATTTTTTAGAGATATACGAATGGAAAAGAAAAAAAATCTCTCATTGGAGAATTGAAACTTGTTCGATCGTTAATTGATAATTAAATTATAATTGTTGTAGATGAAAATATTTAAAAATATTGCAGTGTATATACTCGACGTCCACTTTAATACCTACTGCTTGTCGTCTCGACTGAAAAAAACAATCAATACACAATAATTGTCAAAAAAAAAAACAAATTATTTAATCAATTAATTGATTGATTGAACAAGTGCAATCAGATCTTTGAGAATTTACAAAAGTCAGTGACAATGAAAAATTCTCAGATTTGATTGAAATGAGTTATATTAATTAAACACTCGAGACGATGAGCAATTGAACTGTGGTCGATGTTTTCATTAATTAAATGAACATTGAGTATGTACATTCACAAATGTTTATTTATACAATTGTATTGGAGTAACGTCCACAGAGAGATGAATAAAGGGGGGGGGGGGGAATATACTAGGGGATGATAAGATAAATAGAGGGGGATTGAGTGATATTATACAAGTTTTCGTTTGATGTTTATTGAGCAGTTGTGATCATTAATTATGTTCAACACTTGAATTCCATTCCGAATGTTTAGTTGAATGCGTGGGGGAAATTGGGGGAGCGAAAAAAAAAATATATCCTCAACAAACACATAATCTTTATCCCTAAAAAATAATAAATTTCCCGCTGCATTAAAACGTGATATTACCATCAATTCGCGATAGCTTGCGAATTTTTTGATAAATCCTTTATACAAAAAAAAAAAAAATTATTGAAACTAACGAAGAAATTGAGAGAGATAGGCCGAGTGTAACGGTAAATTGAACAAGTTTCAGCTCAAAAACCGACGAGAGACTTTTCATTAGAAAATAAAAGTACCTATGAACAAAAATTCTGAAAAAAGTCTTGAAAAATTTATTAAACTCAACAGAAAAGAAAATTCGCGTGCCTCGGAGGTAAAAGTCGTTCGAACAACAACAACAACAACAACAACAAACAATATCTGATAAATAAATAAATAAATAAAACAATGAAGAAGGAGAAAAAAAATTATACGAATGATATTTAGATTACCAACCGGATTCATGTGATTGTCTGTAAATAATTAGTTATAAATTAATACCATTAAATTAATTATTATATGCCGTACGTGTTACACTAAAACCTAATGTTAATGTGTAATTTTTCTGAATCGTAAACGAAAATGTGAAACACGAGTTTTTTTGGGAAAAAATGAAATTCTGAGAGAGGCTAATTAATAATAATAATTAAATTATAACGTAAAATGGAAATAATTAAAAGAAAATTGAGAGTCTGGCCGCCTGTGCTAACCGGTGATGATATCAGGCACGAGGATTTATTATTTATCGATTGTTGTTTAAGGAAAAATTTATTGTCTTTTTGTTTTACTCAATTGAAAACGGGAGAGAAATTGAATTGGGCAGACCACAAAATTATCTATTAAAAAAAAAAAAAAAAAAATGCTCTTTAGACATTCCCCCACCCTGAAATCGCTCCTTTCAAAAATATTCAATTTCAACAAAATCTCAAAATTTAATTTCTCGAGAAGAAATGCACGAAAAACCTTGAAAAAAAAGTCAGAAAAACGCGACTGAGGATAGCACGGGCCGGCCACACGCTAGCTGTACACCACTTGATTAAAGCCTAGTGACTAAGTATAAAAGAAAAATTTTGAGAGAAAGCAACAATATTGTCCGATATTAGTCAGCGTGGATAAATGAGAGTGAATAGGGACAAAAAAAAATGTAAGAGAAGAATAACTAAGTTCGTTGGACTGACGTTGTCGTTGGTCGAATGACGCCACATCGATGTGAACAAAAAGGTGTGACCTGGACCAATTCAACTATTTTTTCTTTGTTTAAACCGATGTTTTCCCTTTCTTGAATGGCCGTGGGATTATTTCCCAGTGTTAGCCAGACGAGAACGCATGGAAAACACGAGTGAATTGTCCTCGTCACTCCTTTGATTAAAAAAATAAAAAAAATTATAATTAAATAAATGAAAAATAATATATATATTAATGATTCGTCTAGGGTATCGTAGCAGCATTGAATTTTTGTACCAATGTCTATTGTAGGTATTAAACACCGCCTTCTGTTTGTTTAACAAATTGATAAACAAGAAAAAAATTGAAAGGAATTATCAGCATTGGAAATTAATTTATCAGTGGTGAAGTGGGATTTTAGTAAATTCAGAATTAACTCGGGAATAACTTGTTCTCGAGATAAATTGGAAATTTAAAAAAAAAAGTCAAATATCTAACTCATCAATTACTACTTCTCTAATTGATTAATTATTTCTCACTTCTTTCAATTTTTTTTTTTACCGCATGCTTGAAGCCCGAAATTGTCGCATATTTGTTTTCTCATAAAATCAAGAGAAACGAGAGTGACAGAGCGATTGAAAAATAAAAATTCATTTGTAATCATATCGTCGTGCAAAGTTTCGGGATGGATCGACTGATGTATTTAAATAATTTTCATTTACCTCAAATACGTGCCCCACGATACGTCTTGTGTCACAGGCTCTATGATAAATACTCAGAGTGTAGGAAAAAAAAAGAAAAGAAAAATGCAAGAAAATTCAGAATACGTCGAAATTGCTCCACTGATTGCCTCGATAATTGTACAGAAGCGCATTGCTCTATAGTTAATGGGAGTATTTCAATCATTTCAACCCTCTTATTAACATTATTTATGACTGTAAATAAGTGGAGTATGGTAATAATTTGTTAAAATTGTTCAAACAAATCAATCAATTTATTACCCTATTCCATTTAATCATACAAATTGAATAATTCCATCGACATGTACCCGTACAATTAACGAGTACACGTCGAAATATCATACCACTGAGACTTTGATCTCAGTGTTATGATTAAAAATATTAATAAAACTCACAAATCCCAAGTCCAGTGCTTCGAGGTTAAAAGAATATCTTAAAAAAATTCTCCAAATAATTTAAAATGCATCGTCCACTGATTGATCGATTACGTCTGCCCTCGAACGTTCGACGATACGATTTATCCTAATTATTCTCATTAAATCGAATAATTACACGAATAAATCACGAGGGATCCATTTCCCAAATGAATAAATAAATAAATTGTCGAGCGGACGAAGAAAACAGAATAAATGCGGTTGTTAAAACCTCGAAGAAGTCTTGTCTCGTGGATTCCAATGAATTTCAAATGATCGAATCCACGAAATGATGCGTTGGCTACAGGATTTTTGCAAAAAAAAAACCCATTTGAAATATGTGTGTGAAGAAAGAGTGAATAAATAGAATGCCTGAGAGATTGTTGAATGAAAAATCATTGCATTCGCAGTTGAAGAGAATATTCACCTGATTATTTAATTTGCGATACATCGAGTGGAGATTTCTTTTAATGAATAAGACTCTACCTTTAGCCTCTCCTTTTTACGTTAAAGTTTACTTTTTTTTTTCTTTTCTAGAAGCAATGCAAGAATAAACGAACAATAATTGAAATTATCGGAGTGGCTCAACTGGTAGACTCAATTCATCAATTAATTTTTTAATTATGAAAACGTTTACTCAACAACTTTACACTGAATATGAAGATCAATGATGTTTATTTGAAAATTTTTGGTGAATAAAGGGAGAAGAACAGCCCCATTTTATGTGTGTAAGAATGTAATGCTTAACGAAGAACATTATACTATGAACATGAAAAAAAATGAGGAAAAAAAAGTGAAAAATTATGGAATACTAATAAAAGTAAGCCAAAACTGTTTATGAGTTGGTGAATTCACCTTTCTTCATTTAATTTTTAGGTACATTGTGGTGCAGAATTTTTACATATGTATATGGAATATAAAAGAAGAATTTTAAAGCTATTTTATTCTATTTTTGATTTTTATTTTTTTGAGACTTTTTGATGAATCAAGTGTTGGAACTCTAAAATCCGTTGTAAATATTGTCTCATCACTCTGATTTTTTATTCTGATCACGAGTGTTGATGCAATTCTGAATAATCCTGTCATAAGAGGCTAAATAGCAAGCACCAATGAGCCTGAAGGGGCCCATGAGTAGTGCCTCAAGGATCAATTGTGCCAATGATGAGACTGGGGACATTCCAGTGCAGACATTAGTGAGCAAAAAACCATCGAGTCCATTTGTAGAGAAAAATTGTCCAGACAAGGCATCCTCGAACAATTGATTAGCCACTGCATCGGGACTGATTAATCCTGAAGCTCCTGTGATTAATTTTGTCTCAACAGGTTTTGTTAATTCTTCAGCTGCAAAGCCTGGGGTATCGACGTCTGGGGGCATTACCAGGGTTACAAAGACATTGTAGGGCTTCAATTCCATGACGAGACTTTCAGCGAGTCCGCGAATGGCAAATTTTGTACTACAATAGCCTGAATATCCGAAAATTCCTTGAGAAAAAAAAAAGTGAGAGTAATATTACCTCCAATGAACATATTCCCCAAAACCTGACCAAAAATATCAAGATATACTCAACAAGTTCTCATTGAAATAATCTCCACATAATTCTAAATCTCTCAATAATAACCCTCTAAAATGCTCAAACAACCCATCAATATATTTACCAAGTAGAGCAGCTTGTGATGAAGTTAGAACAATAATTCCATCTCTGGCGCTCTTCATCTTGGGTACAACGCTTTTAATACAATAGAAAGTTCCCATGAAATTGAGATCCATCATCCACTTCATGTTATCTGCAGTTGTGTCCTCTAATTTACCAGGTATAGCAGTGCCAGCGCAATTTACAAGCATATAAATAGGTCCCATTGTTCTCTCCACAATGTTTAAGGCCTTCTCAACAGCATTATAGCCCATTGTTATGTCCAATGACAAAATTTCAATCTTTTGACTATCTCGATTTTTCACAACATTGAGAAGTTCATTTCTTGTTACTTCTAATTTTTTTACATCACGAGCTATTATTGTAACATTGGCACCATTTTTTGCTGCTAAGAGAGCTACAGATCTACCTATTCCACTGGAGCCTCCAGTTATCTATATTTAATTGAGCAAATTAATCATTTAATAAAGAATCTATTGAGGTCTATTCCTAATCTTTCATTAAATTTTCATAGTCACCAAAACATGTTTCCCCTCGATATTCTTCAATCGCCGGCGCCACAATAATTGTTTAGCAATTAAAATTACCACCAAAATTACAAAAACTACTAAACAAACTCCTAATAATGCTGGAGGCATCGTTTATTTAATTCGTTCCTTAAGAGTTTTGGGATTTTTTTAAGGTTAGAAAGTATCTATTGGAGAGAATTACATAGTCACGACTTTAAATTTAGTTGTTATAATTAATTATTTATGAAAATAAATTCATCGCAACTTACTAAATTGCACAACTTGACTCTATAATTATTACTAATTGAACGTTGGATAATAAAACACAACTTGTTGATATTTCATGTTTCGAATGAATAAAAAAATAAAAAGTTCCAACTGTTGACAGTGCCACTAATATAAGTTTCAAAATGATTCTCTTGGCTTTTAAATTTTTCACGTCTCGCTTCTATTGATTGAAACAATTTTCTAAAGTTCTGAAACCTTAACGAGCGTTTAAATGAGTTTTTATGATTAATCATGACCTAATTTCATTGTGAGCTGTCTCAGAGTAAGAAAATTTAATTAATGACTCTATCCAATGAGTAATGGAACAGTTCAATGTTGAGGATTTTTGTTAATTAATTTTACTGAATGATCTCGACATTTTTTGTTGATAATTTTTTTTTTTTACTAAAAAAAAAAACACTGTGTATTTTCCTCTGAAAGGCCACTAGTTTATCGAATAAATAGAAAGGAATAATCGAAATAGTTTTGTCAATATTGGTTCCATTAATGGTCATTAAGTATGAGCAGATGAGCACTCTCAAGACATGGATCTCTATCTTTTCAATAATATATTGTTTTGTCAAGAATGGAAACAACTCAAGTCAATTTGTTGGAAATTTTTCGTAATTAGACCAAATGAGGGGTAATACTTAATCCTTGAGAAAATGGATTGAACTTGGAGAAATTAATTTATTGAAATTTTTGGGAATAAATATTTTCGTCACTTCTTTCATGTGTTTTCATAAAATTGAAAGGTTCTCTTGAAAATGTCGCTATTCCTCTTAGATACCAATATATTCCCCAAAAACATTCATCATATCACTCTTAAATTTGTTAATATAATAATAAATTCTGATTAAGAATAAAATAAATTAATTCTCAATAGCGATTTCCTGTGCTTCCATTTCCTCATCAGACTCCTCCATTTTTTCATCTTCCTGTTCTGCCTCCTCGAGTTTTTTTCTCTGTTTGAGACCAGCAGCAGGTGATCTGATAAGAGATAAATTCCTCTCGACTTCCTTAATATCCTTCTCCTGCTCTAAAACCCGACCCTTTCTCAATCTCTGCATAATATGAGTATTTGCACGCTTCTGCCTTATGCCCTCGACTTTCTTCATTGCCTCCACAGTCTTATTCCACAATTCTCGATTGTATTTGACTGGAATATTTCTTCGTTTCTCAAACTCGAAGGACGGATCCACTGCCAATTCCTTGCCCACAGTTTTTCTGTAAGCCTTTGTCCATTTTGTTTTTCTTGGATTCTTCTTCTTTTTGAATGCTGCGTGACATTTTGATCTACAGAATTTGAATATCTGGAAAGGCAAATGAATTTCAATCAACTTAAATTGGACAAGACAATAATCAACCTAAGAAATTTTCCAATCTCAAAAAACCCTGTCAACACAACACGTGCACGTGGTGGCTCTCAACTCCACAATTAATCACATTAAAAATATGTGAATTTGAACTTACCTTGCAGTCATTCCTGACAAATTGGATCCCGTGTCCCGGGTATATCCGCGAGGAGCAGAAATAACACGTTTCAATTCTCATGTTTATGAATATTCATTAACAAAATCACAATCTTGCTGCAAAACGTGTGCAACAACACAACGTGCAATCAGAGATTATAAGGGAGATTGCTAACGCCTTAACGAATGTTTCAACATGGGATCCCCTGGTGGTGGAGCCGGCAATAAATGTTGCGGCTGAGAGGTGCGATAAAACAGGGCGCACATTCGGCGGCGGCCAGAGAGGTCGATAAGATAGAGATATTGTTTTTTAATCCAGTTTTACTATTTTTATTATTTTCAATTACAATTTAACATAAAATTAATTTCTCAAAAATTTGGACATTTTAAAAAAATAGTTGAAGGTTCAAAACTTTTCGAACTATAAAAAAAAAAATAATTCGACTCTCTCTCTTGCTCTCGCATGTTGTCTCTACTCGCGCTCCGTCATTTCTCGGAATGGTGGGTTAAATAATTATTTTAAATCGCGTTTCGAAAATGGCAAAAAATATGTTTATTATTTTTTTGGAGTTGATGTGATGAACTAGGAAAAAGCAATAAACATATTTTTTGCCATCTTCGAAAAGCGAATTAAAACAATTATGAAATATGTAGATTTCATAGTTATTTCAATTCGCGTTTTGAAGATGGAAAAAAATATGTTCATTTTTTTTTGGAGTTTATGTGATGAAAGAACTTTTTCCTCGTTATGAAATTGAAAATTTTTGGAATTTTCATAATTTTCGCATTATTGCAATTCGAAAAATTAAAACTGCGATTAACCATTTTCAGCGAATTCAATCGCAATAAACTTTTTTTTCCTTTGAATTTTCGGAATTGCAATAATTTTAAAATTATGGAAAATTTTGAAAAATATCAATTTTTCAACATTAAAAAAGTTCTTTTATCACATAAACTCCGAAGGAAGTAATAAACATATTTTTTGCCATTTCCGAAAAGCGAATTAAAATAGTTATTTAACTCACCATTCCGAGAAATGCCCGAGAGCGAGTAGGGACATCATGTGAGTGCAAGAGAGAGAGTGAACAAATTGACCTTCACGCGCGAAGGGTTGATTTTCTCCCGATTTTCTCGGTTTGCCCTTCGGAGTCGGTAAATTTCCGTTCTCCCTGTCTTTTGGCAATTTTGACAAAAGGAAGTAAGGAAAACAAAAATTTTGATCACCAATTTTTTTCTGTTTTGCAAAATCTCAAAATTTTTTGAATTTTTTTTTTTCGATAGGATTTGATGTCAAAGTTGCCATTAAACTAGAGAAACATTTTCCACAATCCCCGAAAGGCGATCGGAAATAATCTGACGGAAATGTCACCCTTGCGCTTGAAGGTGGACTCGCTTAGTGTCTCTCTCGCACACACCTGTTCCCAATACTCTTTCTCCGTCAATTCTGGGAATGGTGGGTTTCATATTTCATTTCATCAATGATCCGAATAATGTAGATACGTTGTTGATTTTTAGCGAATTTCATCACGATCGACTATTTATATTAATTCTCTTGAAATGTTCAAGAATTTTTCAATTTTCACAATTTCTATAATTCCCCGATGATTGCAATTTGACAAATTTGAGGAGAAATCATAGTCGATCGTGATTAAATTCCCTAAAAATTAACAATGTTCATTCTTCATCATTCGAAACACGGATTAAAGGAAGTAAGAACTCCACCATTCCTGGAATTGACGGAGAGGGAGTATTAGGAGCAGGCGAGTGCGAGAGAGACACTCAGCAAATTCACCTCCAGATTATTTTTGACCGCCTTAAATATTTCTTCAGTTTATTGGTAACTTTGACATGAAATCCTATAGAAAACAAAATTTTCAAAAAAATTTCAAAATTTGTTTTTCCTCAAAATTTGGTTTTTCACAAAATTTTGAACATTTTTCGAAATTTTTTTTCGATAGGATTTGATGTCAACGTTACCAATAAAAAGATGAAACATTTTCAACAATTCTTAAAAGGCGGTCGAAAATAATCTGCAGCTGAATTCGTTGAGTGTCTCTCTCGCACTCGCCTGCTCCCAATACTCCCGCTCCATCAATTCCTGGAATGGTGGAGTTCTTACTTCCTTTAATCCGTGTTTAGAATGATGAAGAACAAACATTGTTAATTTTTAGGGAATTTTATCACGATCGACTATGATTTCTCCTCAAATTTGTCGAATTGCAATCATCGGAGAATTATAGAAATTTTGAAAATTGAAAAATTCTTGAACATTTCAAGAGAATTAAATAGCTGATCGTGATGAAATTCGCTAAAAATAAACAACGTATCTACATTATTCGGATCGTGGATGAAAAGAAATACGAAACCCACCATTCCCAGAATTGACGGAGAAGGAGTAGGGATTAAGAACAGGCGTGTGCCAGAGAGACCCTAAGCGAGTCCAACTTCATCAAGCGCAAGGGTGATTTCTTTCAGATTATTTCCATTCGCCTTTCGGGGATTGTGGAAGATGCTTTTCTAGTTCATTGGCAACTTTGACATCAAATCCTATCGACAAAAAAAAAATTAGAAAAATTTGGAAATTTTGAAAAAAAAAAAAATTTATGAAATTTTCTGTTCTCTCGTCAAAATTGCAAAATGATGAAAAAAAAGAGAATGCACTGACTCCGAAGGGCAAATCGACAAAATCAGGAGAAAATCTGCCCTCGCGCGTGAAGGTGGATTCAAAGAGGATAGATTAGTCTATCCTCTTTGGTGGATTTGTCAAATCTCTCTCTTGCTCTCGGATGTTGTCCCGAATCGCGCTCCGTCATCTCTCGGAATGGTAAATTTCATAATTATTTTAATTCTCGTTTCGGAAATTGCGAAAAATATATTTATCACCTCCTTCGGAGTTTATGGGATAAAGGAACTTTTTTTTTTAAGTTGAAGAATTAAAACCTTTCAAAATTTTCATAATTTTAAAATTATTGCAATTCTGAAAATTTGAAGGAAAATAAATAGTTTATTTCAATTAACCCTAGATTGGTCACCCTATGAGGGAATCGCCGCGTCGCGTCGTTTTTATTTTTTTTCTGCTGAATGTTTAAGCGGAAAATTCTCAAAAAATTTGTATTTGTCAATTGGAACCTTTAAAATATGATATTATCATATTTTTTTTAACTCATATTTTACGCAATTCGTGGAGTAATATAATTAATTTCAGGAGCTGAGAAGATTTTTCCCATGTTGCAGAAACTCACTCAACGCGCCCGACCAGTGTAGAGTGAATTCGGCAACGTTTTGGCCTCAATAGCACGGCCGGCGAATCCCTCATGAGGCGACCAGAGTCGTAAGGTCGCAAAGCGCGACCAATCTAGGGTATTCGCTGAAAATCGTTAATCACAGTTTTAATTTTCCGAATTGCAATAATAGGAAAATTATGAAAATTCCAAAAATTTCCAATTTTTAAACGAGGAAAAAGTTCCTTTATCACATTAACTCCAAAAAATAATGAACAGATTTTTTTCAATTTGGTAACTTTACTTCATAACTGTCGGATTTTGATGATTCATTTTTAAATACTGGGAATAACATTCGCAAGAAAAGTGCCTTAGAGCCAGAGTGTGAATTTTGTTTATAAACAAAATACCCCTTGGAGCGGTCAGTTTCGTTTAAAATATCTCGGAAACTGTTGAGAAGTTATCGAGACATGCAGTGAGAAAAAGTTGCGTAATTCAATGAAGAATGAATTGGCGTTTGATTTTTGTCTTTACGAACAATAGTTTTTGAGTTATGGTCATTTGTTTGTCAGCGCGCGACGATCCGCGCGCTTCGTACTATAAACAAATGGCTGTAAATGAACCTAAAATTGATATTTCAATTGTATTTTTTTTCTACTTGAAGAAGATTTGAACCGCATACTCTCACATTCTTTATTAATTTTTTCCATTGATTTTCATTATTTTTGATAAAAAATAATTAATTTTCAGAGTAGTCTTCCAACAGGATTATTTTTATAATAACATAGTTTTTTTTTTATATATTGGTTCGAAAAGTAGTTAATTATTAACATTCGTTCGGAAAATCTAAAATTTTCAGTATATTAGAATAATAAATGTATTAAAGTAGCTCATCAGTGGAATAAAATTTAAAGATTTTTGAAAACTATAAAGAATCGCCTGAAAGTGTTATTAGATTTTTTAATCGTAATTTTTTGCTCGATTTAATTAACGTTTTAGTTTTTCAAAAAATCAATTTTGAAAAATCAACATTTAACCCAACGTCTTATGGAAAAACTCATAACTTTTTTCTGAATAAAGATTAAAATCTGAATTTTTCATTCAAAATATGAAAAAAATAATAAAAAATATTGACACTTGTTTCATGAGGCTCAACCGTTTAGTTTTGTTCATATTAACAATAAACAGTTAAAATTGACGAGAAACAGGAACCGAAATCAACATGGCAACGTCTGCTCGAGTAAAGAGGTTATGGCGTTCACTCCACTCGACTCCCGCCGGTCATTTTAACATCCAGCGTTGCCACGTATATTTGCAAGCTAGTCAACTGAATTACTGTTTATTAATTTTTACTTTTTTAACAATCAAAAAATATTATAATTTTTATATTGTTGACCTCAATAATTCTTATAAATAATATAAAAATGAAAACAATAATTTTTGGAAATTGTTTAATTTTTGTACACTCAACGACTTTATGTGTACTGATGAGCTACTTTAAAGATATTATGGCGGGGTTAGCATGTAGGAGGTGAGGCGGAGGGGACTCTATTGTTCTCCTGCAGAGAACCAATCGCTGAACGAAAAAACTCTGACTTTTCAATCAATTAATTTTATCATATTTGAAGAGTTCTATGAGAAAATTAATTTTTTTAATAACTTTACTATTTTTTATCGACATGTCAAACCCATCTAATAATTTTTTTAAACTTTCTTTATTATAAAATGAAAATAATTTACTGGCGTGGAAAAAGTGGCAACGTCGAAACTAGCGATTATTTTGGTGGCCTGAGTTGGCAGTGCCGACGTGTTCAGCTGAGTGGTTGAGGGTTAGTTTTGTTCTCGCGTGAATTTTAATTTTTTTTTCATGTCACATTAATATAAATGTTTGAATTCAACAATAATGTTAATCCGTTTATCTTTTTAATACGCGATGTGTCCTCATTGCGTACTATCGCATAATCTGTCCAACACGCGAGTGGTGCTCCAAACAGTCCCTGTCTGTCCTGGGTTTAACCTCGAAAGGCAACCTCGAAACCCAAAGCAAAGAAGTTAAATTTCAAGTCAGAACAATCGAGAAAATTCTTGACTTCCTAAGCAAGGAAAACTAGTCGAAAAAGTAAAAGATTTTATCAAAAAAAAAATGCAACCATGTTGATCATGATTGACAAATATATGTAAGTGTAACTGTTATTGCTTATGCTCATGGTATTGTCCATCAACATTTACCATTTCGAATAAATATTGTTGATACTTGAATTGATATCATTTCATCAAGATCTGATTTTATCTCTATTAATTATTCTCCATATATTACACTCATTGAACGGATATATTTACAAAAGAGAATGCACGACTCTTCCCTCGTATGCGTTTGAATTAGCCGCGTCAATCCGCTACTCGGTAGTTCATAGCGATGTTGCCGTCGTTTCGAGTTGCGCGCGCTGAAATTCCTTTTTTTACCAATTTTTCGATCATTATTAATAAACAGTTCTCTAAGTGAATATAAAAAATTTTCCAATAGGTTCATAAAAATAGATCCCTTCAGTGTACCAAATTTTGCATCATTGGCTGCATTTTTTCTATTTTTTTTTTCCATTTTTACGATTTTTCCATAAGAGCCCATGTTAAATGGCATTTTTTCATAAATTAATAACGTTGGAACTAGGCTCGCTAAAAATCTGAAATTTTTTATACAGTTCCTGAATATTATAGAGAATACTTATGAAAAATTTCAGATTTTTCTCTGCATTTTTGGAACCCCCCCAAATCACGCCATAATATCCTTAAATGAAGTCATTCACTCTCGGTCTGTCTGCTGCAGGAGCGAGAGAGACATCGCTATGAAAGTCTCTGCGTGAGACAGAGACGCTCGATCTTTTCGAGCGTTCTCGCCATTCAAACATGCAGATAAGATGTTTAAAAATTGAAATTATAGATTATTATCATTGAGACTATTGGAAAAACTATTGGCCTTGCATTTCAATTTTTTGTCATCTTATTTTCTGCTTATTGATGTAGATGAGCCGTTCATCATAACAAATTGCATTTCTATTGTTGTAAAATTTCATCAAAAATTAAAAAAAAAAATTACAAAAATCAGTTGACGGGTCAATTCACGGGTTGAACGTTCTAAGCTCAAAATTGAGGAGTTGATTCAAGGGTTAAACGGTCTGAGGAGACGCTGAAAAGCCAATTCAAGGATCAAACGGACTAGAGGGGAGGCTCGGAAGTTGATTCGAGAATCAAATGATCTGGGGACGAAGCTAAGGAGTCAATTTGCGGGTCAAAGGGTCTAGGGGAGAGACTTGGAGGTGGATTCAACGGTTAAACAGTCTAGAGTGGAAGCTTGGACGTCAATTTAAAGGTCAAACAGTTTAGAGGGAACGCTTAGATAGCGATTCAAAGGTCAAACGAACTAGAGGGAAAGCTGAGGACTATGCTATGACTGATATCGTTTATAATTCATAAAGGGTGGGATTAGGGTTACATTAACAAAAGATAATTAATATTTTTCAAAATTCATTTTCATGCATTACTTTCAATTTTCATTCTATGTGGATCATTTGATTCTTGAATCAACTTCCGAGCTTCCCCTCTAGCCCGTTTGATCCTCGAATTGGCTTTCCAGCCTCTCCTCATATCGTTTGACCCTCGAATCGACTCCTCAGTTTTGAGCTTAGAACGTTCAACCCGTGAATTGACCCGCCCACTGATTTTTGTAATTTTTTCTTTTAATTTTTGATGAAATTTTACAACAATAGAAATGCGATTTGTTATGATAAATACGGCTCATCTACATCCATAAGCAGAAAATGAGATGACAAAAAATGAAATGCAAGGCCAATAGTTTTTCCAATAGTCTCAATGATAATAATCTATAATTTCAATTTTTAAACGTTTTATTTGCATGTTTGAATGGCGATAATGCTCGAAAAGATCGAGCGTCTCTGTCTCACGCAGGGACTCTCATAGCGATGTTTCTCTCGCTCCTGCAGCGGACTGACCGAGAGTGAATGACTTCATTTAAGAATGTTCTGCCTTGATTGCAACGGGGGGGGGGGGGGTGAGCTGTAGGGGAAAGGTAGGATTTTATGGGGAATTCCAATCCCTGAGCACGAAAAAATGAAATGTTAAATTATTGAGGTTATATTGAGGTTATATTTGGTCACTTTTATGGTGCCATTATATTCCTCATGACTCTTTTTCCTAATAAATATTCATAGGATCAATCAAAAAAATTCCAACAATCAATTTAATAATTTTTGAAAAAAACATAAATCTGGTCGTTAACAGCGGCAACGTTGGGAACTAGAGAAATTTGGTAACACGAGCTGGTACCATTGCCTGACTAGGCCACACTCGGCTGTAAACGTTTATTCATTCCCCAGATACCCCAGATTTGTATTTTGCGCGCTGCCCCTCTCTCGTTGAATATGTTGCGACGTTGTCGTACTTTCCAGCTGCGCGCGCAAGAAAGGTAAATTTTTGCTTATTTTGGCATTTTTTATTACTAATTATTAGTCTGAGGGATGCGTAAGAATATAACGTTTTTCCGTGACATAACGATTGACCTATAGCCGGAGTTTCATTACGCTAGGCCTATTTTTCATCGATTTCACTAACTTTTCGTGAATTTTCCATAAGAACACGTGTTAAATTGATATTTTTTAAAAAATCATAACTTTATTATGCAGCTCGCAGGAAAGCTGAAATTTTGCATGCGGTTCTTCAATAGATTGAAGAATCTTACAAAAAAATTTCATCAACTTCTTATATTTCCTTATAATGTCAAAAATGTAGGCAGAACATCCTTAATATATTTATTGTCCTAATATACTGAAAATTATTAATAACTTAATAGTAATTCAATATTAATAATTTAATACTTTTCGAATCAGTATATAAAAAAAAACGATGTTATTATAAAAATAATCATGTTGGAAGACTACTCCAGAAAGTAATTAGTTTTCATCAAAAACTTAATGAAAATCAATGGAAAAAATTAGTAAAAAATGTGAGAGTATGCAGTTCAAATCTTCTTCAAAGGGGAAAAAAAATACAATTGAAATATCAATTTTAGGTTCACTTACAGCCATTTGTTTATAGCACAGAGCGCGTGCATCGTCGCGCGCTGACAAACAAAGGACTATAACTCAAAAACTGTTGTTCGTAAAGACAATAATCAAACGCCAATTCATTGTCTTGATAAAATCTCAACAGTTTCCGAGATATTTTAAACGAAAGTGACCGCTCCAAGGGGTATTTTGTTTATAAACAAAATGCACACCCTGGCTTAAGGCTCTTTTTTCACGGATGTCATTCCGAGTATTTAAAAAAAAAAAATCATGAAAATCAAACACTTATGAAGTAAAGTTGCCAACAAACTCATTTTTAAATCCTCACCGACTGGACAATCCGTCATTTCTCGGAATGGTGGATTTCATGATTATTTTAATTCGCGTTTCGAAGATGGAAAAAAATATGTTCAATTTTTTTAAAGTTTATGTGATAAAAAAACTTTTTCCTCGTTAAAAAATTGAAATTTTTTGGAATTTTCATCATTTTCCTATTATTGCAATTCAGAAAATGAAAACCGCGATTAACCATTTCCAGCGAATTTAATCGAAATAAACTATTCATTTTCCTTCAAATTTTCGGAATTGCAATAATTTTAAAATTATGAAAATTTTTCATTCTTCAACATAAAAAAAAAGTTCTTTTACCACATAAACTCTGAAGGAGGTGATGAATATATTTTTCGCAATTTCCGAAACGAGAATTAAAATAATTATGAAATTTACCATTCCGAGATATGCACCCAAAAAAAAATCTACCTGATTCAAGTCGATAATGTAACTGATTCAAGTAGGATGACTCTACCTCAATCAATCCGATTTTTCGACTTACCGTAAGTAGAAAATCGGATTAATTCAGGTAGAAAGACGTCAGTCCGTTGTTCGACCTGATTCAAGTCGAAAAAATCTACCTCTTTTAGGTCGAAAACCTACTTAACTTAGATCGAAACTGTACTTATTTCAGGTCGAAAATCTACTTAAGGTTGTTGCCCCGTGGTTAAAATACTCGACATTTCCTAATGAAATTTTTATCGTAGATAGCTCAAAGGATTACCTATAAAATGAGCACAGACTGATTGTTTCAACTCGCCTCTGTCGTGAGATATAATTTTTTCCTTTTAATACGTCGGTAAAGGCAATTTCACCTTTTTTATTCTTTTTAAAATCAACTACTCGAGAACTTTTTTAAAAAAAAACACAGTGTAGAACTAGTGTCAACCAATTAGCCACTTTCCAAATCGGGTTTGTACGGGGTTTCTGGTTGTAACAAACCACGAATTGGTTTGTTACTCCCCTATCCCTTAACATGGATCAGCGCCACCATCGGCCATTCTGACGTTTTTTTGGAGATTGGCTCATTTACCAAAAAAAAATCGAGTAGAAAATCGCTTCATACCCGAGAAATAATTTGACAAAGTCGTGTTTTTTGCCAAAGTGGGCGGGACATTGAATTTAGTACACCCGACGCGGCAGCAACGCAGCTACCGAAGCCATCGAAGAGAGAGACAGACTATGCATGAGAGAGCCTACGCATGGTTGCCACGATCGACACCATTCAGCGTTAGCTGTATGCGCACGTATTGATGCACAGTCTATTCATGTTTGAACTTTGGTAAAAGTTTTCGGTTTGACCCGGGCGCTCTGTTTAGCGGGATACCAGCGCTCAGCGTCAAAACCTCTCGGGACAACAACCTTAACTTAGGTCGAAAATCTACTTGCCAAACTTATCAGGTTTCAGAATCCGTGAAAAATGATCCTGATGATGATAAAATAGTGAAACCATCAGCAATTGTTGATGCTAATGATCTTAAATCACCAGAGAGAATTAATATCGATCAAGGAGAGACATCAGATGCTAAAAATGCTCAATCAGCTGATGCTGATGACAACAGAAGTGTGTCTCTGGATTCGGATTCGAATGAGGCAATGGATATTGATGACAGGGGATCTGATTCTGATGAATCTAGTAGAGAAATCAGTGGAAAAACTGTAATTAAAAAGAACATTGAAATTGACTGTTTTGGATCAATTCCAGAAGAAATATTACTAAGTCCGGAAGATTTTATTTCACCTACTACCACGGGAGAAGAACAGCAGCTTGATGAAGCGTTTGAAAGTATTGAGAATGAAGATATTGAAGCGAAAAATTTGAGGATTGATGAAATTGAAGAAAATTGAGACTAAAAACGAAATTTCTCCTCCGATATCAGAAGAAATTGAAAGAAGAATTGAAAAATCTGAAGATATTTCATTAAAGCTTGATGAAAATCGTAAAACTGTTGATGAAAATTAATCAAAAAGCGAGGGGCTGGGAACTCTTTGCAGTCATGTGTCACTAGCTCCTGAAATCAATTTGCAGTCACGCATGAAATCAATGAAATCGGTGATATCACTGAAATCACTGAAATCTCATGATTTCAAACCATGAAGTCATTTCTTGAAGTCACAATGAATTCATTCGCAGTCAATGTAATCATGTGAAATTGAAGAAATCACAATATGCATGTGATGACTCTCAAATCTCGTTTTACCTCCACAAAGCAAAATTATCATGTAGGAGACTGGTGTCTATTCAAAGAAAATTATTAGGAGACATGTTTATTAGGATTAACACTGAACTTTGCGAATGCAAGAGGAAAAACATTGAATTCAACTCTTTTCTATTTTTTTTCGCGACTTCTGAGTTGCCGGGCAGCTATTTTGAATAATTGTTATGCGCTGCAGCGCTTACTGGAAGCTCGTCGCGCGCGTTAGCGTGCATGATGCCCTAGTAAAATCAATAATTCTGATAAATAATTCTTCAGTTTCAATTATTATTTCAGTTTGGTGAAATTTTAGTGATTTCAATGATGTAGAAGTCATCGATTTCAGTTTGATGAAGTCAATGAAGTCATGGTGAGTCATGAAATCACTAATAATCAAGGTTGCAATCACTGAAATCATAAATTCAATGAAGTCATTGAAATCACTAGTGAAATTGACTGCATTTAGCAGTCATGTGTCACTCGACCTTGGAGTTCCCAGCCCCTCGTCAAAAAGTGAAATAATTGATGTAGAAATTGAAAAATCTTTAAAAACTGAAGAAAATGAAGAAATTATTGGATTAAAAACAGAGGAGAGTCCAGAAATTACCCGGAAAACTGATGAATAGTTTCTGGTACATATATCAGAGGGGAAAAACATATCAGTAACAACTGCTTTTACGAAGCAGAAAAATACTTGAATCAAGTCGAACTCTTCCTGATTCAAGTCCATAATCTACCTGAATCAAGTCGAACTCTGCCTGAATCAAGTCGGACGAACTACCTGATTCAAGTAGAATTCTACCTGATTTGCGTCGCTAATCGAACTGAAATTTTTGTCGACTTGATTTAAGTCGATAAATCGACCTGAATCAAGTCGAAAATCTACCTGACGGAGCGCGAGTCGGGACAACATGCGAGAGCAGGAGAGAGAGTTGACAAATCCACCTTCATGCGCGAGGGCAGATTTTCTCCTGATTTTGTCGATTTGCCCTTCGGAGTCAGTGCATTCTCTTTTTTTTCATCATTTTGCAATTTTGACGAGAAAACAGAAAATTTCATAAATTTTTTTTTTTTTTCAAAATTTCCAAATTTTTCTAATTTTTTTTTGTCGATAGGATTTGATGTCAAAGTTGCCATTGAACTAGAGAAGCATCTTCCACAATCCCCGAAAGGCGAATGGAAATAATCTGAAAGAAATCACCCTTGCCCTTGATGAAGGCGGACTCGCTTAGTGTCTCTCTCGCACACGCCTGTTCCCAATACTCTTTCTCCATCAATTCTGGGAATGGTAGGTTTCATTTTTCATTTCATCCATGATCCGAATAATGTAGATACGTTGTTGATTTTTAGCGAGTTTCATCACGATCGACTATTTATATTAATTCTCTTGAAATGTTCAAGAATTTTTCAATTTTCAAAATCTCTATAATTCTCCGATGATTGCAATTCGACAAATTTGAGGAGAAATCATAGTCGATCGTGATAAAATTCCCTAAAAATTAACAATGTTTGTTCTTCATCATTCTAAACACGGATTGAAAGAAGTAAAAGAACTCCACCATTCCAGGAATTGATGGAGCGGGAGTATTGGGAACAGGCGAGTGCGAGAGAGACCCTCAACAAATCGACCTCCAGATTATTTTCAACCGCCTTTTAAGAATTGTGAAAAATTTTTCTGCTGTTTATTAGTAATTTTGACATCAAATCCTATCGAAGAAAAAATTTTCAAAAAAATTCCAAAATTTTGAGAAAAATCAAATTTGTAGTGAAATTTTTTTTTTCGTCACACTATGCAAGAAAAGTAACTTTTCGACACGCTCCGCTTCGCTTCGCGTGCCTAAAAAGTCCCTTTCCCGCACATTGTGATGAAATAGTATATTTCGTAACAAGTGCACAATAGTAGATTTCGTCCCTGAGGCCGTGAAGAGCTTTTCTGGCGATTGTGAGTTTATTGACCGAGCCCCCATGGAAAAAGTGTATTTAAATTTTATATAAAAAATTTATTCTGTATACTTATAAAATGTAAAAGAAATGTAAAGATTTTCATAAAATTTATGAAAAAAATATATAAAATAAGTAGAAAAATATAGAAATTCAATATCTGTAGTATAAATAATTTATACAACTTTTTGCCGTAATTTTTATACCTAAATTATTTTCTAGGTATGAAAAAAATATAAAAAAAATATAAAGAACATATAAAATCCCGATAATTTTCCCTATTATTAATTGACTATGCTGGAGAGTAGCTTAGACTCGAATTTGGATTCTATTTATGTTATTTAGATAATAACTTTACTGTATCATTAAAATAACTAAAGAAGTGGCCTATCCAGCAGAACCAACAGATATAGAGTCCCTCTGGAAGACAAGGAAAAGATTATTCGATAGCGAAAAATCAGTTTTATACATTTATTGGTTTATTACATTTTCATTTTATATACAAGCAACTTTTAGCAAGTTTTACTAGCTTTCAACGATAACATGGATGAGAAAACTAAGTCAACAATTCATAATGATTAGGACGCACATAAGCAACAATCGTATTAAGGTGAGAGGATTCTAAAATGACAACTTTTTCGTCAATCGCTGTAATAGGTATTGCCGCCCAGCCATCATCGATTCTGTTTAGAACAATTAAATGTTTCAATTCACGATGAGCAACGAGAGGTCGTAGTATTCGCTCAAAGTACTTCCCAATTGCATAACAATGTTCAGCATTGTCAATTTTCACGACTACAAAACGCTTGATTTCGAATATTTCACCGTTACATAGGAGGACTGTATAACTGTTTCGTTTCTTCACTCTTGCATACGCCATGGAATGAATGACTCGATTATGCATGATTACCCTGTTGTAATATCGAATTAATTGTGCCTGTATAGTATTAACATTGATTCTTTGTAATGCCAAGAAATCCTCCCGTGGTAATTGATGAATTGGAGTCGATTTACCAACCATATGAACATCGTCTACTAATAAGACACTCTTCGGTAAATACTTTTTGTTGAGCACACGGTACAAGTATTTTTTTTGTTTGCACGTCAAGTGATCCATACAGATTCTTTCTAAATGCGAAATGGTAGTTGATATCCGGAAAGTACTGCAAACTTGTAACGCGACACCGTTAGAGCTTTTCACATAACTTAACAGGATTTGATTATAGTCCTCGTAGCGGAATGAACTGTGAGTCCATAGAGGACCCCAATTAAGCACACTTTCCGGAAGGTGCAAAAGAAGATGAACGTTGAAAGAGATATGTTCCTTTCCGTAAAGACTTTCAATACCCTGCACAAATTTAAGAAAATATTTCCTAGCGTATTCAATTTCCACCTTTTTTATTGATTTCTTTAGAAGGATGTAAATGCCATCAACGAGCAGACTCCAGTGATTCACATATTTTTGGGAGAAACCTGCGGATTCTATGGTTGGTAAACTGTAACAAAGAAGCCATGTTACCCATTCGTGTGCTTTCCAATACGTTCTCTCGGACATCTTTCGGGGAGTTCGTGAAATATCAAGAGACGGCTTGAATGACATCAAAATGCAATCAATATTTGGTAATAGATGACCAAAATAAAATGGATGTCCAGAATTTTTCGACGCGAACCACAATTTGCCGAATTGTCTGGTTACTCCCAACGCAACTGCATGTGGCCAGTCCACGTCTAGGTTTTTCACAATATCGAAGCCCGGAATGTCACACAGAATAGACCGCCCCTTCATCCCTTTCTCACTTCTCTCAGCGTGATTCAGTGTGTCCGCGTGGTTACGGAGACCCTCTCCGAAGGGATTCCCTTCTGAAGATACGGGGTACACTCTAGTGTGCCCTCGTAACCTGGGAACATACTCTCCAGGATATAAACATAGACCACATCCATATTCGCCGTTGAATTGGGATGAATTTCGCAAGGTAGGTCTAGCTACTGAGTCAATAACGCCGACTAATACCCGAACCCGTTTGGTAAAGCTGATCCCTCCTCTTTCATAACTGAAACCCTCGTGAAACAGAATTTTACATTCTTCTACGAATGGCTTCATAAATTCATTCATTAATTTTGGTTTACCCTTACCAAACCACAAACTTACGAGCATAACGCGCGAGCGACGTTGTTCAGGGCCTAATTCATTCAAAGTACACAAGATTGGGTAGATTGAAAAGTTAGAACTTTCAAAGACGGGAGTGCCATCTACACTGAAATTGATGCTTAACATGTCCCGTATGTAATTTTTTTTGTACAATTTTCCATCGTAGATATCATCGATTGAAAATCTTTTCTCTCTGTTCGATGGATCAATAACATGATGCTCACAAGTCTCAAGAATGTGCTTCAATTGAGCAGACAGAGATAAATAGATGAAAACGTTCCCATCTTTGAAATTCTGCTTAGCATCGGTTTGACTGCCACAATGATGACAATCTAGTTTCTCGTCGAGATTTCCTCTCTGTGGGCCAATGTGATGATTACACACATTGCACGAGTGGTGGATAGTCATGTAGTTCGCGTAGGTATCCAGAATTTTCTTCCATTGATGTTTTGCTTCGGTCGCCGTCCTAGAATTAGCCAATACATTCATCATTTTCACGATATCTTCACTGGCAGCCCAAGTCAAATTGTGTCTGATTTTTGTTGCCATGATCAATAGAGTTCTGATTAACACATCGATGGGATACCCATCCTGTAGTTGGTCAGTGTCGACACTGTCTCCTGTCTCAGATCTCTCGGATTCTGAGTCAGTGGCCTATGGGAAAGGGGAGTAAAAGTGTTGGATAGTGATTATATCAATTTGTTATCTGAAATTTCAGTATAGGGAGAATCCGGAAATATGCACGAAGGCCCACCTGCATTTCGTCACGATCACTGGGACCAAAGTCCGGCATTTCATCTCGTTCTGTATGGTTCAACTCATCCCACTCCCAATCGTTCCAACTCGGAGGGCAATTAGAGAGTGAAGAATCATCTGGCACATTTTTCTGTGATTATGATAATGATTGTGGGGATTAATTTGGAATTTTCAGGAATCCACTTATATTTTTATAATTCACTGTCATTTTCGAATTTTCAATCATATTTTTTTCGGGCCAAAATTATACAAAAGTAGCTACAGATATTTTAATTTATAGGCATATAGAAAATACACGGTTCCAACCTGCCATGCATGATCATCTACGTTGGATGGTGGCCATCCAGTCTCTGAATTTTCACAGTTGGATTGGTCATTGTCGAAGTCTGATTCATCCGGAAAATTCTCATAAGTGGTTCCTTGAAATCTTTCGGAAGAGTTTATGCAGGAATTCAACTTACACCTGGGTATAAGTAGAATGATGTAATGAAAAAAAGGCCAATATGGAGTATTTATCAAGAGAAAATTAAATGTAAATCACATAGACCAGTACTTGAACAATATTCAGATTATCAATCTTTTACTTGATGTATAAGAGTTGAATTTCATTTACAGGAATGATTTTGAGTAATTCTCATTGATTTGGCCCTCGGTGAGCCAAAGAGATTCAATAAATATGGGAAAGAAGTTAATTATCTATTGTGAATTGTTTTCACGTATATTTTGATGAATTGATAATAGTACCAGAGAGTTGAATGAGGAGCACTTGAGATGAAATATTTTGAATATGAAAAAAAAGTCCAAAAAACATTCAGTTGTGTTTTTCGTCACGGCGGATGCAAAGTGAAATTTTCCTCTCGCGAACTGGAAGGAAAGTGTAATCGGAAAATCATGTTCTACACGGAGAAAAAAAATACGGCAAAAATTCCGGTGCTAGCACGGTAAAATGGGTTGATTTGCCAAGTATCCAAAATTTTCCTACACGGAGAAAAGAATATGGTAAAAATTCGGGTGCTAGCACGGTAAAATGGGTGCGATCGCCAAGCACCTGGAATTTTCCTATGCAGCACCAGAAAAATTCCTATAATCACGAGAAAAATTCATATAAATACGAGAAAAATTCCTACAAATATATGAGAAATTACTGTAGTTACAGGAAAATTCCAGGTGTTTGGCAAATGAATCCATTTTACCGTGCTAGCACCGGAATTTTTATCGTATTTTTTTCTACGTGTAACCTCGGAATGTAAAATAAAAGGCCCGTCCCCACGTGCTCACCACCCTCGCCTTAGGCTCGGATGGTAATCCCGCACGTGGAGACAACTCCTTTATTTTATTTCCCTAGGTTAGAAATATACTTTTCCATGAGAAAAAAAAATAATTTTTGTTTTATCCCGCAATAATTATCAATTAATGAATCGTGATAATTCGATCACCTCTCTTCACGTCTGGCTCTTCGATATCGTTTGGTTCTGTCAGGGACCCGCGCAGAACTCCCGAAGATGTTGTAGAGTTTGTAGCGCTTCTTTGTAATTCTCCCTTCCATCGGTTATCCTATTATATTCATTTTCATTATTTTTTTTATGAATTCGTGCGTGGAGTTATCGCATTTTGGATGTCATGCAATTTCGCATTGATTTGAATATCCCACTCACTTGTTTTTTGAATTGAGGTTCAGGTGTCATAGTAACAGTTCTTAACGATAAAAACTGAATTTATCCGGAATTGTGAAAATTAAGCCATAATACATAGAAGAAGAAGAAAAAGAAGAAGAAGAAGAAGAAGAAGAAGAAGAAGAAGAAGAAGAAGAAGAAGAAGAAGAAGAAATTACGGAAATTGTGATATGACACCGGAGTGAGTCCTCGAATCAATGGATTAATTATTTCTAAATCAACTATCTGAATAAATTATTCATGAACAACTTTTTTTTCTTGATTTGAAGGAAAGGAAAAAAAAAGAAAAAAAGTTCAGAAAAACTTCACGCCCTCATCAAGTGGATTCAAGATGACACTTTCACTCCTGTCCCTTTGGAATGGGTTAAAGGATTCGATGTGGATGAATTTCTACGTACGAAAATGATTGACTCGGAAGAATCCTACGCGGTGGAGTGGCGGGATAAAAAGAAAGAACCGAAGCGAGGATGGCGATGTTACGAAGGAGTTGTGATGGCTATTTCGAGTATGTCTATTTAAATCTGGAATTTATTTAGGAGAGTTATCGTGTCAATTCAATTATGTATGGATTTTTCCTAATTTTTCTGCATTTCGTTACCACGTTATCAACAAAAATGGTTATTTTCTCAATACATGGGCTCGCATGATGATTTTTTAGTTAAACGTGGGACTACGTTATCACATGTGCTGATAATATAGCTGGGTGATAACTGAAAAAATCACCATGAAGGTTCATGTATCAAAAACCGCTTCGATATATCACCTCAATTCAGTGATTAAGTGCATGGAGCACCTGCTTAAGGACTCCGGGGTTCAGGGTTCAAGTCTTTTGCATGTTTTTTTTTTTAGATTTCGATTGCATGAACAAATAATAATTTATAAGTTATTATTAAATTATAACGTATTAACTGGATATTATTGATTTGAAATGAGGGACTTTCCAAAAGACTGTTCCCAAAGTGTCGCAGTAAATTCGAGCGTAGGGCTTTTTCAATATCAACAATCAATAATTCCCTCTTTCCATAGGAAATATTTCGAAACTAGATAAATATATCGATGAATTGAAAGGTACGAGATCCCCAATGAAGGTAACAGAAAGCAGTGAAGTTTCTATTTCTTCGGAAGCAGAAAAGAACTCATCTGAACAAACTAATAATGCAGACAAGGACCTGTCACAGGTAAAAAAAGTCGCTGTGATGCTTGGTCTTGTGAGAACTTGTATTGTCCACTTCGAGGATACCTATGATTTTTTTTTGCCGAAAGAAATTTCTCTTCATTCCCGTTTTTTCACATCCCGCATTATTCAGGAAGAGCCAGCCATCTATGACGAAACACCATTACTCAAGAAGAACGAGATGACCAAGGAGGAGAAGCAGAAGAAGAAGAAGAAGAAGAAGAAGAAGAGAAGAAATCAGGTATGTGCATCATCAATAAATAGTGTTTGCTATTGGTCCAATTACATTTATAGTCATTATCTATACATTCCATTCGTCCTTAATAATTTCATAAACGTTCAGGATTCAACAGAGGAGTCTACACCACCACCACCACCACCACCACCACCACCATCATCATCATCAACACCACCACCATCAAATAGTGAAATGAACGGGGGATGGCAATCGGAATCAGATGAGTTTCTAGATCGACCATCACCTATTCGTCCTAATTCTAGTGCCAGTTATGAAGCCTCTGGACCCGGAAAAAAAGTAACGATATACACTCTCAATCCGCCATGTTTTATGGAGGGGGGGGGGGAGAGGTAGTGAGACAATGCGTTGCGTATATTTCTCACCTCATTCGAACCCGCTTTTCTTCCTTCTTTATGAGAAAATATACGCAAGAAATTAATTCTATCGATCCAACAGAGACGCCACGGAATTGACGATCGTACGAGTAACAAACGTCCCAAGTCTTCAACCTTCAGATATCAACAGAATTTTTGTGATACTGGTGATCGATCAACCATGTCCTCAGAAGCTGTCTCGATGAATGATCTTATGACTGCCATACAAACGACTAATAAAAATTTGACGCAATTGCAGAAGAGATTAGACGTTGTTGAAAATCGTCCCGGTTTATCCCATGGAGAACCGTATATCCGTCGATTTCCAAATCAGGCTGTGGTTCCTCCATATCCTCCAGCAACTTATAACACCGAGGAATCAGAATATGCACGTTATCTGACCCTGGAGAAGGTATTGAATTCAATGAATTCCCGATAAAGAATCGCAATAACTCTGAAAATATTTATGATGAAGGTGGAAATTGGTAGACCTGGGAGTAATGTCTGCATCACAGCAGATCAATGGGAGACAGCGGCAGACAAGAATACATTCACCAAAATGACGTCCTCGCTACTAGTTGCTTTATTCCCTGAAGAAGTTCTGCTACAAAGCAACTTAAAAGGAGGAAGGAGTAAAATTGATAAAAACGCTGAACATTACGAGGCTCTGGATGAGAGGCGTATTAGAGCACTTCAATGTAAGAATAACCAAAATAGGCTAATTATTCTTTTCATTTTCGAACCGCCACGAGTAAAAAAAATGTTAAAGCTCACCACCGAAGTATTAGCAAAGTGTCGCCATAGCCAACGGTAGTGAGCGCCCGCTTGTGAATCTTGAATTCCAAGATTCAAGTCCCTTTTCGGATTTTTTCTTCCTTTTTTTTAATGAAAAGACGTTCATCTCACGGAAATTTAATACTTCAATAATTTTAATTAAAATTTTTTTGAAAAAGATGTTAGAAAAACTTTTTTCAATTACCAAAATGATTTTCCGCTAACTCCTTATGAAATTATTCATTTGTCTAATGACCATGAACAATTCTTTTTTATAGATACTGTGCGTAAAAAATTCCCTCAGACTTTCTTGAAAAGGATGTTTGGATCCTGCATCAACAATAAACTGGGCCAAATGCGTCGAGAATATTATGGTCGAGAATATTGATTCAACTATTAATACAAAGGAAAAACTGTTGAAGTGCTTTATTTACTGGTATTATTACTTTGAATTCAATTTTGCAAAAATGTAGTGAAATCAATAAATTGAATGTTGATTCCAACGATTAATGACTCATGATTCACATTATTTGAAATTGAATTGGAAGAATATTTTTGATATTTGCAATTTCATGTTTCTCTTCTAACCTTATTGAACTTATGGATTCCAAGAAGAAAAAACAGAGTAACGGTCAGTGCGGAAATTGATCCAAAGAGTCAAAGTTTGGACTTATAACACTCGTCAATGGATTACTAAAAAATATCAATTTACTCATTTGTCTGTCTTCGGTCGAAAAAGATTACTGGGAAGCAACTGATGTTGTGAAAACTCAGCTCTCGAACGATTAATGCAAAATATAATTTATAAATTGAATTTTTATATTTTTTATATATTCCGCGTATATTTTCAGTATAATAATTCAGGCAAAAA
Organism: Coelinius sp. EB29; assembly: GCA_035578325.1. Classification (NCBI taxonomy): domain Eukaryota; kingdom Metazoa; phylum Arthropoda; class Insecta; order Hymenoptera; family Braconidae; genus Coelinius; species Coelinius sp. EB29. The sequence goes on along the minus strand of JAOZGT010000001.1, from coordinate 8,628,867 downwards.
GTTGTATAAATAATTTACATCATGAAAATGATTCAAATATATTTTTTTTACATATTTTGTATAAAAAAATATAAATAGAGTATAATCTACGTATATCAACTCCTATAAAATGTTTATATTTTATGTATAAAAAATATATTTATCTAATATATACGTTTTTCGTGGAGGTTATGTCATAGGAGATGATGAGAAGGTGCGTGCGTAGCACGCACGGCCGATCTCGTAATGTTAAAAAGCGGATTGAAATCGTAAGAAAAGTCTTCATTGTGGGAAATTATGGAGAGTAGTGGGGTAATTTTTCAAAAAGTTGGAAAATGTTAAAAATTTCCATTTTCTCGAAAATGTTATTCGAAAAGTTCCGAAGTTTTGACAATTTATAAAATTTCAAAATTTCATTCATCAATGTGAAAAATTCTATATTGAATTGCAATTCTAGTTTATCGCGGAAATTGTTGTCTCGAATACAGAATACGCGAAAAATAATAAAACTATAATAATGAATAAAATATCTACCGCTATATACTTAGCAGATAAAAAAATTATTTTCGAACCAATCCAATTTATTTCAATTGGGAGTAATTCGGGAGAATTCAGGAGTATAAAATTATAATTTAGGAGTGCATTGTTTATTTATAATTAATTATTGTTTAACTGGCGTATAGTTAGCAGATTAATAAATTAAAAAAATTAATTAGTGGCATGAATCGATGGCAAATAATTTGGGAGCTTCAAAAAAAATTAATTTTAAATTTGGGAGTGAATAATTATCTTGTAAATAAATATTTTCCTATGTTTATTTGCGAATGGCTAAACGCAACAACTATGGCGCTGTCTAACCGGCATCAGCTGTTTTTGGCGGAACATGTGTCAAATGAAGAGATGGAACAAGTGATTTCTAAAATTCTGTTGAAACATTGAATTATCCCGAAAACCAGTGATCTCAGGTAAAAAAGTTAAGAAACAATTTTTTTGGGAAATTCATCTAGCTAGAAAACAGATTTTTTGACATTATCATCAAAAGTTACCGGTTTCGAGATGAATGAAGAATGAACAAAAATATCAGAATAGCACCCTTTCAATTTTTTTTTTGATGGATTGTTGGAGTAGAGAGGGTTGTGAAATTTTTTCAATGATTATTGTGCGTTTTTTGTCGAAGGTGGATTACTGAGTTACTTTAGAAATCTCCTGGGGAGTCAGGAGATGAGGATTCTCATTCTAGGACTTGATGGTGCTGGCAAGACGACGATTCTGTACAGGTAGAGAGGTTTATCTTGTTTGTGATTTTGTCTGAACAGTGATTATGATGTTGATCATTTCATCTGATTTTACACTTCAGGTTGGCGAGGTTGTCACGACGCTACCCACGATTGGGTTCAATGTTGAACAAGTTACGTATAAAATCCTGAAGTTCCAGGTGTTGGATTTAGGGGGACAGACTAGTATAAGGTATGTAATTATATTATCATGTTTACTCTGAAGATTTATTGCCTATTTTTATCTTCTTCAGACCTTACTGGAGATGCTACTATTCCAATACAGACGCTATCATTTACGTTGTTGACTCAGCAGACAGGGACAGAATAGGTATATCTAAGGAGAAACTACTCTACATGCTCAGGGTAAGAGAAAAAAAGAGTTTTGCTGTTTTATGTTTTATTTTTTTAGAAAAGGATTTATAAATGAAGATACAATTTTGGACAGAGTCAGTAGTGATTATGTGCGTTCATCTAGGGGAAAATTTCAAGAGACCTTTTTTATAGATAATGAAATTTTCAATAAAAAATGTCTCTTGACATTTTTCTCTGTATTTACTCAGTATCGAAATATTTCAATGTTTAGTATGAAAAATTTAATCAAATTTAATTTTTTCTTTGATATCTTCAGGAGGATGAACTCCAGGGGGCAATCCTTCTTGTCCTAGCAAACAAATAGGACATGTCAGGCTATTTAAGTGTAGCTGAAATCCATCAGGCACTTGGTCTAGACGCTCTGAAAAATGGAACATTCCAAATCTTCAAAACATCAGCAAAAAAAGGGGAGGGACTGGATCAGGCTATGGACTGGCTGGCGCATGCACTGCAAAGTAGAAAATAATTTGATATAAATACACAGGAAGAATGAATTAATTTCTACAATGGGGGAGAACTTTTTGTTATTCTGTCCCATTCAAGGGAATCGATTGTACGTGAAATTCAGTTATTTATTGATGATTGAATGATCTATGAATGGTGATGGCTTTATGAGTGAATGAGAGATAGATTTTGGTGATAAAATGCCAACTCGAAGCAATATTTTCGTTTATTTACGTAATTTTGGGATTGAATTTAGTAGTAAGAAGATGAATTCAATGGGCATATTTTCTAAATACTGAATTATCTCGATAACGAGTGAATTTGAAAGAAAATGTCAAGAAACACTTTTTGTAGAAAATTTTCACACCTATAAAAAATGTTTATTGACATTTCCCTCTAAAACCTCTGATTACCGAGATAAATGCTCATTCAACAAAATATCCAATTCATCTCTTCACTCAAACTCATCCCAGAATTTTCATCATCATCAGAATTTCCGTATTACTTTCCATAAAACTTATTGAATGCATGAGTGATACTGAATGCCAAATGGGTGGGATTAAACTGACAAGTTGGGTAGATTTTTGATAGTCAATTTCCCATTTAAAAAAAAATTACAAATCAAATCCTGCTGGACCAAAACCAATATGTCTTTTCAATCTTCTGTTCGAACAATTGATTCGATAATAAAAATTTATACAACAGAAATAAGCAAAAAAAAAAATCAATAAATCCTCACCTTTTGCTACCAATCAGACACTCCAAACCTATCAATCCTCTTCATCTGCGTATCCAGTTCCATTTGCACTTTTTTCCTCATATAAAAAATGGGACAATCACGACTGGTGCAAAGTACCTCCTGACGAAGACTCTCCTGACACCTCTGACACTCTGTCCACAATCTACAAAACTTCTCCTCAAGTTTTCTCGCAGCATACAATCCACTCTGATAATAATCAATCTCCTTGGGTTCACAATACTTGGAAAGTACCATTTTCTCCCTCTCAGATGACAATACAGCCTTGCATCCCATGAATAGTCAATAAAGTCGTGTAGCAGATGTTGTGAGCCATTATGATGCTGAGATACAGAGAGCTGAAGTCAAGAGTTGCTATTGGATCATTGTAGAATCCTCTCTTGGGTTCTAGAACAGTTCCACCATCAAATTGCTCCTCTGAACCTTGACCCTGGTGTACTGGCATGAGGTAATCACGTTCCCTGGCGTGTCTCAACAGCTGTGAGACGACTTTAATCTGTTGTCCACGAGTCAGAAGACTGGCTAGTGTTACACCAGTAACTCTAGCCGTCTCCATGTAAATTATTATGCACATGAGTTTGTCCAAGAGTCTGAGAGGTAAATGAGCATCTTTAAAACAGTAGACAGCTAGTCTCCTACGACTCTGGGCATCACCAGCCTGGAGATCTGATATTATACTGTGATGTACATCCTCTTTTTGCTCCTGAAGAAAGTAATAACTCACAGCATTCAATGTATAAGAGCTCGATTTATAATCTCTGACAAGTACCAATAATAAATCAAATGGTACTCTTCCCTCAAAATTGACATATTTATTCTCACGTCTACTCATCTGTTTACTCTGCAACAGTTGATCCTTAATAACACTCTTTTTGTCCTTAATTCTTCCCAAAAATGAAAAATTTTTGACACCAAGATGTGAAGCACGATTTATCAAATAAGGAAAATCAAAATTATTTATATTGTATCCAGTAAAAATATCAGGATCCAATTTTTTCACAAAATCGGACCATTCTCCAGCATGAGCTTTTCAGTGGTGAAACTCAGAACTTGACATCCTAGAATTGGTGCACAAGTGTCTAGAGGGAATATATTCCTGAGAAATGGATCAGGATCACCTTGTCTTATCACCATATTGGCTATCTTGATGACAGGATCGTGAGTGGGTTCAGGAAATATTCCTTTATGTCCTGCACACTCGATGTCAAAGCTCAGAAATCTGAATGGAGCTACTTTGGACCATTCACCCTCTGGTGGATGTGATACAAATACATCCCAGGCAACCTCAACCTCCAATTGACATCTGGATGTTATTGTCATACTGTGATTGAATTTATCTCTGATTTTCCATGTACCTGGTGGTAGCTTTTTTTTTTTATATAGTGCTGCGAGCTGAACGCAGCTGGCCTTTGATGTTAGTCATACAGCCATTGAGTAACCTGGTGGTAGCTCAATCCAGAAACAACCGACCACTGATGTATCCACCATGTACCTGATATCAAAGTCTATGTTGCTCTCGAAAGCACGATACTCGTGGTGGAATGATGGATAGACCACCTCTTTTTCTAGGACACGTTTGGTGGCTGCTACGAGACGAGAAAGTTTTTTTTTTTTTTTTTTAGACGAGAAAGTGCTACTGTTATTTTTAAAAATGGAGCTTTCTCTTCACCACTGTAGCCATACATATTCTGCTTGTGGACAATCTCCACTGCGAGCACTGCGTCTGTTACATTCTCTGGATTGGATCTCATGTCTTTTTTCAGGGCTGTCTCCAGGGCCAGTTGGAAGGGTCTGCAGTGGTCGTTGGTGAAGTTGTGGGGGGCTGAGACAAAGAGGTAGGACAGTAACCGTGAACGTGACAATATACTGAGTTGCCCTCCATTGTCAATCCAAACATTCGCATTATGGGAACTGGACCAGTTTTGTTGCCTGGCATACCTGGGAGGGCCTTGCCTATATAATGATCTATCTCGATTTGTTGGAAGGCTAGAGTGTCAGTGGAGGAGTTGAAGTCTGGGGGTGGAGGGCGAATCCATTTGGAGGAGGTGCTCGCCTGCTCTGGACCCTAAAGCAGGATTTTATCAATGTTTTTGGGGGTTCTGGAGGTTATTAAGATACATGGAGATGATTTTTGGAGAATGTAACATTCACGTACAGTTTGTTTTCGGGAATAACAGAGAAAGGAAGAGGTTTAGAGAAATTTGTCAGGAGACCTTTTTTGTAGCTCTTAAAATTTCGTATAAAAAAGGTTTTTTGATAAATTCTCGTAAATATCAGCCTAGTGGAGATATGATGGGAATGAGCTGTTGAATTATTCTGTATCATCATTTAACTGGATTCTAATTATTTTCATTGTAATAAATTAATTGATTAAGGGATTTGTTGCGTCAAGAGGGGATTCTAGCTCTATAACAGAAGCAAAAAAGCGTGATGATTTGAAAAATAATAAAAATAAATTTGTTCAACGTGAAAAGCGTATGCAATCATGAATTATCGCTCAGAAAGTGGTAAACTCACTCGTTGTCGTTTACTAGGGACAGAGTGACTTGTCGAGGGGACTTGGAAAATTCAAGACAGAGGTGCTGAATGGTGATTGTGTTCAATAAAGTTAATGATTTCCGAACGAATCCATCCCATTTAAGAACAGAGTTGATTTTCGATTTTGAAAAATTGTAAGGGAAAGGTGAAACAAGAGAGGAGAGCATTTAAATTGGCTTGTAAATTCCCAGAGGCTTTTATTCAAACACTGTATGTCTTCAAATTAATAAGAAAAAATCATGGAATGATTATATGCATGGACACTTCAATATAATGACTCTTGGCTTCAATTAGGAGGATATTTTGGTGTTTGTGTTTCGTTATTATGTATCCAACGTAGAATGAACGGATGCAACATCTTTGAGGATGAAAAAGGTGTGCTAATGGAATGATAGAATTAACAATTCCCAAGACTAAACAAGCAAAGCAGTTTTCGCGGTTTCCATATAAAAAAAAACAAAGAAATTAATATTAATACACAGGAAGAGATGAGTCATGTGAAATTTTGTGGATGAAATGATAAAATAATTCATAAATAAAATATATTGTACCTGAAATGCTGCTCTCCATGGAAGTAGAGGTTATAAAGTTCCTGAATCGTGTCCATCACAGCAGGTAATTTTTTATGATGATGTCAAAAAATCTGTTTTCTAGCTAGATGAATTTCCCAAAAAAATTGTTTCTTAACTTTTTTACCTGAGGTCACTGGTTTTCGGGATAATTCAATGTTTCAACAGAATTTTATAAATCACTTGTTCCATCTCTTTATTTGACACATGTTCCGCCAAAAACAGCTGATGCCGGTTAGACAGCGTCATAGTTGTTGCGTTTAGCCATTCGCAAATAAACATAGGAAAATATTTATTTACAAGATAATTATCCACTCCCAAATTTAAAATTAATTTTTTTTGAAGCTCCCAAATTATTTGCCATCGATTCATGCCACTAATTAATTTTTTTAATTTATTAATCTGCTAACTATACGCCAGTTAAACAATAATTAATTATAAATAAACAATGCACTCCTAAATTATAATTTTATACTCCTGAATTCTCCCGAATTACTCCCAATTGAAATAAATTGGATTGGTTCGAAAATAATTTTTTAATCTGCTAAGTATATTGGACTCGCTATTTACCGATGGCGGCGCTGTTTTTCACCAATATGGACGTTCTAAGGCGCTCACGTACGTACATACACAAGCTCATAATTTGCATGTGTAATGTATGTGAGCTTATGTAGCGCCTTAGAGTAGCCATGTCCAGAGGGCGTCTTGCTATTTAGCGTCCCCAATAGCGGTAAAATATCTCATATCGGAATGTGAGAAACATTTCTTCTTTATCGACCTCTTCAGCCGCACGCGCTACTTTATCCATAGAATGCTGTATGGATTTGCGCCCTACCGTATCGGCTCTCTAGTTGTCAGGCGCCACCGCTATGAACCGCATGACGAAGTGTTCCGGTAAGCGCTAGCAATCTCCCTTATAATCTCTGTTTATATCTCCTTTGTTTATTTATGCTATCAATGTCTTCAAGTAATTCTCGAAGATAAACAAACAGTCGAATTTTTGCTGTTGCGAGGCTTTATCAAATGGGATGATTATTTCCCTTTTTTTCTTACATTCTGGAAGAAAAATGACGCAAAATAATTCATCAACTAACTAACAATTGATGAGCTCGGTTTTGAGGAATGTGAATAATTAATACGAAAGATGAATTCATAGTAGCCAAAAAATTCAACCCCCCCCCCCTGCCCTGAACATTGACCTCTTTATCGCTCTCCTTATTCATTTGATCCCTACCATTAATACTTTTCCAGTCATTTCCCTCACTCTCATCTCCAAAAATCTCATAAACAGTGGGATTGAATCCACTAATTTATTAGATATCTCGTGGGTTTTGCCTTGTATATCTCATCATAGTAATCTCCACAGATGGATTCCTCCAATTTATACTCCACCATGTTGTTTGTCTTTTCTCTTCATTTCGACTGTAGTATAAAAATCAGGAATGAAAAATTCAATAAATGCTAATAATTGCTTTAGCAATCCTCAATTGTTCTATAGTTAACAAAAATTTCATTTTATTTATTGATTTACCATTGAAAATGTGAGCTTAACCAATACGAATATTTCAATAATAGCAATAGTAGTAGCAAATACGAAACATTTTTTTCTACTTAAGGCGTTGCATAAGAGCTGAATTTTTTAGACCAGCCTCCTCGATCGTTTTATCCTCTTCAGTTAGTTCTTTAGTTGGATAAGCCGTTAATAAACTGAAATCCTGAATAGCGTAGTATGGTCTCATCGTTGTAATGTATCTCCTGATATCACCGACTGTGTGAGTCAGATTGAACTGTTCACGAATATTGTGTCCATCTGCCAGTCTTATTTGAATTGTTGTTGTTGGACCGTTTGTGTCAAGATTGAGTTGACTGCGAGCCTGGGCTTCGTTGGCAGCTTGGTCTGCTGGATCTACTGGTACTGTCATGCCCACTGTTGCGGGTGATGGACTGAGAATAATTTTTTTTTAAATAATTATAAAAACTGTTTTTGAAAATATCTTCGAGAACCTTAAGAAGTAGAAAATTTGATAGTGTAATGGATTTATGATTTTATTACCTTCCCAATTTGTGGCCCTTGCCAGCGAAAGCCTTGACCTTCGGCTTTGGTGGTACATACTCCTCATGACGATGATCCTCCATGTCCAAACGCGCCTCAACACCCTGCACCTCCTCACGTATTTCAGCTGGTATTTCACCTCGTTTTATTGCATCCAAAAATTCACGATTCTCTGGATCGCTGTATGAACGAATTTCACGATCATTTATGGTGAAACCTTCACGCCATAGTTTCAGTGTTATCATTCCTGTGTTGCTGGGTTGACTAGATGGTGATGCAGGAATTACTAGTAGTAGTGATGAAAAAAATATATTTTCATAGTTGAAATTTGACACTCTAGTCAATTATGTGATGAATTAATTAGTTATTACCTTCAGTATCATTACTAGTTTGTCCTAATTTGTATCCAGTTCCACTGAAAGTATTGGGTCTCTGTTGATGTGAGCAGTGCCCCTGTGGCTTATCCTCCCCAGCCACTGATTGCTCCTGGCACGTCTTGAACATTTCATTTATGATATCATTTTTCTTCTTGTTGGGCCCAAGAATCTGCTGTCCACTGGTAGTAGATCCCCCAGCATAAAATGCCTGTCCCTCCTCATCAGAACTGCTCCCCTGATTTTGTAGAGAGCTCAGAGTAGCGAAACGAGAGTTGGACTTGGCCTTTGACTTGGGTTTCTTCTTTGAAGGATCCATATTTTTATCGGTTGATTCTGTTACTTCAGGCTGAGATACTCCTTCTGGGGATCTGTCAGCTGTTTCGACCAGTGGAATTATCTCTGGGGCACCCTCGGGGGCACCTGACTCTCCGTACTCGTAGAAATTACCAAGAGCAACCTAAAAATGTTTATGATTATTTATGAATTGAAATTTTTCATTTCAACTCTATAAAATGTCTGAATAATTACAATTTAAAAAATTAAAGAACCAAATTTTTTAATTCTCAACCCATAAACTAAAAAAATTGCTTGGCCGACAGCTAAAAAATGAAATGAATTGCAGACAACATTCTCAAAATTCTTTGTTTCATTTCTTTTACTTGATGATAAAGAAAAAAGGACAAAAAACAATTGTAAATGTGTAAATGAACGACGTCGTTGTCTTTTAAATATGCTGTCTCACCTCTAACTGCCCAGCTGATGAGGCGAGATAAAATTCGGCTCTTTCCCGTTCGACCTTAGTTATATCCATGAATTGTGTTATAACATCATCTTCCATGGTTATTAATTGATTGTACTAAACAGAGGATTTTAATATGATTATCACCTTGTATTGTTCCAAGTTGCTTCGTGAGTGACAAAAATAATCAACAAAATTCCTTAGCTAGACGTTTTTTCGATGGCATAACCTGCAATGCTCAATGAATCTCTCTCTCTCTCTCTCTCTCTCTCTCTCTCTCTCTCTCTCTCTCTCTCTCTCTCTCTCTCTCTCTCTCTCTCTCTCTCTCTCTCTCTCTCTCTCTCTCTCTCTCTCTCTCTCTCTCTCTCTCTCTCTCTCTCTCTCTCTCTCTCTCTCTCTCTCTCTCTCTCTCTCTCTCTCTCTCTCTCTCTCTATCGGCTTACGTACGTCAATTTTACCAACATCAGAACCATGTTTTAAAAACATGGTCTTATGTAGGTGATTGTACAACGTTAGTACATGATTGTACGAGGTGAAATTTCGTTAGTAGATTCATCAATCAGCTGCAATTAATTAATTAATTTTAGGCATGATGCTGGCCGACAAGAAATCAAAAATTGTTCAATTAATTGTCAAAAGGGGTCTATTTCATCGGAAATCGTTAGTAGATTTCAAATTTTATAATTTCATCGTTTGTAGATGCATTGTTAATTATATATTTGTATTGTCGTTTAGTATCTGCCCTTAAGCGATCAACCTGTATGGTCTCTATATTATCGACAATTACTTTTGTCGAATTATATACAGATACAATGTAGTGGATTTATTCAATTTTTAGTTCTATTTAAATTTAAACAGGATTAACTTCTACAGCATTAAAATTAATAAACGGGTGATCTTCGATCGCAATTGTACATATGTGGAATGTGGAAACACTATAAATAATAAAAGCATAAGCAATTCCATTCGCGTTCGTTAATTGTGTTGACGGAGAAATCAAAGGAGTAAAAATGTGCTCATCTTCGACGCCATGCTCATTTCGGAGCATATTATCGAGCATTTTCTTCTGCATTCTCGGAAGGATAATTATCAAATTTTGATTGTTTTAATCACATCGATTTTCATGATGTGGTTGCATTTGGTGAAAATCCCTGTGTTTCATCCCCCGTGTAAAAGTTTTTTTTTCCCTATAATTTTTCATTATTATTATTATCGATTTAAGAGGGTCCGTGTGCGATTGTTAACATCATTATCTTCCATTTTTTTTTTTTTAAGTTGATTAACAACAAGTTTAATGAGATTATTTTGTATTCGAGTTGGGTATTCTTCTCGTGGATGGTTTATTATTCTGATGAGGTCCAGATTGCAGCACAAAATGAGGAAATTGTCGAGGGAATTTTTTTTTTTAAATTATTTATTTAATTAAAAACATGATAATTGTCGATAGTTCTATCAAGATATTAGCAGTAGATTTCTTCTGGATTACCTCCCGCATTGAGTACTTGTAGAGTAATTTATAATTGCTCATTATTTAATCAATTAACTATTATTAATTAGTTTAATTGACTTTTTGTAAACAAGTAAAATGAGAATAATTCACTTTTTTAAAAATCAAATTCACCGGAATTTCTTCATTATTCAGAAAACAAAAATGGATTTTTGAGCCTTCCGGTTCCATAAAAAAATCTAATTTTTTTCCTCTTGTTCGACCAATCGTTCTCCTATATTTTTCACTTCATTTGATGAAAAAAAAATGATAAAAACCAATTTTATCGTCGAGAAGGTCGAGTTGAAAACAAAAAAGACAAAAATATTTATATAAAAAATATAGTATATAAAGAAATTCTGGAAAATTGATGTGATTGTAGGAAATTTTGAAAAATATAATGTATTTATTTTTTTATATCATGTATGAATAAAAATGATTCAACAAAAAATGTTACGAAAACTATGTGAAAACTAATAAAAAAAGGTAATCATTTCGCAGCTCTCATGAATTCATGAATGAAAAAAAAAAAATAAATGATGACAAAAATATTAGAAACGGCTGAATAAATGAAAAAAAAGGGGAAAAAGGGCATCAAATAATTTAAAGTAATTTAATCTAGCGGACGGGAGCGGAGCGACCGTCCGCTAGTTATATTATTATATTCTTTTCCTTTTCTCATATTTTTAGATTCGGGAATAATTCGGAATTACTTTCTTCGCGAGTGACTTTGATGAAAGCCTGATGACACTAATTTTTTTCACATCGTTATCATTCATTTTTCAACCTCTTTACCTTTTCATTTAATTAGTTTAGACGAGGTGAGGCAAATCGTATTTAATTTTCTTTTTTTTTCAGTGATTATTGCTTGTTGATTCCCTCTGATTAATGCGGTTTTAAGGAGTCTGTATTGCAGGTAGATTTTTTTTTGTCTTTGGACACTTTTCTTTGTGGATTTTTTTGGTCTTCCAGGGGCAAGGTGGTGAAATGTGAGATTATCTAAAGAGTGAGGGGTTTTAGGGGAAAATGTCAAAAGACATTATTTTCTTAGAATTTCATTGGCTACAAAAAATGTTTATTTACATTTTTTGATAGGACTAGTTGTTTACGAGATAATTACGATTTACTACTTCGTTACTTAATTAAAAATGAAATTTTTTTAGTATCATTTGTAAAAGAGGAATTTAGGAATTTTGTGATTAATTAAAATTAAAAATTTAATATTGACATTTTTGTATCAATCAGAAAAATTCATTCAATTTACTTTTGAGGATTTTTCTCAATTTCTAATTGCGAAGTAATGGAAATTATTCAAATCTAGTACCTTTTAGTAATTACAAGATTATCTCGAGAACGAGTAGGTTTAGAGAAAAATGTCAGATCTTTTTTGTAGAGGAGCAATTTCTACAAAAAAGGTCTCTTAATATTTTCTTCTAAAACCCTTAATTACCGAGATAAATTGATATAAACTTTCGAACCACCAAATTAATCACGAAATTTATATCTTCCTCCTCAAAAAAGTCCACAATTTCCACTGTTCCCAAAAAAAAAAAAAAACCACGCTCTGTGGTTAATTCATACGACTCCACGAAAACGATCTAAATTACCAAAACTCGTGAAATTTCTTCGTTTCGTTGGACTCATCTAAATATGTGCTGTTTTTTTTCCATTTTATTTACTCATATTTTTTTATTTGTATTATTTCGTACAAGGCTTTTGTCCCTCTAACAAAGAGGTGACATTCCACTGAACAAAGAGCAAAAACAATTATAGAATAAAACGATGAAAGTGCACATGTTAAACCCTCACACATGAGAACACTTGATTAAAAATTTTCTCATATTTTTTTTGTCCAAATACTAGATTTTTTTTTCATGAAAGAAGAAAAAATCAATTACTCAATTAATGTGTCAATGAATTTTATACATATATAGAGAGTTGAAAAACAAATAATTATTGAATACAAATACGTATCTGTGGTCAAAGTCTTCGAATAGCCTGAGAGATGAATTTTTTTCTTCAATGTATAGTTCCATAAATGAGAAAAAAATTAATTAATAATCAGTCTAATAGAGATAAGTCAATTTCATACAGTTTATTTCGTGAATATCTTGTTAACTAATTGTTTAACAACAAAATATCAAGAGATCTTTCCTATTGATAATTTGATACTCTATATAAAAAAGGTCTCTTTACATTTTATCCTCAACCCACTCGTTACCGAGATAATTGCATAATTGATCCTTGGCACTCAAAAATTCAATTTTTGGACATCCTTCGTTAATTATGCATTTATCTCGGTAATTAGTGGGTTTAAAGAAAAATATCAAATGACCTTTTTTGTCGCGAATCGATTTCTCTACAAAAAAGGTTCTTTGACATTTTTCGATAAACCCCTCAGTTTCAGAGATATCCGCAAAATAATCTGATCTCATTTCTAAATTTTCCTCCAAAAATGTCTCCAAATCACGAATCAATCATCTCCATTAATATTCCATTTTAATTGTTAAATTGATCAGACAATTGAATTAATTAAAATTTCTTTATCTCGCGATACCCCAAGTATTTACGTTCGATTAAACAATATGGAGGAAAAATTAAGTATGGCATAAATAAATTCAAATGGACATTTAGTTAAAAAATATAAATCGTGTTTTGAGGATATATTACTTTTAATTTTAAGATGATGTAAGATGTGTTAATGAAGCTTGCCTCTAATTAGTGAATAGGACAGTGCTGTGAATAATAATTACCATAAAAAAAAACATACAAAAAAGCAAAAAAATTATGATAAGGCATTTAAAAAAGTGTAGAGTATTTCTTAATAAAATTAATTCTAAAATCGACCAAAATTTTTCGTTTGTCTTATTATTTTCGTTTCTCTTTTGAATACTCTATTCTTTTAAAATTTTCTACAAAAAAGGTCTTTGACCACAAACTTGGAACATTGGTTTGACAAAAGGTCTTTGCACTTGACAATTAAACAGGACCACTCTGCAAGGAATTTCAGCTCTAACGATTGAATCTTTATGCTAATAGTCAATTATGTTACATAATGAAGATGAATAATTATAGTCAATTGAACCGCATGATGCATGTATAAATAATATCTGTCAGATGTGATCGTCGATAATATAGAAACCATACAGGTTGATCGCTTAAGGGCGGATACTAAACGACAATTGTTTATTTACAGTTATTTAATTAACAATGCATCTACAAACGATGAAATTATAAAATTTGAAATCTACTAACGATTTCCGATGAAATAGACCCCTTTTGACAATTAATTGAACAATTTTTGATTTCTTGTCGGCCAGCATCATGCCTAAAATTAATTAATTAATTGCAGCTAATTGATGAATCTACTAACGAAATTTCACCTCGTACAATCATGTACTAACGTTGTACAATCACCTACATAAGACCATTTTTTTAATTAGTGCAATTGTCGGCTAAGTACCTAGGGGTCTTCTTGTCGCGCATTCTGGGGAGAGATTTTGCGCGTCATAACTGTTATGGATTCCCAGATGTCACTAGGAAAGAGCGCCAATTTCGAGTTGGCGGAATTCAATTGACGGGGAACGTTACACAGCTGAAGCCCGGATGGGCAATCCAACGAAGTCCCTCGTTCTCTCGTACTTATTGGATAATTATTTTATTTGGGTGATTGACTGGGAATAAGTTGAGGATAAATATCAATAATTGAGTAAACTGAGTGCTTCGGGAGAGCACGTTAACTATTTATTTCACTTCAACTCAAACTTTTCTTTTTGCAATAACACTTGATAATTGTTTTGGAGAGAAGAGAGAGGCTGAAGGCCTGAGCTGGAACTGACTCTAACTTATTCAAAAATGCCCCTCGAAGGGCCTTACAACTCCCACTCTACACTTGTTGCGCACGCACTTTTCTGTTACTTACACTAAATGAAACTTACACGTACAGTTAAAATTGTGGGTAGGGGTTCAGGCGACAGGGTGACGGAGTCAACCGTCGCCAGTCACCCCCACATTTCACTCGAAATGTTAACACATGTGATCTTGGAAGAGGTGACTCATTCTGCTGGAAAATACAAAGGACTTGAAGAGAGTCTTGTTCGGACTCGTTCGTAAACTTCCTCAGAAAGGTTGACAGGTTGGATTTATGATGTTTAGACGATGCTTCGACACGCACTCTCAATTCTGTTTATTCTTGACTCTGTTTTATTTCAATTTTATTTTGCCTGTTTGATTTATTTTGTTTATTTCAACGTTATTAAAACTGTTTATATGGTTTGTGAAAGAGGATATTTATTAGAGAAATGAGAACTGAAATTATGAGTCATCCCATCCAAGAGCACACGTGGTAAAATAATGCGCAGAAAATAAAGTAATATTAAATTCTTAATCAAACTGTGAATAAAAGGTAGATAATTTGAATACACCGCCAGGTGAACACAACGCCACCTGGTGTTTTTAGTCACGAAGGCTCACGACGTGACACTTCCCCCCTAAAAATAAAATTTGAATACATTTCATTCAAATTTTTGTGTCATTACTTATTTCTACTTCATAAATGAGCTGGCTTTAATCGATTAGTGTGTACTATCTTCGTACGAACATCACTTAATTTAATTCTTATATTTTCTCGTTCAAGTACTTTGTCAACTCTATATGGACCCAAGTAGTTTGGATCTAACTTATTTGATTTTGCTTCATTAATTAAAAATACCCAATCTCCTTCTTTAAAATCACGAGCATTAACTTTTCTGTCGTAATATTGTTTTGACTTAAATTTAGCAACGTCTAAATTGTCTGCTGCTCGTGATTGTGTAGCTCTCAACTTATCGGCTAAATCTCCCACATAATCGTAATAGGTAGCGGCAACATTATCTTTTGCAAAACTCGATGGTATTCTGGCGATTCGGCCAAAGATCAACTCATGGGGAGTAAAACCAGTTGCTTCATGTAATGAGGTATTATAAGAAAACATGGCGTACTTCAACCAGCTGTCCCAATCTCTTTCTGTATCAATGTAATGTTTTAAATATTCTACAAGGACTAAATGGCTTCTTTCCAAGGAACCATTAGTTTGAGGGTGGAAAGCAGTAGTTTTTAATTGTTTAATCTTGAAAAGTTTTGAGAATTGTTTCATTAATTGACTTGTAAAATTAGCACCTTGATCTGTTAAAATTATTTCGGGACATCCATAAATGCAAATAAAATTCTCAGCAAATGCTTTAGCAATTGTTGGAGCTGAAGTTTCAATCAAAGGGATAGCTAGACAGTACTTTGTTAAATTATCCTGAATCGTTAATACATATCTATTCCCTGAACTAGTAACTGGTAATGGACCAACAATATCAAGAGCCACTTTCTCAAAAGCTGATTGAGGTGTGTCGGTGACTATCATAGGTTGTCTGGTTTTAACCCTCACAAGTTTGTTCTTTTGACATATTACACATTTTTTAATAAATTCTTGAACATCTTTCTTCATTTTTTCCCAAAAATATTGACGTCTAATTCGTTCATGAGTTTTTAACACTCCTTTGTGACCTCCAACTGCTGACTCATGCATTTCTTTAATAATTTTATCTCTTTGATCAACTTCAGGAATTTCTATTTGATTGAGACAGAGAGTGATATGATAACCGGGTGCAAACGTTTTATCCAAGTGCATTTTTATACTACCCCAGGGGAGTCCATCTAGTCCACCCCCTGTTCTCGCAAGTCTAACAGTTTTTACTGCAAAATAATCCATAGTTTCCTTTAGTTTAGTAATTCCCATCAACACATTCTTCAAATCAATTTTATTTTCAACGTTATCTTTTACTACAATCAAGAATATATGGAAGCTTCCGTGTTTAAAGACAATTATATCACCAATTTCCGGTCTTTTCTCGGGTAATTCGTCTTCTCTAATCAATTGTTTTTCAATGAGCTCCTGTAATACACGAGTTTTCATTTTAAAATCCGCCGATATAAAATGTGCGACATTATCCTTTTTCATTAACACTCCATCTCTTGTTTCTGAAAATACATCGAATACTACTCTTTTCCTTTTCCTTGACACCGCAGATTCTGACTGGATAGGATTTTCATTTTCATTATCAGATGAACTATAATTATCTTCACCTTCTGAGATAGGATCTGGGAATGAATCATCAGCAAAGGGACCATCAAATCTGTTATCGGTGCTGTTATCAATTAAATCTGATTCAAAATTTGTGTGAAAAATCGAACAATTGTTACATACGGGATTACTGTCGCTAGTAGGGCTCTCAGACTCTTGTAATTCTCTTTCTTTACTATTACTTCTTCCGGCTGACTCGATTGTTAGTATCTCTATCTGTTTGCTAATAATTTTCTCTAGATCTATGCTATCTACTGAGGACGTCCTCCCCTTGAGCATCTCATGCATGAAGCCTTCACTCCACACGCTATCCGGGCCCGGTAATATCTCAATAAATTGATCTGAGTTCAATGACTCGGTGGTTTCATGACCACACTCAACTCTAGGAACTATAGTTCCAACTTCAGGAGTAACGAGGCCCGAGTTCTCATCCGATGAATGAGTCCCTTGTGCGCAGAGTACTGTGACGGTTCCGGCACTCCCTTCCAACTCCACACAAGGTCGTTCATTCATTGGGAAGGCTACGCTCTCCTTTCCGGCGCCTGTGCGCACCGGCTGCACTATACTGCATTTCTGTGTGTCGATGCTCTTCCTGACTAATCTATTCATAAAATTTGTAAACTCTATATTCTGAGTATCATTGTCTTGATCAGTGAACCTATTCGAGTCATCCTTCGGAAGTTTCTCATTTATCTCATCGTTACGAATGCTTTGTGTAAACCTGATACCTGCTGGTTCCAGCTCAATCATATCAACAGGGTTTCTCGACAAAGCATCCGCGTTTGCATTTAATCGCCCTGGTTTATAAATAACATCATATTCATACTCTCTCAATTTCAATACCCAGCGCAGTAATCTCGATGTAGGATCTTTGATTTTATGTGCCCATACTAGTGGCCTATGATCAGTGACTAATTGGAATTTTCTACCATAGAGATAGGGTCTGAAATGCTTCACTGCAAAAACAATAGCAAATAACTCTTTTTCAATCACAGAATAATTGATCTCGGCACCTCGTAATAATTTTGAAGCATACGAAATGGGTAGGTCTTGACCTATTTCTCCCTGGCTCAACACAGCTCCAAGAGCATAGTGTGATGCATCAGTGGTGACAATAAAAATTCGCGTAAAATCGGGAAATTGGAGGATAGGTTGGACGCATAATTTTTCTCTCAATATTTCAAATGCATTTTGTTTTTCATCATCCCAAATAAATTTTGCGTTTTTCTTGAGTAATTGTGTAAGAGGACGTGCAATTTTCGCTAAATCGGGTATGAAACGCCTGTAATACCCTACTAAACCCATAAATTGTTTGATATTTTTAGCATTTTTCGGAAGTGGAAATTCGCGAATTGATTTTAATTTTCCGGGATCAGGTTTTACACCATCTTCACTAACAATATGCCCCAAGTAAGTGACGCTCTTTTGCAAAAATTGACATTTATCGGGTTGTAAAGTTAATCCAGCTGTTCGAAGTCGCCCGAGTAATTTCATGAGTTTTTGTTCGTGCTCTTGAAGAGAGGAAGCGTAAATGACAATATCATCAAGATAAACAAATAATTCTACACCTTGCAAGCCCGTAAGAACTTGATCCATCAATCTTTGGAAGGTTGCTGGAGCATTCTTCAGTCCAAATGGCATTCTAGTGTAATGGTAATGACCATTAGGAGTAGTAAAAGCTGTTTTAATTTTATCATCGTTATCCATTGGGATTTGGTGGAAACCAGAAGCCAGATCTAGAACTGAAAAATACTTAGCACCGCCAAGCTGATCTAATATTTCAGTTATGTTTGGAAGAGGATAAGCGTCTCCGGTAGTTTTCTGATTTAAATGGCGAAAGTCAATCACCATACGCCATCTTTTGTTACCCTGAGAATCTGGTTTTTTGGAAACTATCCAGACTGGTGAATTATAAGGAGAATGAGATGGCTCGATGATATCATTTTTAAGTAAATCTTTTATTTGTTTTTGTATTTCCTCTTTATGTACGGGAGGATATCGATACTGTTTTGTCGAGATGGGGATATCATCCTGAGTTGGGATTTTATGCGTCACTACATTTGTACCTTTGAGTCGATCACCTGATAAATGAACTTGATATGGAAACTTGGAAAATACTCGAATAATGCTCTCTTTTTCTTCGGAATTTAAATCCTCTAAATGAAGAGTGTTCACTACTTTATTGATCCTGTCCGACAATACTTCTTCACCTTTAATTTTAGATCCGTTTCCTTTATTATTTTTACTCGATTGGTGTGGCAGTAAATCTACATCTTCAATAATTTGAGGTGAAATTTCTACCTCTTTCTCTTCATTATTTGAATTGATCGCAAAAATCCAAGCAATACTTTTATCAATTTTGACGAGCGCTTCACCTGCATATATATTCGTGCCTAGATTCAATTTAGGTAAATATCCCTCCTCAACATCAGTATTTACTATTCTGACACCGATTTTCATTCTACTTCTAGCAGGAATTTTGTAACGCTGATACATGAATGGAATTGTTATTTTCTTACTGTCAATTTTTAAAGAATTATCTGTGAAACAAAGCGTTGCTTGTTCGTCTCTTAAAAATTTTGCACCCAAAATTCCATCGTACTTCAATGGAAAATCGTCTCTAATCACTTGGAATGCGCATGAAAAGGAATGGAATCTGATTACGACCTCTCCAATCGTTGTCTCTGACCCAGATGTAATGCCCGACAGTATAAATTTCCTATTTCCATTTATTACATGCTCAGGTGACAAACAATTCCTTTTAATTAGATTAATATCAGCACCAGAATCTACCAATAGTCACATTTTACGCAAATCATCACTGGTGAGCATTACGCAAGGTTGGACGATTCGACTGGATTCACTGAGATTGATCGAGGCTTGTTCAGGTTTAATTTGATCATTCGACGTTTGAGTGGTTGTATTTTGTGTATTTTCCTTTTTCTCGGTTTTAAAATTACCGCTATTCCCTCTACGTCGACAATCGCGTGTATTGTGTCCAGTTCGTTTGCAAAAGGTACAATATCCTGGTTTATATCTGCTCGTACAATCTCTTTTACCATGCCCATTCCTTCCGCAAGCATAACAAGTCATTGATCTACGATCGAATTTTCTAGTGTGATCTGAATTTCCGTTAGTTGAATGAACATGAGCGTGTTTGAAATTTGTAGTTTTTCGATTTTTATCAGAAGAATTGTTATTATCAACATGCATTACACTCGAATCATCGTCCTCTCCACTAAACAATTTTAATCTCTGTTCAACCTCCTTTTCCATTTCAATAGCGTAATCTCTTGCCTGCAATAAAGTGGAGGGTTTACTACTCGCGACGCGTAAACTCAACTCACCCCTGAGACCTCTTATGAAACTGTCGCGTGCTCCCTCTTGAATACTAGCGAATTCCCCCCTGTCTGTTCCATTGGGATGTTTTTCATTTATCAATTCTTGTGCAAGACGAACAATTTCATTGATCCTAGTTAAATAATCCATAATACTCTCTTTTTTCTCTTGTCGGATATTAGCCAACGAATTCTGCAATTGGGAAAGGGTTTGTCGTGATACAAGTCCTCTTTTCAAATTTGTAAGTAATTCTGTGAGAGTTATTCCAGGCTGATTAGATATGTAACGACTTGCTTTACCTTGAATTCGTGCTTTAATCAAATTAGTTAAATAGTTTCTATGGACTGGGTGAGCTGAAAGCACAGCTTGTTCACAGAGCTCAATAAAATTCATGGCTGGCATGTTTTCACCATTGAAAATTGGAATCATATCTTTTACATCTTTGATATGCAAATGTTGACTACCACTGAGAATTTGTTGGTTAACATTTTGATTGACATGACACGTGTTGAAAGCATTTATAACCGGGACAGATGGAATATTTCCAGAGGCACTTCCAGCGACACCGATGTCACTTGTTGATGCAGCGTCGCTTCCACTGCCTACATTGTTCATTCCTACATTCGATCCCCCCATAATTGGAAATGCACTTGAAACGCTTGCTCCCACTGAATTATTTTGCGTCGGTATCTCTCTACTCTCAACAATACATTGAATATTGGTATCATTACGTTCATTATCACTCTGTGTCTCACTATTTTTATGATTACTCTCAGTCTCTTCCTCAACTATCCATGAACTCGTTGAAACCGACATGATTTTATTTTAAAATATCGCTACTATTCAATAAAATACTCTACTCACAATAAATTTCAATTTAACTATTCATTAAAATTCTATTTTATGCTCTCTCTCTCTTCTAATTATGTTGTGCTCTCTCCGTCGGGTGGACGCGGCCGCGGCCGTCTGTCTCTCAAGATATCTTTCCGTAAAAACCCAGTAAAACCGCGGAAAAGCTGAGTAAGATACCTTGGTGTCCGAGCCCCGAAAATAATATTTAACTTATGCTCTAGACTTACAATTTCTTTATACTCCTACTAACACTGTATTCCAATAGATTTTCACTTTTCACTCAAAATATAAGGGTGCACATATATTTTCTTTTATTTCTTTATTTCTTTTTCACTATCACTGCACTTCAATCTGTTCTCGTTGATCTTGGAGACAGAAGAATTTGCACAAATTTCAAATTGGACCCATCGGATGCTGCGTATCCCACCGCTGTCACCAGTTGTTATGGATTCCCAGATGTCACTAGGAAAGAGCGCCAATTTCGAGTTGGCGGAATTCAATTGACGGGGAACGTTACACAGCTGAAGCCCGGATGGGCAATCCAACGAAGTCCCTCGTTCTCTCGTACTTATTGGATAATTATTTTATTTGGGTGATTGACTGGGAATAAGTTGAGGATAAATATCAATAATTGAGTAAACTGAGTGCTTCGGGAGAGCACGTTAACTATTTATTTCACTTCAACTCAAACTTTTCTTTTTGCAATAACACTTGATAATTGTTTTGGAGAGAAGAGAGAGGCTGAAGGCCTGAGCTGGAACTGACTCTAACTTATTCAAAAATGCCCCTCGAAGGGCCTTACAACTCCCACTCTACACTTGTTGCGCACGCACTTTTCTGTTACTTACACTAAATGAAACTTACACGTACAGTTAAAATTGTGGGTAGGGGTTCAGGCGACAGGGTGACGGAGTCAACCGTCGCCAGTCACCCCCACATTTCACTCGAAATGTTAACACATGTGATCTTGGAAGAGGTGACTCATTCTGCTGGAAAATACAAAGGACTTGAAGAGAGTCTTGTTCGGACTCGTTCGTAAACTTCCTCAGAAAGGTTGACAGGTTGGATTTATGATGTTTAGACGATGCTTCGACACGCACTCTCAATTCTGTTTATTCTTGACTCTGTTTTATTTCAATTTTATTTTGCCTGTTTGATTTATTTTGTTTATTTCAACGTTATTAAAACTGTTTATATGGTTTGTGAAAGAGGATATTTATTAGAGAAATGAGAACTGAAATTATGAGTCATCCCATCCAAGAGCACACGTGGTAAAATAATGCGCAGAAAATAAAGTAATATTAAATTCTTAATCAAACTGTGAATAAAAGGTAGATAATTTGAATACACCGCCAGGTGAACACAACGCCACCTGGTGTTTTTAGTCACGAAGGCTCACGACGTGACATAACAAACAAACAATTTGGACTAGAGGGCGGTAGAGGAAGTGGTAATTTCATACAGTGGGTGGGTCTAAAACTGGCACATCTGCTAATGATGGCACAGGAAGTGCGACGGTAGCGCCGCGTAGTAGCACAGTGAGGAACTGAGAATAGTAGATTCCGTTACCTCCTGAGAAAATTATCGACCGAAGAACAGAATAGTAGTGCCCTCTATAATTTTTTTTGTTAAACACAATTTTTCACAGTTAGGCAGATGGGGACAGTTGTTCACAAAAGAGTCGAAGCAGTGGTACTCATGCTCAAACCAAGAGGAGAGGGCACATGCCCAGGATTTTGGTCAATTCCTCTTTATCATTGATATCATTTTTTTTTTTTGCTACTTTAAGATCAATATTATATCGTCGCCATAGAGTGAAAGGGGCGTATGTACCAAAAACTCCCTTTTTAAAGTTAAAGGGGCGTATGTCCAAAATCAATGTTTTCCGGCTTTTCATAGAATTTCTAATCGAAAATCTGTAAAAAAAAATTTCTAACAAACAAGCGTAACGACCAGTTTGTAATAAGAGAGGGGCGTATCTCCGCACTTACGCCCCTTTCACATTATATTTATGCTCATTATAAAATGAAAGGGACGTATTTCCACACTTACGCCCCTTTAAGTAAAGAAAAAAAACACTTACGCCCCTTTCATTTTTTTCAAAAAATAACACTTACGCTCCTTTCACATTACATGTGATGCTTATCATAGGATGAAAGGGGCGTATGTGCTGGAGACACGTCCCTTTGTGATTAACTTTGTGGAATTACGCCCATTTGTTACTACAAGAATTAATCAACTCAAATAATTCCTAAAAGGTAGTACATTCAATTCCGAGGATAAAAAAAAAACATACGCCCCTTTGTTATTACAAAAAAAAATTAATGAATGCGACGATATATTTAATTATGCAAATTAATTATTAAACTATTGATTATAGTTATGATTTATTCATGTTCAGTTTTTTTCCAAAGTTTCATAAAAAGCAATTGGTGATCGTTATTGACTTTTCTATTCATACCTCATCACAACCTGTTAATAACAATCGTGCAAATCGTTATGAACCCTCTCCATAATGCGGATTTAAATGATAATGTTAAATGAATCAAATTAATTTCTTGATTTTATGATTCGATTTTATCCATCGCATTATTTTAATTAATAATCAAAAATATGTTTACGGTACATCACACTAGTTTTAACCCATCGTACACGTTACTTCCCCTCCCTTCCATACACATGCCTGTTTGTTATAACGAAGTGAATTCGAAGTAAATTTGTTATAGCGAAGTGAATTCGAACCGTTGTCTCTTTATTACGAGATTATCTCATCAACCTTTAGAGATAAGAAAAAATGTTCCCCTTTAAAATTGATGTTTTTTTAAAAGGCAAACATTTTTCATTTCAAACTTTTTTGTTTATCTTCAACGATTGTCCCTGTAGACTGTCTGAAGTGCAGCACGAACTGCACCCGTACGCCTAGGCGAGTCCCGTGCCGCTCCGAATAGTATGAAGCCATTAAATATGAGAGATAGTGAAAAATGTTAAGAGATAAAATCAATGTATTTTTACATTAGGTTTTTTTTTATTTAAAACTTTTTTTCTATAACAGAAAGTACGATAGTAAAAGTGACTCGCCCTAAAAAAATAAATTTCGAAAAGAGAAAGGGGCACAGCGCATGGACTACATTTCGTCATATACGCCTATGCTGCTTTGAATTTGTTAACCTATGTCCTTCCCCCCCCCCCCCCTCAGATGTCATCTCCCGATAGGTCGAATCCCAATTGTGATTGGCAACCCTGTCATTTTCAAAATTCAGATAAAATAAGTATTTTTTTATTTGGTCGTAAAATAATTTCTCATAGAGATGATTTTATTATCGAGTTTTAGAACTGCATTATCACGATTCAATTTCCAAAATTCTAATAAGAGAATCATTCTACAAAAAAAAATATTAACAATTTGCTTCTACCAGAAGAATTTCTAGCTAAAAAATTCACATAAATCCTTAAAATTCTAATTTCGACTCAAATAAAAACCTAAGAAATTAAATTAAATTGTTGAGATTTTTATTCTCCCAAAAAAAAAAATTAAAATGCCATGGAAATATCAATTCCATTTGAAATTTGGAAATTACGAGTAAATTCCAATGTTTTTAGGATTCTGGGCGGAGAACATAAACACTTAAGCCACAAATAATAAGAAGATATAGTCCAGTCGGTGAGGATTCAAAATCGAGTTTGTTGGCCAATTTACTTTATAAGTGTCGGATTTTGATGAGTTTTTTACTTTTAAAAAACAAATTTCACGTCCCGAGAAAAATTCAAGACACACAGAAAGTCTCGAATAATTCTCAAATCTGGGGAGAAATTTAGAGCATTCCTTTTTACTTTTGAAAAATCAATTTCAAGTCTCGAACTCGTCTAGATATTTTTAAAATTATTTTTGAGTCTGAGGAGAAAATTGGGAAATTTTTTTACCTTTAAAAATAATTTTCAAGTCTCGAGAGAAGTTTCAGACATATAAAAACTCTCTAGTACTTCTAAATCTAGGGAGAAAGTTGAGACAATTTTTTTTTTAATTTTTGAAAAAATGAATGTCAAGTCTCGAGAGGTATTTAAGATAGACAGAAATTCGCGAGTTGGTCTCTAGATATTTTTATAATTATTTCTGAGTCTCGGGAGAAAATTGGGACATTTTTTTAATTATAAATAGATAAATTTTAAGTCTCTATAGAGAAATTTTTGACACAAAAAAACTTCCGAGTTTGTCCCAGAAATTTCTGAATCATTTCCAAGTCTTGGCAGAAATTCTAGACAAAGTTCGGTCCATTTCAGAAAAATGAACGAAACTCTAAAATATCTCTAGAGGTACAGAGAGAAAAAATATAGAGAATAAATTAAAAAACGAAATATATGTCCTCAATTAATTCGAATCATCTCCCATAAATATCCCTCTTTTGTTCTAAAAACATCTGAAATTGCTCCAGATGTCGAAAAATTGAAGGACATTGCCGTTGGAGACTTTGACGTGTACTCCATTCGACACGTAAATTGACACTCCAACTTATTTTTGTAATTTTTTTTTTCAATGTTTGAAGAAATTGAACAACAATGGAAATGCTATTTGTTATGATAAACGGCTCCTCTGCATCCATAATCGTGAAATGAAATGAAGAAAGATTGAAATGCAAGACCAATAGATTTCCCAATAGACATAATGATTATAATCCATAATTTCAATGTTTAAACATTTTATTTGTATGTTTGAATGGCGACGACGCACGAAAAGATCGAGCGTCTTTGTCTTACGCAGGGACTCTACTAGCGCTATCTCTCTCGCTCCTACAGCGGACTGACCGAGAGTGAATGAATTCATTTTATACATTTATTGTCCTAATATAGTGAAAATTTTATATTTTCTGAACGAATGTTAATAATTTAATAATTTTCGAACCAGTATATAAAAAAAAAATATGTTATTATAAAAATAATCTTGTTTGAAGACTACTCTGAAAATTAATTATTTTTCATCAAAAACTTGATGAAAATCAACGGAAAATATTAGAAAAAAATCTGGGAGTATGCGCTATAAATCTTCTTCAAGGGGGAAAAAAAATTAAATTGAAATATCAATTTTTGGTTGACTGACAGCCATTTGTTTATAGCGTGATGAAGCGCGCGGATCGTCGCGCGCTGACAAACAAATGACCATAACTCAAAAACTATTGTTCGTGAAGACAAAAATCAAAAGCCATTTTATTCGTTATTGAATTACGCAACTTTTTCTCACTGTATGTCTCGATAACTTCTCAACAGTTTTCGAGATATTTTAAAATGAAAATTACCGCTTCAAGGGGTATTTTGTTGTCATTCTGAGTATTTAAAAAAAAAAAATCATCAAAATCCGACACTTTAAAGTGAATTGGCCAACAAACTCGATTTTAAATCCTCTCCGACTGGACTAATAGAAATAGAACAGAAGAGTGGAAATATACAAAAGAAACAAAAGAATCCATTCTGGACTGTAAACCGACCGCCCCTTGACGATTTTAAGTATATACCTCGACATGTGACCCAAACTCCCTCCTCCACATTTTGAGCCTAGAGGATATTTTATTGTCCTTTGGGTCATTCGACACCTTTTCAATTTTAATTTATTGCTAAGAGCCATTTTCCCCTTTTTGATCCACATTGAAGAAGAGTGGCCCATTCACCACTATATCCTCGGAATTTTCATTGTACGGACATGCACATGGTGCCAAATTTATTTTTATTACCTGTTTATGTTTTGACCAAGACCTTTTTTTTTGCTTCACCGAAGTGACCGTTTTATTGCACTTTCAATCCCTTTTCCACGTTTCCTCTATCTAGAAATTTCTGGGTAGATCTGGAAAAGGTTAGGTTCCCTTACCGTTGCAGGTAAATAAAGAGGAATTAGGTACTGGTTGGGAAATGCTATTCCTGTTATTTAACTGTTGTTCAAATTTTGAAGGGGTCGATTATTATAAGCTGAGAAAAACGCAGATGAGGAGTTAAAAAAAATTTTTTTTCAATTTAATGGAAATTAATTTTTTCGAGGTTGTGTGAAATATAATATCGATATTATTAGTTATCCATTTTGTTTAATTGAAAAATAATGATTGCGGTTGGAGAATTGAATTACATTTCTTTTATGGAAATAATTTGATTATCGAAATAAAAAATGGGCTTTTTTACAGAAGAAATCAACGGAAAAATCTGAAATCCACAATGAAGTAATTTCATATTCGGGGACTAAGGGGGATTAGAATTACAAAAAAAGGTCTTCAAAAATTTAATTAACATGGATAAGAAAGATTAATCAATTGAAGCTCTTTCTCCCTGGTTATTTTTCATTAGATTACATTTTTCGCCTTACATAGAATTAATTAACATGGAAAAGACTGAATAATTAATTGCCAGCAAAATAATCCCTTGCTACAGAGATGGGTGGCCGAACGGGAACATTCAAAAAAACGCTTCTGCCTCTTTTCGACCAGCCTTCACAGTCTTACAATCGTGCCTCCCTATGAATGGGTGTATGAGCCTAATTTTTTTCAAATTGGAGTGGGAGGGATGTGAGTGGAAAAGCGCACATTAGGTCCAGCAGTATACAATTATCCTTCAGGCATGAACGAGGATTCAATGTGCAATGTTGAGATTCAAATTGATGAAAATTCAAGGTAGGAGAATATAAACTGAAGATAGAGGGAAGAGGGAAAATTTTATGGGCTTGCGGGGTTGATAAATCCCTAAAGCATATGTAGGGGACAGAGGGTACCTAGAATTTCATCAACTAAGGACTTAGTTACTAAGGGACCGGAGGATAATTTTACGCGTACCCGCGGAAGTAGGACAGGTGTAGACAATTAAAATGTAGGAAGTTTAGGGGTCAGAATGATAATTGGTGTCAGTGAATCTCAGGGACAATAGTTAATTATGCCTGATAATAGTTGAGACCGTAATAAAGTCATAAATATTCAGAACGAAGGTATTCGAACGAAAAATTATTTGTCATAATGTAAATTGATAATGCTGAAGATTAACTAAATGCTAAAATGTTGTTAACGGGATTGTCAAAATTAAAATCCAAGAAAAGAAGAGGTGCAAAAAAAAAGGAAACATTTAATGTTCCCGGCCGAAGAAATTGTAAATCGGAAGAAAACCTAGGAAATAATAGGGAAAAACAATAACGTACATTCGGATGGGACTGGAAATTTTCCTCTTATAAGAATAAAATATGTTCGATATTAAATTAGTTAATTAAGTGTGTCTGCACGCAACGCGTTCCTCTCCCACGTTTCCCAGGCCGCTATATCTCGGGAACTGAGGGACCGACCAGGCTGCAATTTTTGCCAAAATCAACATAACTGATAACAATTTTTATTTAAAATTTCAGATATTTATCGGTGAGATTCATGCAATTATTTACATAATTCGGAGACGAAACGTATTAACAGACAACCACACCCATATATATAGACATTTTTTTAAAACGTGAAATCTCTAACGTTTCGTAATGTGTCCAGGCGAAATTAGAGAAAGTAGAAGGAAAAGCGATCACAAGGGTGCCATCAGGAAGCAAAAATGGTAGAAAATAAAGAATAACTTTCAAAATTATTGTTAATCGTTGATTTATCTCGAGAACGAGTAGCGAAAGAATTTTTTTTTTTATAGAGCACCCAATTTCCCAAGAACAAGTTCGTTTGAAATTTTGTAGTAAAGTCACTCATGGTCTAGGTAATTAAATATTGAACATTTATTTCAATCTTTAACTGACGTTGATTATCATGACTGACCGACGAAAGAGGAGTTTAATGCATGCATATGCATATTGTGTAAAAGGCGGCAGGATTAGTTGTGCGAGAGAGAAAAAAAAGAGAAAAAAATGGCGCCTCAGCATCACGAGAGGAAGATTAATCTATTACGTGAGGGTAGAAATCAAATGTAGATTTTATATGCCAAAGAAATTTGTGTAGCATAAATGAATGTCTCCCCAGTGCTAGCTGGATCTGTTTCAAGAATGGCAGTTCCTATTGTCCTTGTAGCCTGATGCTCATCTCTCTCCCCGTTGGAGAAAACTGTTACCCTTTTCTTGCATACGTCAGACGTCGCAAAGAACCTCACAGAACTGTTGAACTCCTACCGAGGGGCTGGGAACTCCAAGATCGAGTGACACATGACTGCTAAATGCAGTCAATTTCACTAATAGTGATTCCAATGACTTCATTGAATTTATGATTTCAGTGATTGCAACCTTGATTATTAGTGATTTCATGACTCACCATGATTTCATTGACTTCATCAAACTGAAATCAATGACTTCTGCATCATTGAAATCACTAAAATTTCACCAAACTGAAATAATAATTGAAACTGAAGAATTAGTTATCGGAATTATTGATTTTACTAGGGCATCATGCGCGCTAACGCGCGCGACGAGCTTCCAGTAAGCGCTGTAGCGCACAACAATTATTCAAAATAGCTGCCCGGCTACTCAGAACTCACGGAAAAAAATGGAAAAGTGTCGAATTAGAGAAAATGTCAAAATTGGCCATTTTGACTGGAGAATGGCTGACCCCCGGAACCGGCCCACCCAAAATTTCGTCTTTTCGATTCTTTCTCGTTTGATATCTTCAAAATCATTGCCCGGCTACTCAGAACTCGCGGAAAAAAATAGAAAAGAGTTGAATTAAACGTTTTTCCTCTTGCATTCGCAAAGTTCAGTGTTAATCCTAATAAACATGTTTCGTAAGCATTTTCTTTGAATAGGCACCAGTCTCCTATATAATAATTTTGCTTTGTGGAGGTAAAGCAAGATTTGAGAGTCGTCACATGCATATAGTGATTTCTTCGATTTCACATGATTTCATTGACTGCAAATGAATTCATTGTGACTTCAAGAAATGACTTAATGGTTTGAAATCATGAGATTTCAGTGATATCACCGATTTCATTGATTTCATGCGTGACTACAAATTGATTTCAGTAGCTAGTGACACATGACTGCAAAGAGTTCCCAGCCCCTCGACTCTTACCACCGTCATAAATTAGGAGCAAAGGCTTTCGACGGTACATACACGGTAGGATCGGAGTGATTACTTTTTTTTTATAAAGGTGAAAAGTACGATAAAGATCTTTTAGGGGCTGGGAAGCTTCTCCCACATTTAGATTATCTTTTTAAAAATGTCACATTTTTACATATTCTAAAACTAGTGAAATTAATATTGTCCATTGGCTAAGGTTGATAAATTGTATACCGCCATATTAAGATGAACAACGCGATAGTTAATTTGGAATAACTAAAAAGTCTTGTAGGCGGTATCAATGAGAGTACCATTTACTATATTGAATAAAAACTGTTCTCGTTTTCGGGTTTCAGCAAAGCAAAAATGATTGCAGCAGACAATGATATGAGTGAGTTGATTGAAACAATGCGGCTTATGGTGGATACAATCCTCGAAAAGCTAGTGATATGTTACTCACTTTTACACTTAACAATTTTCGATGAGTTGGATGAACGTTTGTCACAATAGCCTTAATGAACGTTAAATGTTGTTTATGATGAATGTTGTTCAATGCAGAACTGAAGAGCGGAGTAGAAACCATCTCCTCCATTAGAACTACCCCTTCCTCCTTTCCATTAGGCGGTCGTCCAATCGTAAGCAAAACCCGATTGGATGTGTTGACGCATACTATTCAAATTTTCCCCGATTTACCTGGTTGACAACTTCCTCCCCTTTGGGAAAAATCCCCGCCCTTTTTTGTGCCCCCATCAGACGGCGAAAGACGCCAGAAAACTCGTCGGAGCACTTGGCAGCCATAAATTAACAACAAAGGCCTCCGACGCTAATACTGAAGTAATCAGCTTTTCCTTTTCGAACAAAAAAAAGGTTAACATCTTGAAGGGACTTGGGAATTTTCTCCCAATGTTGATTATTATTTTGAAAACTTAAAATTACATTCTAACACTCTAGTGAAATTAATATAATCCATGTCATACAATAGTGGTAATGAGTGGACCGTTTATTATATTTAACGTGAACTGTTCTCGTCACCGTAGATTGAAAGGGGCGTAAACGCCATAATTTTTTCATTTTTGCTTCCGAATGGAAGCATTGTCATCCATCTATTTTTACATTGTCTAATTTTGGTTGGAAATGATGTAGAATCTTCTGAAACGTAAAAATACGAAGTTTGGAGCCAATGTCCATCTGTTCGCGTGTCCACTCGGGGGTCACTTTTCCTTAAATTGACCAATTAATTGAGAAAATCATTTCCGAAACATCTGAAATTTTGTCAGATTGTTGGTATTAGTTGGAGCTAATTCTGTGCCAAATTTCAGCTCGATCGATTGAGTAGTTTTTGAGGAATAGTGATTTGTTTGTAAATCGTTTTTTGTGAATATCTCAGAAATGACCAAACCTATTGGCTTTTTTTTCAAAATCTTTGTCTCGTTGTCTACTATCTGAATCAACCAGGATATATATACCGGTCAATGCAAGGTTTTAGAGATATGGCCAATTTTCTGTTTTTTACGGAAAATTCTTATAAACACGCTAACTTTTGAAAAAATGGAGATATCAACTTGAAATTTGACATGAAGGTGACTCTCATGATTGTCATGTTTGATTTTAAAAATGAGCTCAATCGGAAAGGTGGTTCCGGAGATATTCAACTTTGTATGTGGATCTATTTTATTGAATATCTCAAAAACGACTCAATCGATTTTTTTTTTTTTCAAAACCTTCGTCTCGATGTCTTTCATCTTAATCAATCAAAATATGTATACCCGTTCATACAAAAATTTTGAGATATGGTTATTTTTCCGTTTTTCACTGAAAATCCTTGTAAACACGCTAACTTTTGAAAAAATGAAGATATCAACTTGAAATTTGGCATGAAGGTGTCTCTTATGATTATAATATTTGGTATTTAGAATCAGCTCAATCGGGCGATTAGTTCCGGAGATATTTAGCTTTCGAGATATGAGATGCAAAACATTTACTATAATACGCAAAAAGGATTGAAAGGACCATTCGGAAGCGCTCCATCAATTGATTGATAGCGAAAAGAAAATGCACACGTAAAATTAGCAAATTCCACAACCGCAAATCTGAAGTTACCAATTTATAGCCGCATGTCGCTGCCGCCAGCTTGTCTTTTGTAATAACAAAGGGGTGTATGTTTTTTTGGTTACCTTGGAAATGAAGTGCACTGTACAGAGAGAAAAGTTGAGTAAAAATTACGAGTCTGTTCAGTAATTGTCGGGCGACCTTGTGGTGTGGGGAAAAAGTACGTGACATACCGCAATTTTCACTTGAAATTACCGTAATTTTTTCCCACACTTCAAAGTAGCTCATCAGTACACATAAAGTCGTTGAGTGTACAAAAATTAAACAATTTCTAAAAATTATTGTTTTCATTTTTAAATTATTTATAAGAATTATTGAGGTCATCAATATGAAAATTATAACATTTTTCGATTTTTAGAAAAGTAAAAATCAATAAAAAGTAATTCAGTTGACTAGCTTGCAAATATACGTGGCAACGCTGGATATTAAAATGACAGGCGGGAGTCGAGTGGAGTGAACGCCATAACCTCTTTACTCGAGCAGACGTTGCCATGTCGATTTCGGTTCCGGTTTCTCGTCAATTTTCACTGTTTATTGTTAATATCAACAAAAACTAAACGGATAAACCTCATGAAACAAGTGTCAATATTTTTTATAATTTTTTTCATATTTTGAGTGAAAAATTCAGATTTTAATCTTTATTCAGAAAAAAATTATGAGTTTTTCCATAAGACGCTGGGTAAAATGTTGATTTTTCAAAATTGATTTTTTGAAAAACTTAAACGGTCATTAAATCGAGCAAAAAATTACGATTAAAAAATCTAATATCACTTTCAGGCAATTTTTTGTAGTTTTCAAAAATCTTTAAATTTTATTGCACTGATGAGTTACTTTAAGATCACCCCATTATTACCGAAGAGACTCGTACTTTTCACTCAAGTTTTTTCTCCGTATGCCCCCCAAGAACGATTCTCATTGAGAAATTATTGTAGCGGCAAATGGATATGCTTCCGAAAAGTTAGGACCAAGTAAGCGTATCTCCTGAACATACGCCATTTTATTTTTAGCTGATCTAGTTCATCTCAAGAAGAAAAAATTACAAACAGGCGTAATTCAAGCACATACGCTCCTTTCATTATACGACGAGCAAAACACAAAATATGGAGGAGGCTTGGGTGTAGAGATACGCTTCTGTGCCGTTACAAACTAGTAATTAGGCCTGTTTGTCTAGATCTTTTTATTCAGAGATTTTCAATCAGTAGTTTAATGAAAAGGCGAAGAAACATAGATTTGTGACAAATGCCCATTTCGCTATAGAGAAGGCCTGTTTGGTACTTGCTATGCCATTTCCTTTTAAGTAGCTCTTTTCGTTTGATTAATATTGCATTAATGGGAAACCGGTGGCTTAAGTCTGGTGGTGAAGGGAAACGTAGGAGAAGGGGAAGTAACGCGTATGGTGGATTTGCACGGCAATAACTGACGAACATGGGTTCAAATACCCCTGAAATAGCTTTTTTTTCTTATCGATTTCTTCAATTCCACTTCTTTTCTCTTTGCGGGTTAATAGCCGGGGGTGAAGAATTATAATTCCGTTGGAATTTATATTTCAGCTCTCTTTGTTCAATTGATATTGTATGGGCAGGAAAAGGGTGGATTTGGTGTTATTGGCGAGGGCAAACGTGCAATAACGGTGCAAATTATTACTGCGATAGCTGATGTGAAATATTCAATCATTAGTAATTGATTGAAATATGCAGAGATGTAAATGCGTTTAAAAAAAGGTCGGGTGGCTGTATCTATCGCGACACTAGCCAGTGCCGCTGATACACCCGATGAGTTTAGACTTGGCCACGTATATGATGTAGCCTAGGTAATGGAAGTAAGACGTGTCCACGTAAAAAATTGATGAATATGACATTCAATTGCCGAGCATGATTAGATATAAAAAAAATGAAAAAAGATGGAACAAAAACAGCCTCAAAGAAAACTATTAATAAATAAAAAATAATAATTACTAAAGAAACACAATGAAGATAACTTTTTTTTATACCATCACTTTAAAGTTAAAGGAGCGTAAGTGCCATTATGTTCAGATTTTTCTCTTACGATATCAAAAGAGCGTTTTTTTTCCCTTCGGAATAGAATTTTCCTACTCCTATGAGAGGTTTTTTGTGAATTTTGTTTCGAAATGCCAAGTTGACGTAAGTCCAATTGATAAACACTAAGGAAGTGTATGACCAGGACATGCGCCCCTTCTCTTTCATCCTTGCTAGTAATATTCTAATTTATGTGAAGGAGAATTTATCATAAAGAGGTATAACTCGAGCACTTACGCCTCTTTCTTTTCGGTTGTTCGTTAAATTTGTTATCTATTGCAAAAAATCATAATCACAAAAGGGCATAGCTACTGTTGATAACCTACATGAATATTTTTCGTTCATTGTTATTAATTCAAATCACCGCTATAGGAGTGGAAGGGGTGTAGTGCCTTAATAATTTTTTTTTTTGTTTGTGATGTACCGTAAACATATTTTTGATTATTTGTGGACGTCCGCATGAAAAGGGCCCACTTTGGCGGTATTGGACTTATGCATACTACCCTTTCCTTGATATGATTCCCCTCGTTTGAAGCCAGGAATGACCCCAAAATCGTAGAAAATGACGTCTCTATTGAATATCAAAGAAATAATTTAACATGGGCTTAAATGGGAGATGTGAACACAAAAACGTAGATATCTCGGAAACTAAATGCGACAAAGTGGGCCCTTTTCATGCGAACGTCCACATTTATTCAAATAATGCGATGGATAAAAATCAATCATAAAATCAAGGAATTAATTTGATTCATTTAACATTATAATTTAAATCCGCATTGTGGAGAGGGTTTATAACGATTTGCACAATAGTTAGTAACGGGAAAGTCAATAACAATCGCCGATTGCTTTTTATGAAACTGAAAAAAAACTAAACATGAATAAATCATAACTATAATCAATAATTTAATAATTAATTTGCATAATTAGATATATAATATTGATCTTAAAGTAGCAAAAAAAAAAAAAATGATATCAATGATAAAGAGGAATTGACCAAAATTCTGGGCATGTGCCCTCTCCTCTTGGTTTGAGCATGAGTACCACTGCTTCGACTCTTTTGTGAACAACTGTCCCCATCTGCCTAACTGTGAAAAATTGTGTTTAACAAAAAAAATTATAGAGGGCACTACTATTCTGTTCTTCGGTCGATAATTTTCTCGGAAGGTAACGGAATCTACTATTCTCAGTTCCTCACTGTGCTACTACGCGGCGCTACCGTCACATTTCCTGTGCCATCATTAGCAGATGTGCCAGTTTTAGACCCACCCCATACAGTACTAGACTGCCCTCTAGTCCAAATTGTTTGTTTGTTACGTTGTTTTGACGCGCAAAATCTCTCCCCTGAGCACCTCTAACAGTTGTACATAATCTAGTGAGAATCCGACGTCACACTTGTACAACGCTATACAACGCTATTGTTGTGTAGGGAATCGTCTTTATCATAGGGTCACTAGGAATACACTAGTGGCGCTTCTGTTCCGTAGATTAAATTTGAAAATGTAAATTATCCAGTTTAATTGATGTAAGAATTATTTGAAAATGATAAAGTAGTACAAGAGTAAAAATAAGTGAAATCGGAGAAATTTACCTTTTCTTAAATACGTAAAAATAAGTTGTAAACAAGCCACTCACAAATACTTGTCGTCATAAATTTAGAGATTAAAGTAAGAACATGTATAAAAGGGACAATATCTTGAAATAAGTTTCAACTAGAAATAACCAATATTTGTACCGTTAATCCTATCATATTTCTCTTTCCAAATCCCTTAAATTACTTTCCTCTGAGCAATTTCATCCGCAGTTTTCGTACGATTTTTAATCCTACAATAAAACCTTACCATAAAACCCTACCATAAAACCCTACAATAAAACCCCTACCATAAAACCACTCGAACTTCTCCTTTCCTGACAATTACCACCCCTGCAGTTCTTATCCGGAAAAACCCATTCCCCCTCCTTTTTGCACTCTATACTTTTGGCTAGCGTCATAGGTCACGTGGGCATTTGGAAGGTGGGCCTTAAGGTCAGGGTCGTGGGGGTGAAAACACAGTCCCCTCAAGAAATACGTAGTTACGATTGGCTCCCTACTCTTCCAAGGGGTTTGAACTTAGAGTTTGAGAAATTTTAAGATACTTGTTGTAAGCGAAATTTTAGAATTAAGATCACTTGTCTCTACGAGTTTAGAGAGGAAGCAACCTCCTGAACTATAGTTATCACATTGTATTTTTGTATAAAGAAACAGTCTTGTTTAATTAAAGGTTCGAGTTAAATAGTCCACCAAGTAATCAAAGGTGAAATCATTCAAATTAAACCTTCCCGCCTCCTGCGAGCAGAG
Organism: Coelinius sp. EB29; assembly: GCA_035578325.1. Lineage (NCBI taxonomy): Eukaryota > Metazoa > Arthropoda > Insecta > Hymenoptera > Braconidae > Coelinius > Coelinius sp. EB29. Next base: position 8,592,506 of record JAOZGT010000001.1, on the reverse strand, counting down.
TGCTTTAGCGCTCCACGGGCAACTTACCCGCCACCTTTACAAAAAATTACAGAACTGAAAATGACCACACAACACTATATAAAAATGCGAGACCTTGTGGGCCCCTGCGCAACTAAAAAACATGGCGGATTTCAGTTTTCTGGCTGCGCGGCGACTTGAAAATCGTAAACACCTGCTCCAAAAGTATATTCAGAATGAGTTTGTCTGGAGAAGTTCAGGAGAGGAGAAGAATAAAAATTAACAGCAAATGTTGTGTCCCGGGATGTAGGAGCACATCAGTGAATAGCCCAAATTTGAGTTTTTATCGAGTTCCACCTCAAGACCGTCCGTTATCGGTGATAACCTCAAAAAATGATAGTGAAATTGAAGCCATTCATATCCGAGATCTATGCGTATTACGGAGCCACAGAGCGCTGAATTCTTTAAAAAACTGCTCAACTTTAAAATGGAGTAAATAATTAACTATGATATCGATAATGGAAATTTTCATTATATTTCATTGATTCTACCGTAAAATCCATTGTCAAATTTTTTCATAATTTTCCGATGAATTTTCATAACACTTTTCTTGATGCGGGGAAATGCTCATGGCGCAACCAACGGCGTTCGGGAGTTTAGCGCGACCAATATAATGTTAAAAAGCGGATTGAAATCGTAAGAAAAGTCTTCATTGTGGGAAATTATGGAGAGTAGTGGGGTATTTTTTCAAAAAGTTGGAAAATGTTAAAAATTTCCATTTTCTCGAAAATGTTATTCGAAAAGTTCCGAAGTTTTGACAATTTATAAAATTTCAAAATTTCATTCATCAATGTGAAAAATTCTATATTGAATTGCAATTCTAGTTTATCGTGGAAATTGTTGTCTCGAGTACAGAATACGCGAAAAATAATAAAACTATATAATAAAAAAAAATAAAGAATAAAATATCTCATCGGAATGTCAGAAACATTTCTTCTTTATCGACCTCTTCAGCCGCACGCGCTACTTTATCCATAGAATGCTGTATGGATTTGCGCCCTACCGTATCGGCTCTCTAGTTGTCAGGCGCCGCCGCTATGAACCGCATGACGAAGTGTTCCGGTAAGCGCTAGCAATCTCCCTTATAATCTCTGCTCTCTCTCTCTCTCTCTCTCTCAGCTCACTCTGTCCATTTTTTGTGGTTAGAATTGATTGGAGCAGACGTTTTTTCCAACGCTTGAACATCACCAATCATTTCTTAACAAAACAGAGTGTTAAACAATTGAAGAGAGCAGAAATCATTTCTGAAGAAACTATACTATCTTTAGAATTAGGAAAAGAATTCAACGCAAAATGGTGAGGACTCAGTCAATATTTTTTTTAATTGTATAAATTTATTTTTTACTTGGAATTTTTATGACTCTGTTTACATTTGAGATTTTTTTTCACTCAATATGGAGTCGCGTCTCGATTGTATTTGTGTAATTCGTTGGATTTCAGTCGCACACTATTCTCTTGGTTCAGCCTGGAAACAGACCCGAGACAAGAACTTATTCTGATTATGAGAGTGTCAATGAATGCATGGAAGGTATGTTAAAAAATCATTTATTTATTTTATTTAGAAAATAGATGAGAATAATTTTGCATATCAATAATATATGTCATTAGGGGTCTGTAAAATATACGAAGAGCACCTGAAAAAGAGAAATCCAAATACACCAACAATAACTTATGACATCAGTCAATTATTTGATTTCGTTGATCAACTGACTGATCTTTCATGTTTGGTCTATCAAAAATCAACAAACAGCTATGCCCCATACAATAAAGACTGGATTAAGGAGAAAATTTATGTCCTTCTGCGTCGTGCAGCTGGTCACAGTGAATAAATACTCGAATTATTCACTAGAATGATAAAAGAAAAAAAAAACATGTAAAAGAAAATATTAACTTCTACATTACCTATATATCATACGTATTAAGTTAATGATAATTGTCATGGTATTTCTCTACTGTTTATAAAATATAAATCGATTTAAGGATTACATTAGATTTTTTATTTATTCCTGTTTTTTTTTTTTTTTTTTTTAAACAGTCTTGGTCTCTTCATTGTCGAATGTTAAACTCAATGAAAAAGAAAAACTCCTTCATTCAACTCCTCCTGACGTCACTAAATGAAAAATTCCTCTTTCTACCGCACATCAAAACACGTAATTTGTCAACTGTACCGACGAGCATTGTTCCAATGCCCATTCAAATTGAGACATCTGAAAAGATGATTTTGTTGAAATAACCTCCGAGTAATTAATTCTTGATAAATTCAACATTGACATTCATCTGTCACTTGAGAGAAGTATGACAACCAACGTCACACGCATTGTAAAGGCCACGTGTGTTCAATCCTCATGGTAATTGCTCCATTGACATCAGATGAAATCAATCGTTTCCCCTCTCCCGCTCCTGTCCCACAAATAAAACAAGTAGGCGGCTACGATATGCGGTTGGAGATTTGCAACTACAGATTTACGGTGGTGGAGTTTATTAATTTTACGTGTGCGTTTTTTTTCGCCATCAATCAATTGATGGAGCGCTTCCGAATGGTTCTTCCAATCCTTTTCGCATATCATTATTGTAAATGTGTTTCATTCAATATCTCGAAAACTTTGTATGAACTAGGTAAGTAAATGATTCAGACAAAATATATAAAAGACATCAAGACGAAGATTTTGATAGAAAAGAAAACCGGTTCGGTCGTTTTCGAGATATTAGTAAAAAGATCGATATACAAAGTTGAATATCTCCGGAACCAATTAATTTTTTTGCCCGTTTAATTATTCAATTTTCAAAAAAATGGCCTCGATTAAACTCCCGATTAGCATGCGCACATGCCGACATGAGCTAAAAATATTTTTTTTTCATTTCAGACCATTCTACATCATTTCCAAGCAAAATTAGAAAATGTGAAAATTGAACGATTGCAATGCTTCCATTCGGAAGCAAAAATTGAAAAAAACAAAGATATCAAAAATTTAAGAAATCTGAACAATTATTTGAAAAATGCGTAAACAAGATTTCACCTACATTCCCTCCCTCTTTCGTCTATTCACTCATCCAAATGATAATAATGATAAAGATTGTTACATAAACGATAGAACCGCACTCAAAGGCTAGACTAGGAGAGGGGAAAGCATGCAGTGGGAGTGGGGTCAAGAAGGGGGGAATTTGCGGCAAGTCGGTATTTCCTATAAGATTTTACATCAGTTGCAGATAAAGTCTGTCAGAGTTGAACTGTAGGGGCGAAGGGTTATGAAAATTCACTGCAATTTTTTTTTCATCTAGAAATAATTAAAAAATCATTTTCTTAAATTTTTTCTAATTTGTATCGTGACATTAGTGTGATTACGGTGGTGAGGGGGGGGGGGCTGAAAAGGAGTGAAGGGGGGGGGGGGGGATAAGAAGAGGAGTGCAGTTTGTTGAATAGGGGAGACAGAGAGGCAGTTGTCCGCCGCGCGGGACAGTTCTAATTGATATTATTTCATTTCGCTGAAACAACAATTTGAGTTTCTTTTTTTTTTTTGTTGATTGTTGAAGAGAGTTTTTTCTTTTCTTTTTTCTCCCGATTTTGTGAAGTTTTTCAAGGACTGCAAATGGTTTTAGTGACTCGAGTGGGTGAATAGGAGTTGATGCGTTGTTAATCATCACTGATTCATCAAGTGTAATTGTTGTTGAGGTTATTTTTTTTTTATTATCTCTCTGGATTGAATTTCAAGTTTTTGGGATATTTTGAGGAAGAAATGTCTGGGAAATTGTTTACTGATGTTGATCCATTCAGTGAGACACCTTTGGAGAATCCACGAGTTGAAGGTTTTTATTGTTTAGTGTTTTTATCAATTTTTTTATCAGTAGTTTCGGTTCAATTTTCGACTGTTGCAATCTTATTCTAGTTTTAGGTTAGTAAAACGTTTGCTGCACTATGTGACATCACTGTTGACATTGTTTCACGTAGGGCACACGTGTTTGAATATTTTATTATCAAAATTTGAGAGAAGAATTGAACACGAAAACAATGATGTAAATCCATTCTCTCCAGAGATATAGGTACATGTACGAAATAATCAATTTGACTCATGTTGACACAGATATGGATGAAGAAGTAATACTAGCTGAAAATGGTATGGACATAGGTGAAGAGGCAGTGGCAGTGCCTTATGCCGAGTCCCTGACACCGGAAGAAATCAGATGGTTCTACAAAGACGGAGTTGACAAGAGATGGATAGAATTTTGTGGATATGACAGTTTGAGGATCGAAGATGCGTGGAGGAGAAAATTGGATAAAGAAAAAAATGCTAATGAGACTGATGATAATTGCGAGAGGGTCGTTGTCAAAGGGGGAATGTACGACGTCAAACTCGATAACATGAAGTGTGTCTCAATATTCTGGGCAGGTAATTTTTCCTCTTTATTTTTACAATTAAGAGGCATTTTTTTGAATTCCAGTCTCCTCAACATATCGAGATATCCATTCAAACACATTATACAAATTCTCAATTGTCAATTTTAATTAATGATAATTCATTAATTCATATCTCGATCTGAAATGTCAATGAGGTGACTTTAGCCTTGGACACTGTCAATTTACTCACAATTATTCGTGATTTAATAGTCAAAATGGGTAGAAAATACAAGGAAATGGTGCAGGAATTTTTAATCGAAAAAATTGACTTTTTTTTCTATTGCTTAATACCAGACATACGCTTAGAACGTACTGATAAGGCCTTTTATCAGGCATTGTTGGTATGTGTCTATGTGTGAATGGCTTGTATAAGAAATTAGTTTCTATTTCCTTGCACATCATGTCTCATCCCTATGTAGAGATTACACTGTCCTTGAAGTTATTATTGTCAATTTCCTTTGGCATGCGTACACTATTGAAGTATCGTGGATATTTACCAGACAAATGCATCGTACATTATCGTATATTATTCTTGATTTTTCTCCGAGGAAATATCATGTGCGGGACATTTTTTTTTTTTTTCTTTTCTTTGAAAGAGCAAATTTAATGGTGTACATAATGAGACGGAAAAATCTCAATTCCATCTGATTTTTAATCACGATAGGTGAAGAATGGGAGATAATGAGGGCAACTTGGTACTACGAGGCGAGCTGGATACCCCTGGAGATTGAACACTCTAGGGTAATTGAAGAATCTCACTTGAGACTTTTCGAGAAGCAAAAAAATTCGATTGGAGGCTCCACTCCAGAAGAAGCTTCTCCCTCTCACTCTTACAGAGTTCTCCATACCGAACGTTTTTCCGAGTTTCATGTCGACTGGCACGCAATTAACGATGTAGCACTTTACAGTGAGTATACAACAAGTAAATTGATGCGCAGTGTAACATCGAGATTGGGATTTAGCAAGACCAGTGGTTATCAATTGAGAAGAGGATACAAAATCAAGGCATCAATGGCAGACAAGCCAAACGACATTGATCATCTGGTTTTTGTGGTGCATGGCATTGGACAGAAACGAGATACACAGAAAATTATACGCAATACTGCACTATTTCGTGACTGTGTAGATTGGTGCAAAGAAAAATATTTTACAACAACTTGTCACAGAGTTGAATTTTTTCCAGTAGAGTGGCGTTCCTCCTTAAAACTAGACGGTGATATAGTGGATGCAATAACTCCCTACAGTGTTTTGAGTATTCGTCACCTATTAAACTCTTCAGCGATGGACATTCTTTATTACACAAGTCCCCTTTATGGTGGAGAAGTACGTGCAGGTCTCCAGAGAGAATTAAATCGTCTCTACTGTAAATTTATCAGCAGACATCCAGATTGGAAGGGAAAGGTCTCAGTACTTGCCCATTCTCTTGGATGTGTTATTGTTTATGATATTGTAACTGGTTGGATGGGACCAGATACACGACCACCATCACCAACTACCCAAGAAATAGCTAATGATGGTCTTAAATTCACAATTGAAAATATGTTTTGTCTCGGTTCACCTCTTTCAGTATTTCTAGCTCTACGTACACGTACACCCTCCAATAGGGTTGACGTAATGCCTCCAGGTTTATGCAAGAGATTTTATAATATTTTTCACTGGTCTGATCCAGTTGCATACAGAATGGAACCACTTTTAGTCAGAGAATACAGAAAAATTGATCCTGTATTGATTCTACCCTATGGTGGAGTTGATGGACAACAAATTGATACACCCCCTGTGTCACTGGCAAATGGGGAAACGACCATGCCCACTTCAGGTATTTTTTTTTTTAAACTTATTCCAAGAATTCTCTTTGTGTGAAATTTCTTATTATTATTTTCAAATTATTTTGTTGTACAGATAATGATGAGAGGGAAGCTGAAAGCCCCACAGATACCCCTAACCGAAGTGTAGAGAAGGGATGGAGTTTGTGGGGACTCGTTAGAGCTGGATGGAATACTAAAGAAGTGGATACCACTGACGTTAATCCAATCCGTCCTGATGAAGAATTGGAACAACGACTTGATTACGTTCTGCGGGCAGGTGCAATGGGTCGAAACTACTTATACACTGTGAGAGCGCACACAGCCTACTGGAACAACTACGATGTTGCTTATTTTGTGCTAACTCGTTTATTTCCAAATCTAGAAACGTGATATCGGCTTGACTTATCAAGCATCAATGACAGTTCCCCTCAATTTCAATTGAGACAATTCATTTACCTAGTCCACAATATTTGGGTTTCTTATTAATAAATACAATCTGTGAGAGAGGAGTACAACGGGCTGGTCACCAATGTAATAGTTAATTGAGAAAATTCACTAGTGAATACGGGTAAATTTCATATTTCACATTTCATTAAATATCGAGTCATCTCGATAGCCAGTGATTTTAAAGAGAAGAATCAAGAGAAATACATCTCATTATTATTTTTTCTTCTAAAACCACTCGTTGACGAGATAAATGATAATTAAGAAATGATGAAATTTGAATTTCAATGATTCACCATTTTGCTACTGAATTATCCTAGCATAAAAAGCGAATGATAGAAAATTAAAAAAAAACCATCTGTGATAACGGAAAAATGATACAATAAGCTGATTACTTTATAAGCCTAATTAATCAATCAATTATTGCATAATTTTTGTATTTAAAGTGTTGATTGAGTGAAACTTGTGGCGCGTTAATAATTCGATTGTAAAATTTAATAAAGTTGTTAATGATGCGCTTCGTGTCTGTATCCTTTTTTTAAACAAATTAGTAACCAAAATTGTACTTTTGAAAGACTGCCCTGTTTAATAATCCAATGATAATCTATTGTTGTTGTTGTTTTTTTTTTTATTAATTTGGGCCATCTTATCTGTTTAGAAAGTATAAATAGTTTTTTCAAGCAGATTAGTCAATTAAACATTTATAGTGTAATTCATATGTCATACCGTCTCAAAATAGAAAATAGTTGATCACAATTTTTTTTCAAAGGCATATCATCATTGCATGAGAGCACCAATTTTATTTCCTCAATTTTGAATAAATTAATCAGTGAAATTTAGTCATTTAGGATAAATCAATGGAGTAATTAGAGAAATTTTTTTTTCTATTTATAAATTAATATCTTTGTAGACAATTTCAATGTTATAAAAATCATAGAGTTTGAATAAAATTGACTATTTATCCTCCAATTTTTCCAATTGAAATTTATTGAGTTTTATATAGTCGATTAACCGACGCATATCCTAACCTCAATTTCACAACGTAGTTGATTCTGGTGACGAGTGAACCTTGTTCTTTTCCTACTCAAATTAATCAATTTTCTTTTCTCAATAAAATTAATTACAACAATTAAAAATGATTACGAAACATTTTATCTGACATTTGGATTAATTGATTGAATTAGTCTATTAAAAAATAATTTAGAGGTTGATTAAATAAAAGTTCCTGAGTGACGAAGCAGGTCAAAGTTTAATGGTTATATTTATTAATTAGCAGTTGAGTTTTTTTTCATCAAAAAGTGAGAACATTTTTCAATTTTAAATTCGTTTTCCAGGGTTTTTTTTTCCTTTTTTTTGTAACTCTTTTGAAACTGTTTTTTTTTTTTTTCTAGTAAAATGAGTAATTTGCAACACCCTAATGTGGTGGCTGTTGCTTTGGGGGCAACAATTGGAGTAATTGGTGCTGCTAGTTTATTCATTTATCAGAAAGTCATGGAGCACAAGGAAAGAACAACAATGATGAATAATTTGGAGAGTGTCAACAGACGAGTCTCGGAATTACAAGTAGAAATGGAGAATCTGAGGTAATTAATTGAGAAAAAATTGGTAATTTCTCGGGCATTGATCTTCTCCACTTTCTTGATAAATCGACAATTCTAAATTTATCGAATATATTACGGTGAAAAAGTCTCTCGTCCCGCTCTCCCCCAATGGTTTAAAGCAGTCATCGACTTTGTAGTATTTTGAATATTGCCATACCTCTATCCCCTCTTAATTATATTCCCTCTGAGACCTGTAACATTCCAGTGGACCACTCGAATACCCGTCTCACTCCTCCCCACTCTGCCGTTGGCCAGCCAGCCAGTCGATCCAATGGAGCCAAGAGTTGGGTTTTTAACTGCTTGAAAAAAAAAAAAAAAAAAAAAAAAAAAAAAAAAAAAAAAATCCAAGAGCTCATTTTCATGCTGATACCGATCTCGAGAGTCAGAGCGTCGAGTCAGGGAATAATTTCTCTTCTTGTGTCAGAATATAAAATTTTTGTTATGTCGTCAAAAATATCATATAAATATACTGAAGTGACGAGTTGTTATAAATATTTGATAAATAAATTCAATATAAACTTAAAGGATAAATTAATCATTAACTTTGATGATAATTTTCAATGAAATTGTTTGATTTTAGAGCCCAACAAAATCAACTGAGAGTTAAAAAATCAAAAAATATAAATCGTAAACGTGTGACATCGTCAGCAAGTTTGTATTCAGCAGCAGGGGGTACTGAAAACGAGATTGATGCTGTATCGGTGACTGAAACAGACATCGACGATGAATTTTACGATTGCTCAGACGACGAACTCACAACAATAGATTTTGAAATCAATGGGTTAGTATTTTCATCAAATTTTTCATCTATTCGAATAAAAATTCCCTTACCAAGCAAATAGTAAGAGAATCTCATAACTTGTAAAAAAAAAGTCCTCTCTGACATTTTTTATTTTCTATTTTTTTAATTTTTTTTTCGTATTTATTAACTTTGGGGGATTGGTGTTGATTGTATCATTTAAATTCTCACTCAACCCATGAAGAAAAAGTTGATATGTTTGTAGTGATGCAGGACAGCTGGAGTAATGTTGGAACTTACGAGACAGCTCGATATCCTAGACAAGAAGATTGAGGACAAGGAGTTATGTGGAGATGTACTTAGTGATTTGAGACAATTGGCAATTTGGCATGAGGATAATGTTGATGTTGCCTGGAGATTGGCCAAGGCTTGTTTCAAAAATGCCTCTGATCTCAATGATACGACACAACAAGATGTTTTTGTCACAGAAGGTGAATTAATTAACCAGTCAAATCAATTGATGAATTTATCAAGAAATTTTAATTAATCATTGTTCTGAATGAATTTAAGGTATGAAAGTGTGTGAAAAATATCTTGAATTGGAACACATGGAGTTGCACAAGTGGTATGGTCTTCTAGTTGGTCTCAGATCTGAGTATTTACCGATAAAAGAGAGGCTCAAGGCTGGAAAGGTATTTGAGAAACATGTAAAACGTGCTGTAGCACTCGCACCCAATGATCCCATATTGAATCATCTGTTGGGTAGATTTCAATACGTTGTCACTAGTCTCAGTTGGATAGAGAGGAAGGTAAAGGATAATTTTCACATTTTTTTCCTTTTTAATTGATCAAAAAAAAAAAAAAAGTTTATTTTTTTTTATTTTTCCATGTGAAGATTTGTGCAACACTATTTGGAGAAGCCCCAAATTCTACTTACGAAGAAGCAATTGAAGCTCTCACCAAAGCAGAGAAATTCGCTGAAAAGCCTGATCTCGAGAACAAGTACTTTTTGGGTCAAGCATACATACAAATAAAGGATTATCCAAAAGGTATTCAAGTACTCAAACAAATTCATGACTTGAAACCAACAAATAAGAAGCAAGAAAAGATGATGAAAGAGGCTAATAGTCTAATATCCAAATATTCAAATTACTGCTGATAAGTAATCCAAAAAAAGGTCTCCATTATATTAGTAATTAATTTAATTAGTCTAGGAATCAAAAGGGATAGGGAAGAGAAGAAAAAAAAACAATTGAATTACTCAAATCAATTTTTATCAAACTCTGATTTATTCATTCCATTTTAGAAGATATTATTTGCAATTGAATTTTATAAGTGAGTACAAAGAGTTGATTATATTTTCGTTAGGTCAAGGGATATTTTCCTCATAAGTGTTGGGTATTTTCTTAAATTGTTATTTTAATTCGTGAGTGGCCATTGATATATATGTATATTTATTAAGGTGCTGGTATAATGTGTGGGCATGGTTTATGGTCTAATGAACAAATCCCGCAATTCAAATCATTGCGGTTGGGAGGGGTATGATGAATCATTGTAATTAATTGTTGTATGTTATATGGGAGAAATGATTTGATAATGCGCAATGTGACTCAAATAGTCGTTTTTATATTTCAATAAAGTGATTTTCATTGATTTGTTTGAACACTGATAAAAGATTGACTTTGAAAGATTAATTTATTCTACTCTTTTCCATCGACATTGAACTTATGGGAGATTTAAAAAAAAAAAAACAAACAAAACAAAAATATCTCGGGTTCATTCTCCCACACTCCATGGAAAAAAAAAAACCTGTGAGAGGAGTCATACACAGGCACTGTTCTCCCTAGATCAATAAACGGTGGGTCCAGCCCAGCATCCGAGCGCGCCTTTCGTCTGCTTGCCACTGGCGGTGGGAGGGCAAGGGAAGAGGGTGAATTACAAAGGGTGGTGTAGAATTGTATCAGACAAAGTAGGGTAGTCGTCGGAGGGATGTCAGTACACGAGAAAGAAGCCCCGAGAGCCGTTATAATGCTCGTACGGAAGCCAAATAGCGGAGAGCATCATCTTTTCAGTGAGTTAGTCAATGCTCAGCGCTAGAGAAATGAGGTAATTTATGAGCTAGAAAAAATATATATATATATATATAATTTTCGCCAAATAGTTTTGTTTTTTTCGAATTGTAGAATTTAATTTTGTGTTATCAAGGCTGGAATGGTGATGCGAGATTTAATATGTGGCATAATTTATTGTGCCCTGTGGTACGGAAGTATTGTAGCTGGTTTTCTTTTCATTGCTTGTCCACTACTTCCTCTTTTGATTTTGTCACCACCGAAATTTCGAAAATGTGGGGATTTACTGTTTTCTTATTGGGAGCTTTATCCAACTGTGAGTAATAAAATTTTCCTTAAAATCGGATAAAATTATTACTTGTAATAATTGGATGAAATTGATTATTGAGGCGCTGCTGGAGATATTTGGGGTGAAGGTGATAGTCTCGGGTGATCACATATCACCCAACGAGTCAGCGATACTCATTATGAATCATCGCACTCGAGTCGACTGGAACTTCCTCTGGGCTGCCATGTACCAAGCCTGCATGCCCAGCATTGCTGCCCATAAACTCAAATTTATCCTCAAGGATCCCATTCGTCATATCCCTGGACCAGGTATGATTATTATTATTATCATTATTTCAATTTTGAAATTGCAAAAAAGTGAGTAATCTAACTCATTCAGGTTGGATAATGCAGATGAATGGTTTTCTTTATATAACCCGACGCTGGGACGAGGACAAGAGTCGCCTATCCCGTACCCTTGACTATCTAGTGGCCCTCCAGCGTCGTACCCAGCTCTTAATATTTCCCGAAGGTACAGATCTTACTCCATCAAGTAAAGAAAAATCCGACAAATTTGCAGCTAAATATGACCTTCCCCAATATGTTTACACACTCCATCCAAAAACAACTGGATTTACTCATCTCGTACATCATTTACAAAAGTCCGAGTATCTTGACGCAGTGTATGATCTTACAATTGGATATCCCGACTATGTGCCACAATCGGAAATTGATTTAATTCGAGGAAAAATGCCGAGAGAAGTACATTTTCATGTTAAACGAATTACTTCATTACAAGTACCAGATGATGAGGAGAAACTTCGCAAGTGGCTGGAGGCAAGATGGTGCACAAAGGAGAAAATGTTGGCATCATTTTTTCAGAATAAACAATTTGCCAATGATCCATGGAAATTTCCAATGACAATTACATTGATAATTGCTTTTGGATTTTGGACCATTTTGACAATTACAGCTGTATTGATGCTGATTCTTTCCACTTGGTTTCAATTGTGGACACTTGGACATGTAATTTTATTTGTGGGATTGTCAGTATTCAGTACTGGATTTAGTCAGCTGGAGATGGGCTACTACTGGAGGTGGAGGAATTTTTGGGCAACAAGTGAGAAGAAGAAACAGTAGAATTATTTGAATTTCTCATTTATTTATCTATGTGGCGTAGTTCTGTGATATTATATATCGTGTATGTGTGTGTGTGTGTGTGTATATGTATAGGTGTAATAGAGGTACATGTACAAAAATAGGGAAGAGAGGCCAGTAAATGATAATTTTATCTTTAATGAAATTTCAAGTCGATAAGAGTGAAAAAAAAAATCACATAATACCTAATTTAGATTTAAGAGAATAATGAAATTGTGAATTCACGTGCCAAACGAATGAAAATTGAAAAAAACTTGTCATCAAGTTGTCGTGTCTAAGAACATGAAAAATTTATTATTGACTCAAAGTATTAAAATTAATGGATATTGTAAATAATAAAAAGTAAGAGATTATAAACATTCAAATAAAAGTTCTCATCTATCTAATGAGTAATTATCGAGTAATAATTGAGTGAATAATGAGTAATTCAAAGTTAATCTAATTGTATTGTATTAGCCCACAATAGGAAATGATGGAATAAAGAACTTTCTCTCACCATAATTATTAAATCCACAATTGTTTATTAATTGAAAATAATAATAAATCATAGCCCTTATAATTTTTTATAAAAAGGATTAACTGGACTAGCAAGTGGACTTGGTTTCAATACTCCAGCCCTTGGTTTTCTATTAGCATCATAGGGAATTTGTGGACTGAGTCTCAATTGTTTGAAATACTCTGAGGTATGTTGAGCAGTATTTTTTTGCAACATTATCTTCACCCTCTTCTTCGTGGAGGATGTAACTTGAGCTGGATGGCCCATATCCTCTTTCTTTGGGGTTTTTGATGATCCCTCATCCTCATCAAATTTCTTGGATACTGGACGCAACCAAGGAATTTCATCCATCACTCGAATATTTTCGATAATTGAGGGCTTTAAACTTGAATTGACTTTTTTCACTTTAGCTGTTGTCACTGATATTTTTGGAGACTCTTTCAATTTTGAAGGATTACCAATGGACCTCTCATCATCAATCATAGACACATCCCAACTGTTATTAAGATCATATTTCATTTTTTTGGATTTATTAACCCCAGAGGATTGTTTGAAATCTATAAAATCATCAATTCCATCCAAAAGTTGTCCATTCAATGCATTTTTCACACTTTTCAATTTATTCGCTTTAATTTTTGTATTTTTAACTTTAAATTCCTTCTGCAGTGATTTTTTTTTCGGTGATAATTTGTCTTTGAGGTAGTTTTTGTCATCAGGTAATTTATTCTTTTCGGAAATTTCTTCAGTAGAAATTTCATCAATTGGGTGTTGAAGTTTGATTTTCTTGGATTTTGGTTCCCAAAGATCATTTTTACGCTTTTTTTTCCCCCGATTCTTAGCCGAATCTGCATAAAGTTTGTCTTGAAACTCGATTAATTCAAGTGCAGCTCTTTTGGAATTAGTTTCGGGATCTTTTTTCTTGGGAATGTCAACTTTTTGAACTCCCAGAGGCATTGTACCCTTTGACAGTTGACTAAATTCTTCAATGAGACGAGTGATATGCCTTCGTGTTTTTGTGGTAGATGAGAGATGGAATTTGTAGCTTTTTATGAGATTGGAAATTTGGAGGGGATCAAAGGGAATCTGAGGGAGATCTACGTTTACTCTTCCAGCTCTTGGATCCATTGCCGATGCTTTTGCAACATTTTCCCCTTCTTCTTCACTCTCTTCGAGTTCTTGGTCTGACAATTCAACCTTTTTCATTGCTTCAATACTGCCTGTGGGATATCCAGCCTATAGAGAAGATGCACAAACATTGTTAATGAGGTTTTATTTTCGTTTAAAGAGAAGAGAAGAGAAGATATGCTAAAAATTTACCTTTCTCCATGCATCAAACTTTTCCATATACTCGATTCCAACGTCAGATTGAAATATCAAATATCTAAATATATGTTGTATGATATTTCTAATTTGTCTCTCGTCTTCAATAGCAGCCAAATAGATAGCGAAAGGCCTCAGGAGCTCTGTCACCATGTCTTCTGGGATTTTTCCTTCACAGATCTATATAAAAAAAAAAAAACCCACATATTAATTCAAACTTTCCTATGAATTTGATTGATTTTCCAACATACCTTGGACAATTCCTCCATGAATATCTCTGTAATATGAAACTTAAACCCTATAGATCCTTTAATATCCAATAAAATATTCTCAAAAATTGTAGCAACTCCTTTCGTCAACTCCTCGTTCCATTTCCTCTTTTTGCACATGATAAATGTCTGCCGAAGAATTCTCCTCACGAGCATTTGGAATTTATCAAGCCTGTACTGATCTATACCAAACCACTCAATGCTCAGTGTCTCTAATGCACATTTAGTGTAAATAACGGCAGATTCCACAGTTTCAAAACAGTGAATTAAGGTACTAATTGAATCGGCCAATTCCTCTTGGACCAGAGGCTTGTCTGACATCCACATGCAGTAAAAAATACCTTTCCAGAGTCTCAAGAAATCAGTTTCTGTGAAAACTAGAAGGGGAGGGGGATTTTTTTGAAATAATAATATCTGAATAATAATGAGACAAATTAATAATTATTTTTGTATTAATTACCAAAAGAACTCTGGGATCGAACAGTAATCCAAGCCTTTAATTTCTTCAGCATTTTAGCCCTCGCTTTCTTATCATTGCTCGCTAAAGCCCTCGCAAATTTGATCTCCTGAGCAATAATCATCGTTTTCTTCTGCTTTGGTTTATTGGAACCATTACTTCCCTCATTGTTCTTAAACTTTCCGTGATTAACAGGTGAACCATTGTTTATCTTGTGTGCACGTGTGCGCTTGAGAAGCTTCTTAATACCCATAATTGAAATACTCTCAATCACTTATTAATCAACAATAACTCAATCTTCTTTTTATTTTTATAAAAATGACAGGTAAATGAAAGACTTTATCAATCAATAATTCCTCATTTCGCTTCGTCTTTCATGTAATTATTTGAATTGCTGAATCGAGAACACGAGAGAACACTAACGCATGTGGAGTCCTAACCTCATTGTTCATTTCACACACACACACACACACACACACACAAACACACACGTGTATCTTTCCATTTTAAGGCGCCATTTTGAATATGATACCGCAATAAAAAAAATAAAAAAAAATAAAAATAGGTGCCATCTTGAATATTAGGTTCACGAATCTGCACGAATCCGCTCTATCAGGATTCAGGAACCGGTGTCTTTCTTCATCTCCCTTTAAAAAATATTCAATCCCAAGTAAATCCCAATGAGTTAAAAGAGGATGTGCGATTGAAGTATTTAGCTAAAAAATACTTTTCAGCATTTTTGTAATAACATTTTTAAATAATTGTAAAAAATTGCTTTTTGAATTAAAATCGCGTCAGATGGTCGTGAACTTATAAACATAAGTAATTAATCGGTGGTTTTAGTATTAGCTTGCAGACCCCTTGGACAGCTCCAAAATGTCTCAGGACGATGATGTGGGATTTTTGTACAAAACTATGAGTGAGTGTTGAATTTTGTTGATTAAGAACCCAGAGGAATTTTTCAGTGTTTTGTTGCCTTTTTTTTCAAGTAAACAATTGATTGTTCCATGAATTAATGAATTAAATCTTTTTTAAACTGGTATTACAGTCGAACGAGATCCAAAAAAGCGTCGAGTTAAGCCAGTTGAATCAGCTCAGCAGTCTCTCCTAGACTTTGACCTTGGTGAGAGTTCAGACGACAGTGATTTCAGGATTGAAGATCATTGTGAGGAGTCTGATGATGATTCGGTGGATTCTAATGATGTAGCAAAGGGTAAGTGACTCCCGAATAAAAAAATTCCACTCCAAGTTGAGCCCCCCCCCCCAAAAAAAAAAAAAGAAACACTTTAAAATCATAAAAAAACCCTCTCTAAATTCCAGAAGAAGAAGAAGACCAGGACTCAGACTCGTCTTCCTCCTCTCTTCCCACCCCCCTCCTGACTACCCCCCCTCAGAACCCCTCGATAATAACTAAAGCCCACCAGCATGCCCAAAAGACCCCTCAAATGGACGAAAAACTCTCAAAAATGCTCATCTGCTGTGGCTGCTTGGGTGATCGTTCAGACGACATAAATGAAATAGTAGAATGTGATGGCTGTGGTGTAACTGTACATGAGGGCTGTTACGGTGTATCTGATGTTGAATCATTCTCCTCAACGGACTCTCTTCGACAATCAGCTCCATGGTTTTGTGAGGCATGTTCAGCCGGTGTTGAAGATCCATCCTGTGAATTGTGTCCAAATAAAGGTGGAATATTCAAAGAAACAGATGTTGGTAAATGGGTGCATTTAGTATGTGCACTTTATGTACCAGGTGTTGCATTTGGTGAAGTTGATAGATTATCATCAGTAACTTTATTTGAAATGGCATATTCAAAATGGGGTTCAAAGACATGTTCATTGTGTGAAGATTCACGTTATGCTAGAACTGGTGTTTGTATTGAGTGTGATGCTGGTATGTGTCATACATATTTTCATGTTACATGCGCCCAGAGAGAGGGATTATTGTCAGAGGCACACAGTGAAGAAGTTGATCAGGCTGATCCTTTTTATGCACACTGTAAATTACATTCTGATAAGGCTTTGGTAAGAAGGAGGCGAAGAAATTGGCTGGCACTGAGAATAAGATCAGAGTATAGACAGCAGTTGATTAAAAAGAGTGATCATTTGGATTCTGAGGAGCAGAGAAGAATTCAGAGAAAATTGGCTAAACATAGACACAAGTATTTGGCTAATAAAGCGAGTAGAGTCAGTCCTTGGGTACCAACTCAGAAGATGCCAAGATTGTTGACAACTTCAGCCTCTGCTTACAGACAATTGGCTAAAAAAGCTGAATTAATGGGCATTGATACAGTTGCTTTGGAGGCACAAGAGGCACAATTGGTGGCTCTTGTTGATGTGAGAAAAAAGTGGCATATTCCACCAGCTTTTAGTGTTGAGTTTATTGGGTATTATTTGGACAGGAATCTTAGGGTGACGAGTATGAAGAGAAAGCTTCAGGAATTGTTAGATGTTAATGAACAATTGCTTAATGAACAGCAGAGACTTGATAGGAGATATGATGAAGTGATGAAGGATAATGAAGAACAAATCAGGATTAATGTGGTACTCAAGGAGAAGATTGAGATGTTTCATCAGGTGTTGAGAGGGTGTGGTTATGTTAAACCATTGCCTATGATTGGGGAGCTTGGTAAACCGAGAATTTCGAGCAGTTTGGGTGAGTTTTTTTTTTTTTAAAAGAAAAAATATTGTATCAACTGGATAATTATTAATCAATAATAAAATATCATCTCCAGGTGCTGGACTAGGAGTACCAACAGCAGCAGCTCTAAAAATGGGTGTTGGTTTTCCTTTACCAGTGACTAAGGGTACAGAAGGTCGAGAAGGTCGAGTGTTGAGTAGTCAGGCACAAGAGCAGCATGTACAAAAGCCTGAATTGACTCTACGTCATCAGTGTGGAATTTGCAGGAGATCTACTAATCAGCATCTTCTAGCTAAATGTGACACATGTCATCTTCATTATCATTTGTCTTGTCTAAGTCCACCTTTGTCACGAATGCCCAAAAAGACCAAACTCATGGGTTGGCAGTGCTCAGAGTGTGACAAAGAATCTTCAGGCTCTGATGTAGAACGAGTGGATACATCAGCACCTCGAAAACTTCGACATTGCAAGGATGAGGCTAACACATCAACTCCACCGCTAGATGTCCAACTGTCAAGTGCACCCTCAACACCGACAACATCGAGAAGCCTTAATCCCACTGTCAATTCTACTCCTGTGGATATTCCTACTCCTAAAGTACGTAAATTAACATTTTCATGAAATTTATCAGTACAGAGAAGAAGAGGGGAGCGTATTTCATTGATTTGTTTGATTGTTTCAGTTGACAATTAAACCAATGATTCCACAGCCACAAATTCTAGAGCCAATACAAATCCAAGAATCATCTTATATTCCACAACACATGTCTGATAATGCAATAATTACTCCTAGAGAAGGCTCACCTCAGTATATGGTGGCATGTGCTGATGGTACTGAATCTATTCCACAAAGAAGTGGAAAGAAAAGGAGACGGTAATTATTTTTCTACTTTCTAATTTTTTTTTTTTTTTTTTTTTCATTTAATTATAATTGTTTAAACAATTCACAGAGAAAAACATAAACGCTATACACCCGACCCAATAACCGGTGTTAAACAACGAAAGCGTAAGCACAAGAGAAAGAGTGTTGACGTAGAGAATCCAGATAATCAGTGCCAGCCAGAAATTCATCGTAGAATTACGATTAAAATAAAGCCAATACCACGTCCAGATGGTGAAAAGGTGTCAGATTCAAGTCCTCAGATGTTTGTTGCAACATCAACGAGCACTGAAATTGATACTCCATTACCCACTCATAATTTTCCAACACCAGCAATACCACCACCACCACCACCACCAACACCATCACCACCACCACCACCACGTCCAACTCCTCAACCAGTACAGCAAGCTAGTCCCATTGTCATCACGTCGCACGGTTCAAGATCATCATTTGGCAAGAAAAACAAGGAAATGGAATTCACTCAGTGCAATGTCTGTGATTTGCCCGGCAGTTCGCAGAATCTCGTCATGTGAGGAGATTAAATCACATTTATCAATTTATTCGACGAAATAATAATTAAATTGATTATTTTATTCTAGGTGCGATGAATGCAAAAAGTGTTATCACTTTACCTGTCTCGATCCTCCCGTTAAAAAATCACCGAAGCGACGTGGATACTCATGGCACTGCGCAGACTGTGATCCTAGTGTAAGTGGTGAATAATTTTAAAGGAAAAAAAAATCGCCCCAAAGAAAGCTAAAAATCAGTGGATTCTTTCAACAACTGTACTAACAAAAATGAGTTTTCATAATCTATGAAAAATAATAATCATCTTCATAAAAGTATCAAAAATGTCTCCTGCACTTTAATCATCCAAGTTTTATGGTCATGATTATGTTCAAAGGATTTTTTTTTTTGTAAAGAATTTTCTTTCCTCTTTTGTGCACATTTCGATTCAATTTTGTTTTTGTTAATAACACCTGCCTCAATTCCTCGATATTTTTATCATCAATTTATCATTTTTTTTTTTCATTGATTTTAATGAATTTAAACAATCGCTGAATATTTGTTTGTTTCAGGCCTCTGAAACTGAGAATTAATTTCCAAGAATTTTTTCCTCCCGACGGCGAAGATTTGGAAGTGAAAGGAATTGTTTTTTTTTTTTTTTTCAATATGGAATATTAATAACTGAGAACAATGAACCTAGTGGTAATAATAATCATACTAGTTGATAATTATCACGATAAGAGTAATGATATGTTGATTGAAATTTCATTTTTGTATTTGACATTGAATTTGCAATTTTATTGTGAAGAAAACATTGCTGATGAGAATATGAAATTACTTTGGTTTTTTTTTTCTTAATTTCATTTTTTATTTTGATTATCTCAATAATTTTCTATATCCATTCATAACTGCGATATTGGATTTCATTCTCGTCGATTAAAAAAAAATGGCATCGCTCTGAAAAAAAAATATTAGAGTTGAAAAAAATATGTGAGTACATCGCAGAATAAAATTGTCTATCAATAAATATCAATTTTATTACAATAACCAGAGATAATTAACTTAAATTGAGTTATTTCAATCGTTAAATTGTAGAATGCTCCCTCCAATTTGCATTGGTATATACCAGTATATACCATACAATGACGTCAACATAACCTAAACCTAGTGACAAGCATGATTTTACGAAGATACGCGTAAAAAGAAAAAAAAGAGAAAAAAATTAGACATAAACTAATTTCGGTAAAAATCATCCCATCGAAATTCTGAGTAATCTGGAATAAATTAAAATCATTTGTGAATTATTACTTATTATTGTCCATCACCCATTAAAAATCACCGTCTCGTAAGTTGATATTGTGTTGTGTTCAGAGCTTATAGAAAATAGCGTTGATTATTAGTAAAGTTCATTCGTGTCTCAGAAATTAAGAAAAAAAAAACTGTGGAGACAACAGCTTGATACATTTTGGTGGTCATAACTGCTTGGGATATTTACATTTGGTTGAAGATGAGATGATGAACATACTTGGGATTAATGATGGTAATTTTTCATCTAGCTGTTGTTCATAATCATTATTATAACCTAGATACATTTATCCACCAATTATTTTCACTATTAAAGATGATAATATTCATATTCATATTTCCAGGCAAGTAATCCCAAAAAACGTAAATTGGATATTCCCCAAAACGTGAGCCAACCACCACCAGATCCAGACATGTTTTGCTGGGGTAGTACAGTCCATGGTGAGCTAGGTCTCGGTGGTATTGAGGATGAAAATATTCTCATTCCTCGAGAAGTTGACTTTGCAAAAGCCACTCAAGTCTCTCAAATATCCTGCGGTGAGAATTACAGTGTTCTCATAACAAATGATGGCCAAATCTACTCCTGCGGCAACAATGATTACGGACAATTGGGCCACGGCAAAGCACGCAAACGTTTCCAGCAAGTACCTTTGTTAGATGCATTTATTTTTAAAAGAATATCCTGCGGTGCCTGTCACACATTAGCCATTAATGAATGGGGCCAGTTATTCAGCTGGGGCTCGAATTCTGATGGCCAATTGGGCCTCAATTCTCACATAAAAATTGAAGAGACCCCACGAATGGTTAAAACTTTGGGAACAAGTGTTATTGTTCAAGTTGCATGTGGCCTTAAACACGTATTAGCCCTGACTAACAATGGTGAACTTTACTCATGGGGTTCAAATGTTGAGGGTCAATTGGGACACGGACCGGACGTTAAAACCGAGCTAAAACCAAAACTCATTGCATCACTCGCTGCTATTCCCATCTCCTTTATAGCCTGCGGTGGCTATCACTCAGTAATTGTCTCAAAATCCGGAGCAATTTATGCATGGGGACGAAATACATTTGGACAATTGGGTATATCAATTACCGGTAACGTATACTATCCCTGTCAACTTCGTACTTTACGAAGTACCAAAGTGAGATATGTTTGCTGTGGTGAAGATTTCACAGCCTTTCTCACCATAGATGGTGGTGTATTTACATGTGGTGCAGGAATGTATGGACAATTGGGACACGGCTCAAACAACAATGAAATTCTACCTCGTAAAGTTATGGAATTAATGGGAAGTGTTGTCACCCAAATAACGTGTGGAAAACGTCATATGTTGGCTCTAGTTCCATCTAGGGGACGTGTTTATGCTTGGGGTCTTGGTGGAGCAGGCCAATTGGGCATAAAGGGTACAAGAAGTGTCTCAACACCTCAAGTAGTTTTGGGCCCATGGGTATCACCAAATGGTAGCTCAATATACACAATTGATGTTCCAAAGAGTGAATACAGCATTAATTGCGTTGTTAGACATATTTTTTCTGGTGGTGATCATTGTTTTGCAACTGTTAGTAAGAGAGAGGAGAATATATCACCCGATGACTACAGATATTACGATGGTTTTTCACAAATTTTGACTGTAACTGAGGAGCAATTGATCAAGTGTCAACGAGTGCCAATTGGACCACTTTTGGATCATGACTTGATGACATACTTGGAGATTGTTTTTAGGAGTCAAGCCTGTATCAATGCCTCATTTTTGCTTGATGATGATGTACATTATGGATGCTCGAGTAAACATTCGGGGATTGATGTTGACAAGGCTTTGAGATTATTTGGAATAATATCGGATATACAGAATACAACGATTCAGGAAATGATTTTCACGTCAATTGTTGAGGGTTTAATTCCATCATTGCTCCAATCACCTCCTGATGTAGAGACACTCAGAGTTTATGTTATACTTCCACTTTATCATGGATTTATGGAGTCTGATAATTATAGTAAGCTTCAGATACCCTTTGCCAAGGCGATGCTAGAGTTGAAAGCTGAGGCTAAAAAAGTTGTCGGTATGTGGTGGACCAAGGCACCTATTCAAGTGTTTCACAGACTGATCAGATCGTACAAAGGGATTATTCTTTTTGTATTGAAAAGGGCGAAAGGAGTAATGAATAATTCAATCTGCAAGGATCCTTCATTGAAATTATGCCTGGACACACTACAATTTGTCAATCAACTGAACCGCACACAGCCTGAAGGACTACGTGTACCCTACGACATGTTCTACATACCAGAATTGAGTGAAATAATAGACATAAGATCCGACTATCTGAAATTCTACACTGGTGTAGATCCCTTCTCATCTGGTGTATCCTTCTGCAATTATCCATTTCTCTTCGATGCTCAAGCCAAGACAATACTTCTCGAAACTGATCAAGCCGTACAAATGCACTCAGCTATGAATGAAGCAGCAAATCGAGCAATCAGGCATATATTCTTCGCTGGAAATGATCTAACGAGTATCCGACAATTCTTAATGCTCAATGTATCAAGAGATAATATTGTTGCTGATACATTGAGCGAATTATCTGACCATGACTCAACTGATCTCAAAAAACCATTGAGGGTGAAATTTTGTGGTGAAGAAGCTGAAGATGCTGGTGGTGTTAAAAAAGAATTCTTTATGCTTCTCTTGAAGGAAATTCTTGATCCAAAATATGGTATGTTTAAACAATATGATGAGACTAGAACAATTTGGTTCAGTGAAGATTCTTTCGAAGGTGAACAGATGTATTTTTTGATTGGTATTCTCTGTGGTCTTGTTATTTATAATTTTATTATTATAAATTTACCATTCCCACTGGCACTGTACAAAAAATTACTTGGAGAAAAAGTGACACTGGAGGATCTTAAAGATTTGTCACCAGTTTTGGCAAAAAGTTTGCAGAGTATTTTGGATTATGAGGAGCAGGATCTTGAGGATATTTTTTGCTTAAACTTTGAAGTCTCCAGACATATTTTTGGGGAACAAAGGGTTTATGAATTAATTCCTGGAGGAAGTAAAGTTGCAGTTATGCAGGAGAATAAGAGAGAGTTTGTTGATCTCTATGTGGATTATGTATTTAATAAATCTGTAGAGTCACAATTTGGAGCGTTTTACAAGGGATTTCATAAAGTTTGTGGAGGACATGTATTGAAGCTGTTTTATAGTCATGAATTGATGGCTGTTGTTGTTGGAAATGAGAATTATGACTGGAAAGAGCTGGAGGCTAATGCGACGTATAAAGAGGGCTATTCGAAGGAGGATCCTACGATTGTCATGTTCTGGGAGATATTTCATGAATTGGAGCTGGAGGAGAAGAAAAAATTTTTGCTCTTTTTGACCGGAAGTGATAGGATTCCTATTCAGGGAATGAAAGCTATTAAGGTATTGAGTAATAATATTTAATAATTATCAGAGATATCATTTTTTCTTTCTTTTTCAATTTTCCAGATTACTATTCAACCAATGTCCGACGACAAATATTTACCAGTTGCCCACACGTGTTTCAATCTCCTCGACTTGCCGCGATATCAGACACGAGAGAGACTCAGGTACAAATTGCTCCAAGCCATTCAACAGACCCAAGGTTTTTCACTCGTCTAATCCTCACACTCGAGTTGGAAAATTCCTTTTCTTTATATAAAAATTCCATTTCAATATTTTGCGACAAATGTATGGACAATTGTGGTCAATATACTTGTTAGAGAGATATTTGTAAAAATGGATATAATTTTCTAATAAAAAATAATAGAGCGTGTAAATAATCCTGTGTTAGGCCGGCCTAACATAAATTATTGGATATTCTGCTGTCTAATTGTTATAATAAAATGAATTAAATATGGAAATAATTTTGATTGATTATCGCTGTAAAATAATGTCGTAGTATTTGCAATAATTTATTTAATCATCTACGTCGATACAATATTTGTTCATTTATCACCGCTAATGTTAGTAAGTACCGCAGGTAAGTAACATTAATACTCGACGATATTCTCGTTGAATAATTATAGAAAGAAAAAAAAAAAAAGAAGATGGTTCAGTAATCACAATTGATAGATAAATCATTTTGTACAATAAAGCAATTAATAATTAAGTCGTGCGCTCTCAATATTCGATTGTCTCGTCGTTCGTTCTCTTCAATTTCACTTCAATTCTGATGATCATAATGTTTAAGACTGATTATTCGTTTTATTTCGTGGAAAGCCATCAATTATTAAAAGAAAGTCAGTCTCTAGGGGTTTTGAGCACTCTCCCTTACGCAGGGACAGAAGAATGGGACAAAATAAATTTAAGGTGATCCCATTTTGATCCATTCCTCCCCTATCATAATCTTTCTCTTTTCAATAATCAATTAATGGTGATAAGATGGCGTAAAGTACTGAGTGCCAGGTGGTGCTCTATAACCAGGATATGTACTATTGAGGGCATGTTGAGCAAAGAAGCCACTATAATCTTTTTTAACCCGACGTGGTCTGAATATAGGGCCCTTTGCCAATTCCATTCTAGCCATATTTTCAGCTTCAGTTTGTGCTTTAACTGAGGCCGGTGGCCATTTCATATCGCCCCTCATACTTCCACTGACTGGTGCCATTGTTGCTGCTGGTTGGGCGTGATAAACTGGCGCTGGTACCTGTTGTTTAACCACTCAATGTTATTTATTTATAAATATTTTAATGTTAAATTATGGCATATGGACCTTGGTAAATTGCCCGATGATAAATTATCCTCGGATTAATGCGTGAATTTGATGATTAAAATAAAGTATGTAACACATATCTCAAGGATTATTTACGTATATTTGTGTTATAACTTTGATAAACTGCCAGTAATTATTATTTATGCTGAAGAATTGAGTATTGCTTGTATATCATACCTGAGAAATTGGTGGCTCTGGCCTCAACGTTATTACAGATGGTGGTGGTTCAGAGACTGGCTTGGTTGAGTGATACTGCCTAGGAGACGCCTCGATCGAGTCCGATTTCTATCGCGATCATCAAGATCAATCATTGAAAAAGTTGTTTTTGGTCATTGTCAATATGTTATTTTTTATTGTGAACCCGAGTTTTTCGGTTGACTACATACTAGATAGCACAGACCCTACCAGCTGGTTAAACTATACCTTACCTTGAACACTGGCTGATGAAACTGAGATGATCCCCAAATGTGTTCGTGCGCTTGTAATGGAGAGATTGCGGGTGGTGTTACTGGTGCCCAGGTTTTTGGTTGTCCCTGGTGATGCTGAAAGCCCAGAGGTGTTCGTAATGTACCACCAGGGCTTAGAGGAGTGGATGGCTGTAGTGATGAACAGGTCAGAGTTGTATGGGGTTGTGGCGATGGACCTGATGAGGGACTGGTCTCGTATGAGGCGTACTCACCAACTCCCCAAGTCTTGGCAAGAAATATCTTTGTTCTACATTTATTTTTTTAATATGTTTCAATATTCGATATCTCGTGTTTTAGAAAAATATTGAAAAAAAAAATATTTTTTCTTCTCTTTTGGTGCCTAGCTGACACAGTATAGGAAGTATTGTGATACTATACTAGTGGAGTAGTCAACCGCGAACTCGAAAATCCACACGGTTAAACAAATTTTTGTAATACATTTATTTTACCTTTGCTTGGACTGGAGTTTGCTCGACAAAGTCAATGTCGTCGTCACCGGATGGTGGAGGCCAAGTTACTCGTTTTAAACCTTGAATAAACAATTGATGAGCATTCAAATCCAATCAATTCGTTGAAAAAAAAAAAAAAAAAAAAAAAAAAATCCAACTCTTGCCCACGCACTGAACAACAGGTCAATAATTAACATCACTTTCCCCTCATTCGCAAAATATAATCAGATTTTCTAAAATAACAGAACAACATATTCTTGTACTATCGATGTTATATACTTATTAATAGAATACATGGTACTCGTTATTTTTAGCTATACCCGAAGAATTCAGAATTTTGAAAATACGATGTGATTCCTTTGAGAAAGAAGAAGGCGATAAATGATGAGAATCTGTAGTGAGAAAAGAACGTGTAGATGAAAAAAAAAAATATTCACTATTTTATTGTTTTCGCGAATCTATCGATGCAACTATGACTCCAGTCGTCTGAAAATATTCAAGAATGAAAGACTATTGATGCACACCAGGAAGAATAACAAGAATTACCCGAAAATTAGAGCTCTCCAACAACTAAACGAAACTGAAAGACCAACTGGTGACTACATACTCACGATAATTGTGGTAACAACCCGCCAAACGGTTTTAGAGCTTCCAAGGTTTTAATACGATGCCAGGTTTTTAAGGATAAGTGGGGGGGAATGTTGATCGTGATGATCATTATACTGATATAAAAGGTGAATGTGAAATTTGAGCATGGAATGTAAATTTTCGGTGAATATCTTTGAATCGATGAGGAATTGGGGTATTTTTCAGGAGACCTTTATTGTATCCATCAATTGAATCACGAGATATATCTAAAAATATGTCTGTGATGCCATATACCAATTATGTGATTTAGTTTCTGGGGCATAATTAATTTTACTCCGGTGACTTGTCCAATTGAATTGGATTTATTTGAGTATCAGAGTGGCTTTCTACCTTGAAATTTACCAACGTCAAGAATTTAATTTAATCCAACTCAATCAACTTACCAGGTTGTTCACCATTACGTTTTCTCGTTTCTTCTTCTTCCAGCATCTTGAGTACGGCGCTATTTTGTAGATTAGCTGGCTTAGCCAGCTGATTGAAGTCAATCCTAAACACAAAATAGAAAAAATATCAAATTATCTTGAGAACAATTGATTTTGGAAAAAAAATGTCAAATGTCAATTAACACTAGAATCACTAGCAATAAACAACCTCATGATCAAACAAGCGGAATCAAACTTTTTCAGCTGTTCGAAGAGATATGTCGATCGCGAATCAATGCGTCGCGCTTAATAATTCGAAAAACTGAGTCAAGTGCAGGAACGAATGGTAGAGTGACTTTTGCGCAATACACAAGAGCGAAAATTTCGTATGTCGAGTATGTAGCAATTTATTTCTGTTCTTGGGAGTGATTCGTTCATCTGAAAATAAAGATATGTGATTCATCCCCTTGGTTAATGATTTTTCTCACACGTCCCAAGCCAATTATTGACGCAAGGTGGTTAAAACATGTGCCAACAGATGTAACAATCAATCTGTTGTTGTAATTCAAATTTTTTACAAATTTTAAATAATCATGTGTATAAATTTAATAATATTGAAGCAAAGTTATACGAGTCCTTCGTAAAATTTTGGCAATTTTCCATCAGTTGAATATTTTCGTCTAACAAAATGCTTCTTTATGTTTATAGATAATTGGTTGTGAACACTCACCCGATAGCACCATTTGCCAATATTTTTGTTTGTCTATCCAATGTCTCCTGAAGTGCCTGGGGTGAGTACAGGTTTATTGGAGAATTGAATTGCTTGTTAACAAGCTTGGGCACTTGTCCTGCCAGCATTGTTGATGGGTATGATTGACTTGAAATCTGAAACAGAAAAAAAAAATTTACTTTTTTATATTTTCCAAAATATTGAATTAATTCGATAGAGAGTGGTTTTAGAGAAAAATTCCAGGAAACACTTTTTATTGAAAATTTTGTCAGCTACAAAAAAGGTCTCTTGATATTTTTCCCTAAAATCACTGGTTAACGAGATATATATATATATATATATATATATATATCTTCCTGAATTCGGTTAGAATGAATCACTGGACATCACGTACATTATAATATAAATGAGAAATTCCACTCGCGACGACAAGTAACTGCGTGGCCTACTATACCTCCCCGGTTATTTTTAATGTTGAAATTCCAACGAATTATATTTATCTTATATTTCTTTGACATCTAGAAAAAAATTATTTGAATCATCTTTTTTTGAAAAACATATTTTATCAAAAATTATCTCGAATTGATCAAAATATATAATTTTATTCTATTCTCAAACGTCGAGGTAAATAATGAATGATTGTGTACACAATCAGTGGGGCAAAATGGATCATTCTGGAAAATTATTTCGAAACTTTAAAATGAGATCAAATTTATTTCATTCATATAGTTCGTTCAGTAGATATTCAAAAAAATCCATTATGCCCCACCTTTCATGTATTTAACAATGAGTTAATCAGTTTCGTGGATAAACATGAATAAAAAAAAATATTAATATCAAATAAATACCTCGAAAATGTCACGATGCTGAAATTTTGCGTGCGCCGAAACAAGTGGAAAACTGAAAACTAAACCAAAATGTTAAAATTCGTTGGGAATGAGATACGTAACTCTCACCGCCTCCGTATTTTCTTTCTGAGCGTGCGAATCCCCTCTTTCTCTCATCGTTTCATTTTTGTTCTATGTACACAAAAGTTATTTTTAATATTCAAACGTGTACTAATGGCCTCAAATTGTCCACTTCTTGCCGCATTCCACATTATCTATCCAAGCAAATTTTTTCCCATATCTCAAATGCTTCGTGATTCATTGTTATTTTAACGTGAGAAAACTTGACTATCGTTCAGTTAAATCTTTCATAATTAACAATTGTCTTTCCCCTTCCCTCCCCTGGATTCCCATGATTTATAGCGGTAAATTAAATATTCCATTCAAATTACATTCTCTAAATATCAGTATAATATATAATTATATACAATTTTCCCGCCAATTAAATACCCCCTCCCCCCCCAAAATCAATGGTAATTGTCGTCTTTACCGACAACATGATAGCGTCACTACTGTCGCTCCCTACTTTCCGTTTCCATTTTCCTTCCCGACCGCTGACTGGCGGAAATTATTCACACTGTCCTTGTCCAACTTACACAACCAACAAGAGATGCCCACAGAGCACAAACAAGATGGCGATTTTAACAATTCATCTCCTCCGTAGAGCGCATTCGATCGACGAAACGGCGTCACAGCCGCCATTATAGATTCCGTTGTGAGTGACTGAGCTGCAGAACAACTGTCCTCAAAACAAAGTTTATTGGTAAAAACTGTACTACAAGTCGAGTGTTATTTATCACTGAAATAATATAATTGTTTATTCGATCGAGTGTATTAAATATGAAAACGTACAGTAGAAAGAAGGGAGATAGTCCCAGTAATGTGATTATTCATGTTAATGAATTATGCCGACTGTGCTTGGCTAAAGAGGAAGAGATGGTGCCGATTTATGATGACGACGCCGTCCCATTGCCACTTCGTATTATGGCTTGTGTTAATCTCGAGGTGAGATTTATAATTTTTTTAATTCAATGTTTATCCTGAATTTTGGAAGATGAGGAATTCAATTGTTACAAGGGATTTGTCTTGGATTTAAGAGATTCTTTACAACATAGGAACCTAGTTTATCTCAACTGGATGGGGAATATGGACTCATTTTTCGTTTACTACTTGCCTTTGCCCACTAATGGATTTTACTCGTATCGACGTATCCTTTTTTTCCTCTTTTTTTTTTTTTTTTTTTTTTTTTACATGGGATTTCAAGTTTTTGGAGGGGAATTGATGGATTTTATGGAAGGAATTAATGTGATTTTAAGGATTTTAGATGATTCGGTGATTAATTTGAAGATTTCTATAATCAGTGCAGGAATCTATCACAGGAATCTGTAATTTTTAATCGTTTTTGGAAGGAATTGTAGAGTTTGATGGAGATTATTTTGATGATGGATATTTTCTCTCAAAATCACTAATTACCTATATAAATACACAATTATTATAATTACCAATTTAGGTTTACGAAGAGGATGGTCTGCCAAACATGATCTGCCACCCCTGCAAGTATCAACTGGAAAAGTCGTATCAGTTCAAAAAGAAATGCGAAGCTGCTGATGCTAAATTACGAAAGCACATGAAATTGATTCATCGACTGACTGGTCAGGCTGAGGAGGAGGCGGCCAGTCAGGATGAGGAAAATCTTGATGATTCAACTGAGGAGCCAAAATCTCGTCAAGTTAAACAATTACTTGCTGATCTTGTTGCGACTAAAGGTGATGGTAGTCAGGCTGATGGTGATCCCATTGAGGTGACTGAAGAGGAACTCGTTGGTGGATATATTCTCGGTAAGAAACAATAAAAACCAAATTTTCCTCTAAATTCATTTGCTAATTTTCATTTAATTACCAATTATTTAGGGATGAGTGCTGAAAACATGGACACAGAAGAAGCAATATCCGAGGGTCCTTCAAATATCACCCTAATTCCAGCTGAAGAAAAAATGGCAAAAGCACGTTGTACAATGCGTGCAACACGAATAAAACAGGAACATCCAGAGTCTGATGAAGAGGCTGATGAGGTACACCGAGCAATAGCCAATGCGGATCGTAAAAATATCTACATGATGGAGTTGACCAGCCACAATTCAAATCAATCTGACAATATGAAACTTCAGCCAATAGGTGACTCCATGATGGAGGCCAATGAAGAACTCAAAGTCTTCAAATGTGATCAATGCCCAAAGGCATTTACAAGACGAATAATGTTGAAGAGTCATCAGTCTGTTCATTCTACTCAACGTGGATTCACCTGTCAAGCCTGTGAAAAATGGTTTCCAACACGATCAGCACTCATTAGACACGAACGTACCCATACTGGTGAAAAACCATTTGGTTGTAATATTTGTCATCGTGCATTTGCCCAAAAGGAAATATTACTGCGTCATCTTATGACACATTCTGGACAAAAACCATTCCAATGTCAAGATTGTGACAAGAGTTTTACCCAGAGAGAAGCACTCAGGGTCCATATGAGACGTCACCAGAAGCTCGATCCCAATGATATTCAACTGCACCATTGCCAACTGTGTCCCAAGGCTTTCTGTCATGCCTCTGGTCTCAGTAGACACTTGGTCACCCACACTGGGAGAACTTATAAGTGTGTCGAGTGTGAAAAATCTTTTACTGACAAGAGCTCTTTGCTCAGACACAGTCGAATTCATGCACCCAAGAAAATGTAAATTCATGGGGTTTGAAGATTTTTTTTTTTTTGAAAAACCTATTCATTTTTTGAGAATCTATTTTACTGCAGTAAATAGTTCCACTTTGATTTCCCGAGGATAATTCCAACTTGTGTTTCGCATATTATACTGATGGATAATTGGGTGGTATATTTCATTGTACGGCTAATTTTACTGTATAGAATCTTAATTTGAAAAAAATCATGAATTTTGTATGATTAAATTTTTCACTATCACATAACAGCAAAGGGTGGAGCAATATGGGCTATTTAAAATCTTCAACTTTTCATGATAGACAATATCTATCATGTGAATACAATTGCACATTTCCCATTTTACCCCATCCCCCCCTATTCATAATTTCATTAGTCAGTAAAAGAAATTCATAAATCTGAAAAAAATGATTATGATTAGAGACAATGTATGAATAGTGAAGTATTGAATTAATTCTGTAAGTGTTGTAGACATAAAATTGACAAGAATTATCAATAAAATTATGAAATCACAAAAAATCTGACATTTTTCTTTTTTTACCCTTTAATTTTCGTATAATCATTCAATTGGGACAATGACTACACTAATTATTTATCTGACTATTAGTAATTAAATTAATAAATTCGTAGTCAACATCAATTGTCCAATTAAGAATTACAATTATTATTATTATTTTTTAATCAGTAATTATCAATTAATTTCTTAATATTCATTTCTCTCATCGTGGATTTGTAATAAAGCTACGTAATTCGATTAATGTCTGTTTTGTCTGACTAATCACAATATTTCTACACATTCTTTGTATATTGTTGGGGGTTCATTTCCTTATATTTCATGAATGAAATGAGTTATTTTGAAGTGAAGTGGCATTCGCTTTTACTTCAATATTGAGATATTTCCTATTTTCCTCTTTTTTTTTATTAAAAAATATTTACCTCTTGAAATTGACCTATTCAATGATACTTAAAATATCAGTGTAGCATTATTATTGTTTTTTTCTGGAGAAACCAAAAAAAAAAATCCATTTTGCCGATTTATCACCTTTTCCATAATTCCCTTGGAATCTATATAAAATGCATGACAATAAAAACAATAGAAAGGCCAAGTGTATTCGTATATTGATCACAAAATATGCTGAAACCTGATAAAAAAGGTGATAAAATTTCACTTCACCATCAGTTTTTTCGAAATATCTCTGAATCCAATGAAAATATCAAAGTTTCCATGAGGACATTTTTTATAGAGAATGTCATAATCTACAAAGAAGGTCTTTATGAAAATTCCGCCATCTCCGTCAGATACAGAGATATTCACAAAAAACTAAAGTTCGCTAAAAAAAAAAAAAAAAAAAAAAAATAGAAAAAAAGGTTAATCAATACAATTTTTGAATAATTTGGAGGTTCTTCTTTTTTTTTTATTCATGTTCATCATCAAAGAACAATAGTCAATTGTCTCGTCTGTATACCCTAAACACGATGCTTCCCTCTTTTACATCTTTCACTCCCAAATAGCCTCCTCAATTAATTGATCATCATCTTTCGCTTGAAATAGTTACAAGAGACAATGTTCATTCTTATTTATATACACAAACTTACATTATACTTGAAATCAATTGTTATGGAGAAAAAAAGAAAAAAAAAATCCACTGAATGAAAAGGATATAAAAAAAGAATCATGATCAGTATTTGCAATCTAGTTGATTTGAATATTGTGATTGTTTTTGTGAGTGAGAATATTTCTAAGAATGATTCATTGGGAGAATTAATTATTTAAAATTCAATTAAGATGATGGATCGATAATTTTTTTTTTCTTTTAATTCCTTTCTTCCTTCATTTTTCGAATTAAAAGGAATCCTCTCATCAATCGAGATTGAGTTGTTTTGGCTGTTCCCAACTGAAGCCATCTCGTCCAAAATGACCGTATGTGCTTGTTTGTTGGTAAATTGGTCGTCGAAGATTTAATTCTCTGTAATTTGATAATTCATTGAAATAATATTTCCCTCAAATACTGCAAAATTACTTGAAGAAAAAAAATATATATATATGACTCACTTGACTATTTTCCCAGGACGCAGATCAAAGTTTTTGTTAACAATGCCCAATAATTTTTCCTGTGACAGTTTTGATGTACCATAATCAAAGACTGTGATTGATAGTGGTTCAGCAACACCAATGGCATATGATACCTGTACAAGACAGCGTCTGCAGAGGCCAGCCTTAACCAATGACTTTGCGACCCATCTTGCAGCATAAGCAGCTGATCTATCGACTTTAGTAAAATCTTTTCCAGAAAATGCACCACCACCGTGTGCACCCCAACCTCCATAAGTATCCACAATTATCTTTCTTCCGGTCAAACCAGCGTCACTCTGAATCATAATGAGGGTCACATTATCGTATTTTTAGTCATGAAAAGATGCTAACTTTGGTCATAATAAAAATGACATTTGTATCCATAAGAAAAAAAAAAAAGAAAAAAAAATGAATACCTGTGGTCCACCAATAATGAATAATCCACATGGATTAACATGAAAAATGGTTTTATCATCAAGATATTTAGCAGGTATAACATCCTTAATAACTTTGTCCATAACTGCCCTGCGCAATTCATCGAGTGTGACTTTTTCACTATGTTGAAGTGATACAACGACAGTGTGTACACGAACTGGTACACAAGCACCTTCCTCCATCATATACTCGCAGGTGACCTATTAAAGACAATGAGCATGAGCTATTTTCATCCCTGGGTTGTATATCACAATGTACAGTAAGGGCACAATATCATAAATTATGACTGAGAAAATAGGTTTAGTTTTTCATGAATATCTTTGTATCCAATGGAGATGGTAAAATATCTCATAAAACCTTTTTTGTTTCTCGAAAAATTCTCTACAAAAAAGATCTCTATGAAAAATTTTCCATCTCCATCGGATTAAGAGATATCCATCAAAAATAAAAAGTGTCATCAAACAATTAGTAATCAATTCTCTATTTCTAATATTTTCTTACTTGAGTTTTGGAGTCTGGTCGTGCCCACCATAATTCACCACTTCGTCTGAGTTCAGCAATTTTTTGATTCAGTCTGTGCGCCAATACAACAGTAAGTGGCATACACTCATCCGTTTCATCAGTTGCGTAACCGAACATTAACCCCTGTTATTAGAAAACTTGAATAAGTTGATGTACAGAGTGTGATAACAACTAGATAATGAGTAAGACAAATACAGTGCACGTGGGAGATGGAAAAAAACAAGCATTTGAAGAATGATTACTATATTAATTATGCAACCGTGCCCTCAGAGCAAGAACTGTCAAAGATGTTAATGGTTTATTTGATAATGGAGTCTTGAACCATTATCGGTTAATGGGGAAGATATTACAGGGTTATTTGTACATTGAAAATTAAACTTTCTAGGCAACATTGAACATGCCAGTGAAACATAATAATTGGAGTATTACATTTCGTATTTTTCAATTATTCGTTTATCTCGTTAACGAGGGATTTTGAAACAAAATAACGAGACATTATTTGCAGAGAATTGAATTTTCTCAAAAAAAAAAAAAAAAAAGTCTTTTGACATTTCCCTCTAAAATTAATCATTAACGAGATAATTGAATTTTCAAATTATGAACAATTGACTCGAAATCGGTAGAGTGAAATTTGCCAATTGTTTTCCTATTTTGGAGACCTTTTTTGAGCTTTCAAATGAATCAGGATTTTTCCCATTTGGACCTTTTTTTTCCAGGAGTTATTGAGCATTAAAGAGAATCAATTTGTTCGTAGCATGCTGTTGCTCATGCCTCGTGCATAAATATAATTAGCGTTGTAAACACAAACATTCATAATCATACACACATTTTCATTATTCATACAACTATCTACTCAAGACCATAATAATAAAACCATAAGAATGTTTATTTACCATCGAGTGGAAACAAAAAATAAAAAAAAATCAGAATGTAGAAGATACTTCTATTAATTCTGAACATATCTCGAGAACCTCCGATTTTAGGAGAAAATGTCTAGAGATGACTTTTGTAGAGAATAAAATATCCAACAAATTATTTTTATTACTGCAATAAGTAATAAAAATAATAATAATAATAAAATATCCAACAAAAAATGTATTTTGACATTTTCGCCTAGAATGTCTTATTACCGAGATAATTCAACATTCAAAGATTATATACAGTGAAAAACTAAAGAAAAACTACATAATTGATTTTATTTCATCAAAATTGACCTGATCTCCTGCACCAACTTCCTCATCGCTACGATTCTCATGCACCCCAGCCGCGATATTTGGGGATTGTGCATCGATAGCTATGAGCACGCTGCAAAGTTTGTAGTCAAAACCTGTTGAAATGCATCCATAAAACATGAGATTCTCTCTATCCACAGCCAATGGATAATTGTTTCATAAAAAAATTTTTATTTGCATTTTAACTAGTTATTTCGATGTTTAATGGTGGCAATTGTATAAACTATCACATAATCATACGATTCTCATTGTGAACATGATCGATTAGCCCAGTTAATGACCGAATGATAATTTAATACTAGATTAATCATCCTCATACTTAAAAAAAAAAAAACACGCACACATGATCATCCATTGAATGATCAAAATTCTTCCTCGAATGCAGCAAAAATTATGATTATTTCCCTCAAATGTTTTTAAAATTTAATATATTCATTTTTACATTTGCTCTGTGGCACGGGCTGAGAATGGTTTATGTACCTGATCACCGGCACCCAAGTCCATCTCTTCCCTGTTCACATGTACACCGCCAGCAATATTTGGTGATTGTTGTTCGATCGCCACCAAAAGATTCAACGTGCGCCAATCAAATCCTGCCACCACCATTACACTTTTTACGTTAAATAAATTTTTGTTTTTTTGTTGTATTTTTCTAATTTTCTTCCGCCATTTTCACGTTTTCATTTTATGACAAAATTATATATGTAAAATATTTTTTTTTTCTCACGACCCAATTAATTAAATTTTTAAAACAATATAATGTTAATGTCACTCTCAGCAGTTTTATTTGTCATCATGGCAATTAAGAGTAGCAAATACATGATTCAACATCATTGAGTGTCATTTCAGTGATTAATTCAGTAGCAGAGTTATGAATATAGAATAATGTCGATAATGAGTGATTCCATTAAAAAATGTATCTTGACATTTTTTTTTTTTCTAAATTTAGTCATTAACGAGCTGACTCGATATTCATTAGAATTAGTTGAATCGATTTTTTTTGCTACCGTGTTTATGATTAAATTAATAAAGTTTTAGGGTTGTCAGTCCTACCTTTTGATGAATCATCGTAACCAATGTGATTGACTGTCTCTCTGACAATCTTCTGGTAATCCACAACAGCTTTCGAGGTGATTTCACCGCAGAGAAGGATCATGCCCGTTTTTGTAACAGTCTCTGGTCATGAGAAATAATTCAATTAAATAATTATTTTGAGCTTTTTCATTATGATGTAATTTATGATGGGGTAAATGTGACTTACCACAAGCAACTTTAGCATCTGGATCTTGTTCCAAGTGGGCATCCAGAATGGCGTCACTAATCTGATCGCACATTTTGTCTGTGGAATGGCAAAATAATTAGTTTAATTATGAGTATCCATTTATCTCGTCAACTCTTGATTTTAGGAGAAATTGAAATGTCTCTACAAAAATTATTTCATCTTTCTCAGTTAATATCTATCATCATGGCACTCAAGAGTAGCAAATACATGAAAATCACATCATTGAAAGATGTTTTTGATTTCAAATTCCCCAAAATCAGGGCATGTTTAAAAGAAAAAAAAACCTTTTAATATTCAATAAAAAAGAATAATCATCCAAACCGGAAGAGGCAAGCACATGGCGGGATAACCGACCATGTAATGATGTAACCTAATATCCTCGATATTTCCAACACCTCTAGCCATAACCTACTCATAAAATTTCCGGTAATAATACTCAGTCATAACATGAAAAATATTTATTTTTGACTATTCCTTGGATAACGATCTCATCAAAATGGACAAAATTCACGAAATTTGGGGATATAAAATGGCCTAGCGGCAGCACGAGGTACGCCACAACGGCTCATCTCCCCACACAGCCACAAAAATAGCCCTCACGTTGTCTCAACAATACAAGAGAAAAAAAATTCATGAATAGCAACAATAAATCATATTTACCTGGATGTCCTTCGCCAACAGACTCCGATGTGAACAAAAATGTTGCATTTTGTTGTATCTCAGGTGGTGTATGACCATTAGCATATCCATTCATACGATGGGATGATGCTGTCTCCGGCATTTTTTTATAATTTCTCAACCTTGGATACGATAACACAATTCTACTGTTGGTTGAAACTCTCCAATTATCCGTATTATATTTGATATTATTGACTAATTTCTTAGTGCATTGATACTTGTTTATGTTATTGTTGTAATATTTAACAATTTTATTGAGGTAATAATCACGTTGGTTAAGGAATAATGTACTATTGCGCGTACAGGGCGACACTGTTCGGCCCACCGATGTGCGAATGAGCAAATGCACTGTGCACAGAGTCAAGAATGTAAAAGAGGAAAAATGCTGGTTGACACCCGTTATTTATAATGTCGGTATAAAGTATACTTCGGGTATCTTCGGATGTGGGAGAGTGGGGGATATGCAAGTCAATGGTAATTAGATGGAGTGGGAGTAGATCGGCTATTTAAACTCTTTATAGGTTTGATACCCTATACACTTGATGACAATGTATCCTTTCGGCTATGCTCGTATTACCCGATCTCGAAAACAACCGAATAACGGCGATTGAGAGGGGGGGGGGGGGGGGGGGGTCAAGATATGACATTCATTGTTGTTCATTATATTTCGTATTATTTTTTTGGTCAATATTTTTTGATGAATATTATTTATTATATCAGGAAAAATGTGTTAAGTTTGAGCGAAATCATCATGGGGGCATGTGTATGGTTTATCGGTGAATAAGACAATGTTGATATTTGGACATAAAATAATTCTTTTATGCAATTGATAAGTAATCATTCTTTGACTGAAGATTCGAAAATAAATTTAAAAATTAATAATTTTTATCTTGAATACTTAATTTTTAGCAATTTTAACAAACTATCAATTTATAATTAATTATCAAAATGTGAAAGCGATCAATTTTTTACCAGTTTTTTCAATCTGAAGAATTACTTTTTAATGACTTGAAATTGGTATTCGAAAATAGAATAAAAATGATGTAACATTTTCAATTGTCAGTTAGAATCGGTGTTTTCCACGCTCTTACGGATATCAAAATACATTAAAATTGAATTAAACCGAGATTGGAGAGTTAAAAGCAGTCTCATCAATTTTATTCGAATTTAATGACTGCTCTATCATAAAAAAAAAACAAAATATTCACTTAAAAAATAAAACCAAATATCCATCCACGCATAACTCTACTTGAAGCTTCATAACCTAGGTTATGTTAATGGTCAATATATTGAACAGTGTATTGAGATTGTAATATTAAATAAGAGCAGAGTCGAAGAGGCATCGTTAACGATTTTCTACAAATATGTGCTTTACGATTTTCATTTACTTGTAGATGGTATGACGCTTGGCAATTTCTCAGAAATCACGAGGAAAGTTGAACAACACTGAACAACACAATTATAAGGCTGTAACCGTACTGAATAGGGAATAACTTTCTGAGAACCATCAATATCTCAAAACTGTAATCGAACCTCGTTACAAGTACATATAAAGATAGAAGGATATATTTAAAACATCTAATGTGTATTCGACCAACTGACCCTATGCATTAAACATTAATTTTTACTCATAAAAACTAATTTCCAAAAAAATTAGAGTCAAGTCGGCGACTGTGATCAATCTCGCTAGATTTGATGTTGGAATGTCGCCTATTTTTGTTGCTGATAAGATTAAATTTTAGATTGATGTATCAAGCTTGCTCATTATTATTTCTCCATTCACTTTTGTATATTCATTATTATAATAATGACTAATGAATATCCTAATCTTTCAAAATATGATGAAATATTCTGACTCACAGTATCATTATTGAAATTCTAAAAATCTAGTTTATGATGACTCATGTCAAAAACAAAAATTCCTGATTTCAGAAAAAAATGATAAATCATTATGAAATGATCAAAAAGGTTATCAATTGACACTTTCTTCATGTATGTTTATGTATGAATATATGTCAAAAATAAAGAGTAATGATTGTACAACTGTACAATTCATATTTGGAGGATAATCCAGCAGATTGATATCAAACAATATTTTTTTTATTCAGACCACACGAGTAAGATATACCGAACTGTTTATCTGATATTTTTGATTACTTTGATTGGCGACGAAACTGATAATTTTAAAAATTAATTTTCATTGAAATTTTTTATCAATCTCCTGAAATTTCATTTCTTCATCAAAGGCGAGAAAAAAATTGAATATATTGCATCAGCTTTTTCTATTTACGAAGCTTTCTATGCAGAGTTCATACAGAAATGACCCGATAATGTTACCGGAAATGGAAATTTGCTTCTCTATGAAAGAAATAAAAAATTCAAATTTCACTTTGAAGTATGAGAAAAAAAAAAGTGAGCCGTCGTGAGACACCTGGTAGATGTAAAACATCAAGGTTATATGACATGGGGGGGGGGGGGGATGCGTAAGCGATCGAGACACAGCTGGAGTGCACACAGAGACGAGCGTCGCCTGAAAAGACAACGTCTACTTTTCTGAAGCCAGCGCAACGCACCATTAGATGTTTCACATCAAAAAATGTATTTCAATAATAAACTCATATGATGCTCAGCCTTCACCTCTGAACCAACAACTTCTGACCAAAATTATCTCCCCTATCTCTGCTAGTATCTTTCGGTATGAATTCTATCGATATTCATCATGTCACTAGTTGATATGAATTACTACATCATATCCTTATCTTTTGAATACTTCACGTGCCTAGGTATATACATCATTACTGAGAATTATGATTATTCATAAAAAGGAAAAAATAAAATAAACATCACCGTTACACTTTTTAATCAACAACACTTGTGTATATTTCAAGATGATGTTTCAGGAAGAATTTTTGATATCCAGTCTTTAAATTTTTCAACTTCTGTTTTTACTATCTCATG
Source organism: Coelinius sp. EB29 (assembly GCA_035578325.1). Taxonomy (NCBI): domain Eukaryota; kingdom Metazoa; phylum Arthropoda; class Insecta; order Hymenoptera; family Braconidae; genus Coelinius; species Coelinius sp. EB29. Next base: position 8,551,957 of record JAOZGT010000001.1, on the reverse strand, counting down.
CTCAACTCCTGGAAGCCGCATCAATTCTCCCTCGACTCCCAATTCTTTCAAATTCTTGTGGGTTCTCTCACCCCATTGGAAAGGCACCATTGAATCTGCTAGTCCATGAAATTGTAGCAAACGTGGAGTTTCATTTTCCTTGTTTTTCACCTCCTGTATCAAATATAGAATTATCTCGTTAATCAGTGATTTTAGGAGGAAATGTTAAGAGACTTTTTTTATCGGAAATTTTGTCAGCTAGAAAAAAGGTCTCTTGATTTTCTTTTCCCCTAAAACGCCTGATTTCATGAGACTCACTTCGTAAACTAGAGAATTGTCATTAAGAAATGATGACATTGCCACACAACCAGCTAATGATTTTTTATATCTGTATGCAATATGCATAGCCAATGCTCCACCCATTGAGAAACCTCCGACAACAATTCTATTCTCTGGTATTCCATTCTCAACTTCCTCCTCAATGAGTTTGGATGTCACATTACAAATTTTATCAACGGATTCTTTGATTTCTGGGGCCTTAATGGAGATGCTACGTCTATCGAACCAAACATTACTTGGCTTTGTTCATGAAAAATGAAATATCCTGATTATTACCAAATTGAAGGGGAATAGAGAAATTTTCGAAAAGTTGCTTTTTGTAGAGAAAAATCAGAGCTAGAAAAAAGGTCCTCTGAAAAATTTCTCTCTCTCTCATCTAGATTTCGAGATATCTATTGAAAATTAAAAATTACCATTCCATCCAGTGGTGTGTAAGGTTGAGATGGAGCAGTTGGATAAATCACTTTGACATTCGGAAATTTCAATTCTTTCCGATTCAATATATCTATCCATTCTTTGACATCAGATCCAGAGCTTCCTGAGAATAAAACAAAATAATTAATCTCAATAATCATAAATTAGCAATTTAAATAATTGTATAATAACCTGATCCATGAAAAAAGAATAAGGTAGCACTGTGTTTTCCACTTGGAGCAACAGTAATCATCTTGGGTAATCTCACAGCCGCCATTTATTTACGATAAAAAAATAACAAATTATCATTCCCTTATTACTCGCGTATTTGAAAAACACAAAACAGATGAGAATAATCAATAACTCGGCAATTTTAAAGGTTTTCTTTACCATCAAAATCATGAAAGTTCCAAGAAAAATCGTCTGGTGGTGCCCAAGAGCATATGATAAATGGTGTTCATGTACTCGTCTATCAGTTTATCGTAATCATCGGTGTCCAGTGAATTTGAAAATTCAGGAAGAGGGTAGCGTCCAGCGAGAAACGATACTTGTCACTGGAGCTGTCACGAGTATTTGTAAATTATATCTGTTCTGTTGCGTCTCCACTTGTGCCATTAAAGTCCTTAACCCCAATCCAGTTTGTTCGATTATTCATTGATTGAGTCGCGTGTTGTAATTGGACAATTGGACAGTTATGTGTGATAAACAATTGTGAAACAAGGGAATTTATTATGCAGCGAAGTGGTCAGTATTATTGGAAATTTATTCCAACTAATTGTTAATAAATATTTGTAGAAATTGTGAGTGAATTTGTGGTTTTGGTTGAGGATGACGACCATTTTGAGAGCGCCAAATTGTCTTCGCTGGCGTCAATAATATCGGTTGGTCTGCGCCTGCGGTCAATGCAGGGTCATTCTAACCTCGGATTTTTTTTTTCTTTTTTTTTTTTTTTTTTTTTTTTTGTGAGAATAAACAATTGGAATTTTGGAGCCGAGTGGCATTGTTGCAGATTGGAGCAGAATGGAGAGTTTTCAATGTTCAATAACTCTTGAAGAAACATTACAAATTGAATGAATTTTGTCATATTTTGAGGGTTGAAGAAAGCGCTTTAAAAGGAAAATTTTTTTTTTTAATTTTACTCAAACCAATCTCGAGTTATTGCAGATTGCAGATTGTTCTGAATGTAATTATCCATTGTTCATTGAAATTTAAACTACGAGTCTGCATTCCTCGAGATGTTTTTCCTTCTGTCCATACTCCCAATAAGGAATTCACTGAACGTAAGAGGCTGTAGTAATTTACCCCAGACAGTCAATTAAATTGACCGAATGTGTAGAATGCGTGATAAATACGCTTTCAATTAAAACTTTTTATCAAAATTTCCCTCTGTGAATTCACATCGCAGAGGAACGAATCAGTTTATGCACAACAGACATTCTTCAATGAATTCCCAGAAGGCGACAGAACAGTTTTGAATGAAATAATGTGCAATTATAGAAAGAAGAGTTGATTCAAAATACTCGATTCCCAGTTTTTAGTAAAAATCTTGGAATCTGAGAGAGATATTGAAATTTTTGAGAAGACCTCCTTTTTTGTAACTCTTGAAATTCTCTACAAAAAAAGTCTTTACTAGAATTTCAATATCTCGATTAGATTCCGAGATATCCACAAATAATGTTTTTTTTTCTTTGAATTTGTGATTGAATTTCATCTTTTTGTACCTGATGATATTACAAGGATTTTGCGGTTTATTTGTGGTGTATCTGAGGTATATCACATGATTTCGATCTAATTTGGTAATGAATCTAGACTGGACATCGACTTGATATTCGACTCCTTCAATAAAATTTCTAATTAAACTGTTTTACGCTTTCGAATCAAGATGAAAATCCCAAGCATTCACTTTCTTTTTTTTCCCCCTTTCAAATAGTTTCAATTCATCCTCACAATCTATTTCCAACTGTTCATGCCTCACTGGGTCTCCCCTATCCCAAAAACGTACCCTAAGGTAAATTTTCCGGAAGAGTAATTCTGCACCAAAAACATAATTTTCTCAATTTCGATTTTGTTTTGTAATTACCCATTTATCTCGTAAACAAGTGATTTGAGGAGAAAATGTCAAAAGATCTTTTTTCTAGAGAATTAAATTTTCAACAAAAAAGGACTTTGACATTTTTCCGTAAACTCAATCCTTAATTAGGATAATTAGAGATTGTAACACTACTTCCTACATGTCTTATCATAAACATCGATTCTCAATTCCACGCCCATCTATGATTTCATATTTCCGGATGACTCCCCTTCCATCACTTGAACGGATGCTGCACGACCGCACACGCACCACTGCATAACAAACAATGGCCAATCAACGCGTCGAAACTGGGCATCACTTAACTGATAATAATTTAACCATCACCACGGTCACCAACAGCGGTAAGTCTTGATAAGGAAAATTATTACAAAATACATTGGCCCAGTTACTGTTTAGACAGCTCAACGATATATTCAAGGGACATTTTTTATACTTCCTGCATGATTATTCATTATTTTTATTCATAATTCAGTAGTAAAGTGGTAAATCACAATAATTCATTTTAGACCTTTTTGTTCTGTCCATTTATCTCCTTAATGATTGATTTAAGAAAAAATATTAAGAGAGCTTTTTTGTAGATGATAAAATTTTCTACAAAAAGTTTCTCTTTACATTTCTTTCAAAAATCACTCGTTACCGAGATAATTCAATGTTTAATGAGACGTGAAATTGTCTGTTTTTAAAAATTACATCTTGATTATTAAATTTACTGTGTTTCAATGATTAAACCAGTATTTAATGCACAACAATTGACCGTTAGCCTACACAGAGTGCGTGGCATACCCATACAAAATATCACAACAGTACGATTTAAGGATCGTTGTGGAATTCAATACGGGCAACGAACTTGTCGAGTCAATAAAACTACCAGTCGTACTCGTCTGTTACATTCAGAATGATTGATAATCATACATGATTATAGTGAATAATGCTCTTGAAGATTCTATTTAGTGTGTGTGCCCATTGAGGAAGTAATCGACACGAGGATAATCATGTCGGATGTAGATAAAAGGAAGAAATTGAATCCATCCGTTTTGGCGAAATATGATTGTCATGGAACTCCTCAGGTATAACGAATCCTTTAAAGTCTCATATCTCTGAATCTAATGGAGATGGAAAAATTTTCATAAGGATCTTTTTTGTACATCTCATTCTGCTCTACAAGTAAGGTCCTCTCCGAAAATTTGATATCTCTCTTAGTTTTCGAGATATTTTCGAAAAAAAAAAAAATTGAGAGATTCGAATGGAAAAATAATGAATTAATATTATAAGGGTAAGATAATGTTTGAGAAACTCCAGGACAAATCTGGAGAATCTAAACGGAAGGCATTATTCATCCGTAAATAAACTGTTAAGTGGCGTTTGAGGTTCATAGACACTAAAGTTTATTCATTGGCATGCACGTGAGGTATTAGGAAGTGGCTTGAATGTTCTGGGTGTCAATGTGGCCTTAATTGGCAACTCAGCGCATAGACGATACTTTATGTGCACTTTTCATCCTGGTATGAGCTCCTTTGAATAATTTCATTCGAATAAAGTGCAGATTTGGTTTTCAATTTCACTTTGATTTGAGTTTTTTCAAAATATCTTGAAATTTGGGGGAGATAGGGGAATTTTAATGAGGACCTTTTTTTTAGCTCTCATTTAGTTTTATAAAAAAGGTTCTCATGACATTTCTCCATCTCTCCCCAATACCGAGATATTCTCAAAAAAAGACTTCATCATGCCTAAACTGTGGCTTTTATTGTCATGTATATATCGTAAAAAATTTTCCCGAAAAATATTCTTTTGATAAAAAAAAAGACTCACCCCCTCACGCGCAAAAACCGGTTCAACAGCTTGCTCTGTGGCGACACCACTGGGATAACCACGAAATTCACTATTCCCCCACTCGGTATCATTTCTGCACGATTTTACCCCCCCCCACTCTGTGTTACATATGCGTCAGGCGTGGTCGTACAGGGTCGAGTGTTCGAGGGCTAGTAAATACTTGTACAACCAGATCTTTCAATTTTTTTCTTAGAAATTGTTTTTAAAAATTGTATTCCCCAAATTTATAAAAAGTCAATAAATTGAGGAATTAATAAAAATCGTTGAGAGGACATTTTGGGGCATTTTTTTGGGATTACCGATAACAATGAAGAGTGCAAGGTTTTGTGGCTCATTTGGCCGGTTCAACGTGAATCATCGCCCGGTGTAATATTCAAGCAAAAGCCTGAGATATTTCTTTTAAGTGTTTGTGTTTCTTGTAGAGTGATTATCAGTGATAACAGTTCCCTAGCATTGTTTTATCGTTCACAAAGTATTTATAAAGTCCATGAATTGTTTGATGGTTCGATAATAATTTATTTGAATATATTATACTGATTATCTTTGCGGAGTGACAAGAGGGTATTTTTTGGAGTGGGTGAGGGAATTTTTTTTTCCTGGATATCTCTGATTTTAGCGGAGATATGGGAATATTCATGAGGACCTTTTTTTGAGAATTTCATGAGCTAATAAAAAGGTCTTTTTGAAAATTTCGATATTTCCCTTGGATCGCGAGTTATTCTCCAAAAACTGAATTCAAATGAAAGTAGCTCGATTATTTAATCAACTTTTGCCCAAAAAAATACCCAAAAATATCCTCTAAATGAGAAAAAAATATCTTGTGTCTGTAGTTTAACATCTCCAGAGTGTAAAATAAGCTAAAGAGAAAGATTTAATAAAGAAAAAAGAACAATTAAAGACTCAGAAGAAAAATTTGAAAATCCTAAAAAAATGTCAACGGAAAATCATAACGGTGCAGCCCATGCAAATGGCCTTAAATCATCAACAATTGGTCTAACAACAGCAGTATTGACAACCACAACAACAATAACTGCAACAACAACATCAACACGAACCTTACCCAACAATCCGTCATTTTTATACTCGAGCAATTCATTGATAAATCGTGATAAACCGAGACAAGTGCCACCACCAACTTTGCCAAAGTATACCTCGAGTTTTAGTACTGGTACTAATGGTAGTGGGGATAGATTGACGAGGGATCGTGAATCGGGGGGCAGTTATAGGCTAGCAAGTCTTGATAGACTTGCACTTCGACACAGGATACTCGATGGTGATAAACAAAATGGGGAGAATGGAAGTGTGGTAAGAAAATTTGAAAACATCATCAGTTTTTCATCAATATCTCTAAATCTAAGGGAGATAGCGTAATTTTTGGAAAGATTTTTTTTGTGGAGAATTTTATCAGCTACAAAAAAGGTCTCTATGAAAATTTCGTTATCTCTCTCATATTCCGAGATATTCGCAGAGAGAGTGACAAAGATTTAGAATATCTTCTAGATTTTTGGTTGAGAGCCACTGGATGAACACATGGCCTCCCTTGTGTGCTGTAGCACAACGAGGGGCTCGGTGGGGGTGAGCTCACCCTTCCGAAATTTCTCCGAGGGTCATGGCAGACCTTGGGAATAACATTTTTCTCAAGTTTCAATGGTCTAGCAGAAAAATAATCCTTTTGAAAACGTACTAAAGAGTTTTTCAGAGATGAATATCTTAGTATCTGTGGGAGATGATAAAATTTTTATGGAGACCTTTTTTGTAGAGGATTGAACGAGCTACAAAAAAGTCCCTCTGACATTTGTCTCTAAAATTACTCATTATCGACATAAATACGATATTCATCGAAATGGAAAAAATCAATTTCCCCTTTTGCTACTGAATTATTTAATTTGCATTTATTTTTTTGGAATTGTTCCACTCTGATAACAAAAACCTTGAGTCTCAGTAACATCTTGGATTACAGTACGTCGGTCTCGTATTTCTTGTTTTTCCAGTTTTTCTAAATTTGTATCCAGAGTCACACATGTCGCTGAGACTGTAACACAATTTTATCTCTCGAGTGTTTCAACTTAGTAATACATTTCTCTGAATGTGGGTGCATGATTTACCCATTTTGCGGTTATTATTTTGTGTAAAAATAGGGTCAGAATGTAATTCCAGGGAATGTGAAAGCATAGAAGCTTCTATGAAAGAAAAAAAGAAACTGATGAGTGAAGTGAAATAGTAGATTATGTTACAAGGGCCGATAAGTATTTTTGCGACAAATATGTCATAATCCGCGCCAAAGGCGCGGATTATGATCGCATTTGTTGTAAAAATACTTATCGGGCCGTGTAACATACGCTATTTTATGTTAAGAGGCCCGTCCAACCGAGTTCTGAGAAGCTCGAGGGCGATAGGTAGCAGCCCTAGGGCCGCTAACTGCTACCTATCGCCCTAGGGCTGCAAAGAACGAGGTTAGGGCGGGCCCAAGTGACATAAAAAAAGTATAGAGGTCATGTTTTGTATTATTCAGTTCAGTTTTTGGTCAATATCTCTGGATCTAAGGGAGATAGCGAAATTTTTGAGGAAACCTTTTTTGGAGAGAATTTCTTAAGTTACAAAAAAGGTATATCTCAAAAATTTTGATATCTCTCTCGGATTCCGAGTTATTTTACAAAAAGTAAATTAAAAGAGAATTTCTTAAAAAAGTTTCCAAGATGACAATTGATTTTTCATCATGAATAGCGAGATTATCACTTGGGATTAATATCAAGTGATCAACAGCCTATTGAAACTCAATACAACTCCACCCTCTCAACAACTTTTGACTCACGTAAGCATTCTCCCGAGGCAAACTATCGGGTACATTGGCCCATAGTCGTGTCGTAACCCAATTCACATACCCTCTGGCTGGGATTTATAATGGCCATGGAGTTGAAGGAGAGAGGGATAGCGTCCCTCATCTCACACGTGCCGCCACCCCCCCACTAAAAGGGGCTAAACATTGGCAGATTTTTGTGGCGTTTGAGCACTTTGAAGCTTAAAAAACTGCACTTTTATAAAGTGATAGTGCACTTTTTTGTAGCTTATAAAATTCTCCACAAAAAAGGTCTTGTCGAGAATTTCGCTATCCATTTTAGATTGAGAGAAATTTAGCAAAAACAAATGTCTGGATCAAATTCCGTAATTTTTTTCGTTTTAAAAATGATGAAATTGTTCATAATATGTTACAGATGCAAACAAAGAGAGAACTGTTCTTTAAATCTGAGACAGGAGTGCTGACAACATCACCAACTGTTCCATCAGTACCACCACCACAGCCTCCAGCAGCTGGAATAACATCTACAACAGTATCACCAGCAAATGCACCACCAACAGCACCTATAAAGCCTAGACTACCTCCCACACATGTGAATTCTAATCAAACTGATGCATCTGAGGACAGTAACAAGAGAGAATCGAGATATGACAGTAACAAAGAGTCTAGTGTTCAAGTGCATCCACGTCCAGCGGTATCTACCAAGCCTAAAGAGCTTGATGGGTACGTTGGCTTTGCCAATTTGCCCAATCAAGTTTATAGAAAAGCTGTTAAGAAGGGATTTGACTTTACTCTGATGGTTGTTGGTGAGTTGAGCAAATATTTTTTTTCATGTTCATCATGATTTTATTCAGCAAAATTTCGAGATATCACGGAATCTAGAAGAGATAGAAATGTTTTCATGAGGACCTTTTTTGTAGCCGATAAAATTTTCTACAAAAAAAATCTCTATGAAAATTTTGATCTCCATTAGATTCAGAATAATTCATGAAAAACTTTTCCTCGAATTGAAGATTGAGTCGAGAAATAAGAGAAAAGGAAATTCGCATGGTTTCATTTATTAGTGTCCAAAATTAGACCCTTAAAATGCGGTTGAATCGTAAATAGAGAAGTTCAAGTGCTTGCACTTGGTGGCCATATGTGCAGCATTTAACACTCATCGGATCTCTTCTCATTTGATCATTTAATTGATGAAATATCTTTGATTTTTGTCATTCTCAGGGGAATCTGGATTGGGCAAATCGACACTTATAAATTCTATGTTTCTGGCTGATATATACAGCGCTGAATATCCTGGACCTAGTCTACGTGTTAAAAAAACAGTCGCTGTTGAAACAACGAAAGTCATGTTGAAGGAAAATGGAGTTAATCTTACTTTAACTATCGTTGATACACCAGGATTTGGAGATGCAGTTGATAACAGCAATTGGTGAGTAATTTGTCTTGGTAAATATTGATTTATCTCAATACTGAGTGATTTTAGAAGGAAATATCAAGAGACATTTTTTGTAGAGAGTTTAATTTGCTAGAAAAAAAGGTCTCCATGAAAATTTTGGTATCTCTTTTAGATTCAAAAATATTTCGAAAAAACAAAACTCGATTTATGATTGTATTCTAAAAAGTTCATAATTTTAATTTTGCTTATGACAGTTGGGTGCCAGTAATCGAGTACATAGAATCCAAATACGAGGAATTCTTGAATGCTGAATCACGTGTTGTGAGACGACAAATACCAGACAGCCGTGTACATTGTTGTCTTTACTTTGTATCACCAACGGGTCATGGTTTGAAGCCACTCGACGTTGAATTTATGCAGCGGTTGCACGACAAAGTTAATATTATACCAGTCATAGCCAAGGCTGACACCATGACTCCAGACGAGTGTGCGCACTTTAAGAAACAAGTGAGTCACAAGTGATTTTTCCATTACTATAGGAAAGAGTGGAGTAGGAGAAATAAAAATTGAAAAAATACGAATTTTCAAAAAAATGTGCTCATAGATATTTTTCACATGTGCATGTACTTTCTAGATCCTCAACGAGATAGCACAGCACAAGATAAAAATATACGAGTTTCCTGAGATTGAGGAGGAGGAGGAAAACAAATTGCACAAAGTACTGAGAGACAGAGTGCCATTTGCAGTTGTTGGAGCTAATACTGTCGTTGAACACGATGGAAAGAAGATTAGGGGTAGAAAGTACCCTTGGGGAGTTGCTGAAGGTAGGAACTAATTGAGTTCAGATGTTCTAATTGAATTTTGAAGGATCATTATTAAAGTGAAACTCCAATTTTAGTCGAAAATTTGGAACACTGCGACTTTATTGCCCTGAGGAATATGGTTATAAGAACGCATCTTCAGGATCTCAAAGAAGTAACGAATAATGTACATTACGAGAATTTCCGGTGTCGTACACTCGCTGGACTCGGTGTTGATGGAAAACCAACAAGAATTTCAAACAAGTGAGTTCAATTAAATTCAATTATTTGTCTTCATTAATCATACAATTGATTTCTGTTATCATCATCAACATGTTCACTGATCCATAAATATGATAAACTCTGGGACAAGCTTGTGCATGCAAACTCAACGAGAGAATAAACATTCTGTACAAAATTGTGAAGAAAAAGATGAGAAGGAAAAATAAAATAGAATTGCAGCAATTTTTAGGTTTTAGTAGAGACTAAAATACTGTCTAGAAATTGTTTGTGAATAATCATCATGATTAAATTTTAACAATTATTTTTTATTGGTTAGTTTATGCCCACCAGGAGTGATGAACAGTTTCATGACAGTTTGGTAAGTTGTATATTAATCGAGGCTGCAAATTAATTCTATTAATTCTGTTTTGTGTGCACAAGACTTATCAGTATTTTTGTCAAATTATCATCCCACAATTCTCATATCTCCCAAGTTTACATGTGAATTGCAAATTTTTTGGTGCATTTAACTCTCAATTACCATTAATTAATTTTCAATCTCAGGAATCCATTGGCACAATTGGAAGAGGAGAAGCGCGAACACGATAACAAGATGAAGAAAATGGAAACGGAAATGGAACAAGTGTTCGAGATGAAAGTTCGTGAGAAGAAACAGAAACTTAAGGATTCAGAGGCAGACGTTAGTACTCAATTCAATTAGTTTTTCGTGAATATCTCTGGAACCAATGGAGATATCGAGATTTTTGAAGAGACCTTTTTTGTGGAGACCTTTTTTTATCAACTACAAAAAAAGTCGCTATAAAAATTTTGATATCTCTCTTGGATTCAGAGATTTTGAAAAAAAAAAAACAAAAAAAAAAAACTAAATTCTATATCAAGGTGAATTCCTCTCCACTCAATGAAATCTCAAATAATCCTTGATTAATCAATAATTACAGTTGCAAAGAAGACACGAACAAATGCGTAGATCCCTAGAGCAACAATTGAGAGAACTTGAGGAGAAAAGACGAGCATTTGAAGCTGAAAGACAAGTATGGGAGCAACAAACCGGTCACAGTATTGATGAATTACGCAGACGTAGTTTGGAGGCTAATTCGAAAGAGTGAGTATCAAATAATTAATTATATTGTTATTTCATCACACATTTGTGTTATTAGTCTCGATATCTAATTGTCTTGGAAGAACTTTCATTACATTTTTATCAATTGATTTTCTTCATTCTGTTGTTCATCTCGGTGTTATCATCAATCAATAATTATTGATTTAATCAATGAATGTTCAATATCTCTTCTGTATTTTCAATGCATGCGGCAGTTTATTCAACTTCCATAAAAAGCAAATGCTATGGGAATTGAGGAATATGTGAAATCGTATTAATCTGTGGTAATGGATTATTTTCAACAACAATTTCCATTTTTTAAAAAAAGAGCAAATGGTTAAAGTATTCAAATCCCTCTAATTACCCTAATTATCCCCTAGTGTACGTTTGATAAACATCTTGAACAATTTTACTCAACAAAAAACACATTTTGCTTGTTTAATAATGAGTAGTAACCAATTAAACAAATTTTTAATAAAAAAGTCAAAAAATGCAAGAATTACACGCTTTTTAAAAATTAAATATTCTTTGCTTATTTGTATGTTTGCTTTGTATACGAATATCGCGGTGTCAATTTATTTAGGACTTGCTCGATGTCGTCCGATGGATCTGGAGGTGGAGGGGGTACATTGAGGGGATCACGTGGCTTAGGAAGTCTTCTTCGTCGTCATGCCAGTTTCAAATCACCACAAGACAACCCCCCACAGATACAACTTGTCATACAACATCCCGAGCATTAATTAAATCATTAACGATAATTAGCTGTTTAGATTTTATTCAATTTTTTAATTATCATTCAAGAATTCAACGTTTTTCGACATTTTTTTTTTTTTGCCATTTGATGAGTTTAAAAACACATTTTGGAGCTAAAGAGAAAGAAGGGATTTTCAGTTGTAACACTAACAATGATTAAAAACCATTAAACAATTACGTTTTGATTAAAATGTAACTCATTAGCGAAGTGATGAAACCGAGAGTAAAAATTCACTTTAGAATGGATCAATTTTTGCTAAATATCTCTTGATCTAATGGAGATATCAGAATTGTTGAAAAGACCTTTTTTGTAGAAAATTTCAAGAGCTATAAGAAAGATTCTATCGAAAATTCCGATATCTCTGATGGATCGAGAGATATTCAATAAATATGATCCCACAAGCTGAATTAGGCACTAATCCTAATTTTTTTCATTGCAAAATTAACACGATCACTCATTTGTAAACTCTAATCAATCTGTCAGTAATTAAAGACCTTTCGAGAAGGTCATAATGATGTTTATCAAGATTATAAACTTTTAAATGGGTCTGACAGCTTGACAGAGGATTAATTCAATCGCATAAGTTCGTTATAATTGAATAACAAATAAAATTTTGAAAAATTGTATTGTCATACACATTTTATAAATTTGCAAATAAACGCAATGCTTTCTTACAAATTATTCACTAACCAACTTTGTCCTTGTATGAAAGACAGAGAGATTAAGGAATTTTGGTTGTAGAAGTGGAGCAAAATCGATTGTCAAGTGGTGGAAAGACGAATAAATTTCCTCTCGCTCAGTTTTTGCTGGATATCTCAGAATCAAGAGGAGATATAAAAATTTCTCAAGAGACCTTCTTTGTAGAAAATTTTCAGAGCTACAAAAAAGGTTTCATCAAAAATTTCACCATCTCCTATAGATTTCAAGATATTCAATAAAAAGTGTCTTGTTATATTTTCTTAGTTGAGTTGAGCCGTTTCACTTTGAGACAAAAAATGTCTTTCTTTAAGCGATGATAACTCGAGATTGGCAGATTAGAATTTAACGACATTTTTTTCATTTTGGAGGTCTTTAAAAGACCTTTGAAACGAACGCAAATTTACTCAATTTTTATTGATTATTCAGGAGATATTGAAGACTTTGTCCCGTTGTAATCTAAAAGCTTAATTCGTCATTGCAGTTGATTGCTTTTCATTCTGTTCAATCTTGTTGTTTCGTGTTTGTTGCTTTGATAAATATATCTTTTTTTTTAATGAAGCAGTTATTTTTCTTACTCATTCAAGCATGAGCCAAAGTTCCAAAGTTTAATTACAATTGAATTGAAGAAGAAAAAATATAAATACTGGAGGAAAATGAACGGATTGAGGAGAGAGTAAAAAATGTTTAATGGAGCATGTGGTGTATGAATACGTGACTGTATTTGATGTTCAGTTACTCTATTTTTCTAGCATGTGCAATTAAGGTCAATCGACTGTGGTTGGCATGCAGAAATATCATTATTATTCGAACGGAAATACAATTCACGAGTGAAGTGGTGAAGCTGAACAGTCGATTATTAATTTCTTGGAGACATCTCGATAATGAGTGATTTGAGGAGAAAATGACAAAAGACCTTTTTCATTGGAAATTCAATTCTCTACAAAAAATATTTTTTGTCATTTTCTCCTCAAACCATTAGTCTCTGAGATAATTGAGAAATTAACAAAACCGAAAAATTTCACAATTGAATTGAATAATAAATAATGAATAATTACCGAGGGATCATCAATTTTTTTTTTTTTGACAATAATTTTATCCTTTCAGGACTGTCGATGGCAAGGATAAAAAGAACAAGAAAAAGGGACTCTTCTAAAACACTTTGGGGAGCAAAAATTAATAATCACGCAACGGCTGTTTTCCCTTTCGCACGATTAAATGAAAATTAAGTGAATTTGATAAAAATAAAGAAACATAATTATTGAGTGTAAAAAAAAACAATTTGATATAATCTTTAAATGATTTTTGTACATGACGACTTATCTTTAGAGAAAAAAAAAACCTAGTTTGATCATCATTTTTATTCCTTCTTGATGAATAGATAAATAACAAAAAGAGATAAATAAAAATAGAAATAAAATTAAGAAAAATATCAATTATCATGGAATGCATCTGATACTGAGTTTATGTTCATCATCATCAGGTTCATCAATCTCTTCCACCAATCAATTAGTAACGATTGAACAATAAACTACTTTAATTATGTTAATTGTAAATGTTGATGTAAGAGTGAATTATTTTTAATGTCGAATTCTTTCTGTATTGGTGATTTTTTTTTTTAATTATGTAAGATGACTGTTTGAGGCATACGTGTGCTTAATAAATCGTTCCTCGGAATTTTGCAACAATTAGAATTATTTATGATGAAGATCATGTGCCAAAATTGATCAAAAATATTTATTCATGAAGTGGAGTGAATTTTAGTTTTCAAAAAATTAGCTTTTTGAAAATATCTTGGAATTGGAGGGAGATGGAGGAATTTTTGTGGAGACCTTTTTGTAAAGCAAAATGAGATCTACAAAAAAGGTCTTTTCAAAAATTGTGATATCTCCTTCAGATTCTGATATATTTGAGAAACTCAATATTGTTTGGAAATAATTTGGAATGTGCAACGATAATTCTTGATTATTGATATGACGTAAGGGTAATACGAAAAAGCTGACAATGATTTTCATTACCCAATAATTTAAAACTCATCAAAAGCATGATAAATAAATAGAGTGTTAGTTTGTTTTTTTTTGATAAATCACACTTTTTTACTGCAAATTGAATCACAAATTTTTTTACAAATGAGTCGTCCATACATAACTATAATCAAATAGTAAATATAAAGTACAAAAGCACATGAAAAACAAATGGAGGAAAATAATGGCGTTTTTCTTTGCCTGTTAACTGCGTCAGTAAACAGCTCGTGTTTCTTGGGCTCTTGTCCAGGCGCTCATGGTCGGTGAAACAATTGACAACTTCATTGTTTTTCTTATAACCCAAGAAAAACAAGCTGTTTACTGACGCAATTAACAGGCAAAGAAAAATGCCATAAAATAATGAGACTCACGAGTTAAAAAAAAAATAGAGAGAGTGTTGAATAAATAATTTAACAAGTCCTGATTTAGTATTAAAAAAAAAATAGATAAGTTTTTCATGAGTAAATGATTATAACGTGTTGTAAAGTTTGAAAGCGGTGGACGAGAATTTTCCATAGATTATATTTTGTCGTGCCAGAACGCTGCTGCCATTTATCGATGAATATTAGATGTAATAATTGTAATGACAAAAAATCCCCATAATTATGTATGTAATCGATAAGTTAAAATGGTAAAATATAAATATTACAAAAAAGCCTTAAAATAGCCGTATTAATCACTAGGCCATATCAGATATAGTACTAGGACTCTATTTGGCTGAGGCAGTTTTGTACTCCTTTGGAACCAAACTCTCCAACACCAGGGAAGGTTCAATGTATGGCCCCGCCGGATTGCAATCCAAGTATACCATCGCAGTGGTATTTCGAACGCTAGATTATAATTTTTATTTTGTTCAGCTTCTCTAGGTGCAAGTCTCCTTTGAGCTCCAACTCTAGATAGTCTTCGAAGATCAGCTCATTTTACAGATCGTGAAAAATTGTTGAATATTAGAAATACATTTTCATCAATAAAACCACATTTTAACCAGCCTAGATGTAAAATATTTCTGCCCGCGTTGATATCTCGATTCCAAACGGTTTTACAATTTCTACACACTGAATAACGTTTTGGTAATTTGCTGACCTCGCATTTTAAATTACATCGACTACATATCATTGTAGTACGATATTCATCAACAATAACTACATCACAATCATCTGATTCTTCCAATAGCTTGACAATTTTACTGAGTGGAGCGCGAGTATAATCACCTTTAGCTCTGCAAGAGATTTTGTATAATCCTACAACAATTAATGTTTTCTCATGACCCGCCTCCTTTTTACCCTCTTTTCCATACTTTAATATCTTTGCTATTCTTTGAATCTCTCTCTGTATACCAATGTATTTGTCGAATTTCATTCTAACTAATTTCCTTCTTGAATAAACTGGTTGCATTAAATTGAAAAATTTCAATTTATAGTCGGCTACTTCACGATATTTATCAGGATTATTTAAATTCAATTCTTGAATTTTTGGTTTCTCTCCAGGCTCTGGTGGTGGTAGTTCAGTACGATATTCATCAAGAATATCACCAAGTTGTCGTTGATAGGGATCTGTAAAAAAATTTTTTGTTATCAATCAATATATTTGTTACTCAAGTAGATATTTTCAATTATAAAAACATGTTATATATTTACTTGTGATTTTTTTTTCGCTTCTTTTCACGCCTGTCAAGTCCTGAACGATTATGAAATGGTGTTGAGCCAATAAGTACTCTTTCCTCCCTGAATTGTTGTCCTTGAGAATCAAAACAAACATCCTCTGTGATTACTCCACCAAAAATTTGGTCTAATCCAGGATCCCATGCAGTATGCTTGCTATAATCATCAACATTGTATTTTTTCTCTCGAGGCTTTTTTTTTTCTTTTTCCCTCTCTCAATAAATTTTTTGGGAAGATTTAGGTGGATGGAGCACGCCCATAGGAGAAATTTGAAATTTAAAGGGGGTCAATGACTGTGGACGACGGAGATGGCCTATATTAATGGTCCTCCACGTGTACAACGGAGATCATTTGAATTCGATTTTTGGAAATTTTCAGAATGAAATGATGAAAGTAGAGATTCTATTCTACAGTCAAATTTTTGAGGATATCTTGGAATGGAAGGGAGATGGGGGTATTTCTGTAATGACCTCTTTTATAGGTGAGGAAATTTCCTATAAAAAAGGTCTTTTGACATTTTCCCCTAAAACCCCTCCTTTCCAACATGAATCCAAAATTCCTGAGACTAATATTTTTCAATTTACAAATTCTTCACTCAATTCCTAAAAGAATGAATAAAAATCCCTTCCTAATACTTAAATACCCTCTCCCCCACCTCTTCACCCTCTCCACTCATCACTCCAATGTCCAATACTCCAATATATACATACAACTTGTGGCTCACGTTAGTTTGTAATATCCCATCGTCGAGTGAAGTATCACTTCCCCACAAAATTCCAATTTCTCGTGAATTTAATAAACAAAAACCAACATAACAAACCACTCTTCAATCAAATTAACTAACAAGTTTTAAAAACAAGAAGAGTGTAATAATTGAAAAAAAAAAACACTGGAAATAACCTAGTGACCGTGATTTTCACCTTACGCAAGGTTTCACTTCTAACCTAAATAATTCAACGAGTGAGAAAGTTCCCCTGGAATTTTATCCATAAAAAAAATACTCCATGATCACACAATCACTTATCAGAGAACAATCGTTCAACTCGTCGAAACTGAATGAATTACCAATTAAAATCGTCAATTGTCATTACGTAAAATCACCGGCCATGAGTCATACCTGAAGTTTTCCTCTAATTTCTCTGAAAGTACGACTTAAAACCCTTCAAGAGCATTCCTAAACCCTCAATAAAATCCCCAGGACATGATAAAAAATACTAATAATTAAATAATGAGATAAATTGGGTAATAATCTTTTAAAAAAGACGAAAAAAATAGAAAATCATTGAAAAAATTAATTAAAAAGAAAATTAAATCCGTGAAAATGTGGCCAAATAATGTGGGAATTGTTGCATTGGAGCTTTATTTTCCTCATCAATATGTGGACCAAGAATCACTGGAGAAATTTGATGGAGTTTCTCCAGGAAAATATACGATAGGTCTGGGTCAATCAAAAATGGGTTTTTGTAATGATCGAGAGGATATTAATTCTCTGTGTTTAACTGTGACCCATCGCCTCCTGGACAGGTACAAGATACATCCAAAAGACATTGGGAGACTTGAAGTTGGAACTGAGACGATTATTGATAAAAGTAAATCAGTAAAATCAGTGTTAATGCAGTTATTCGAGCCCTTTGGAGTAACTGATGTTGAAGGAGTGGATTCTACTAATGCTTGTTATGGGGGTACTGCTGCATTGTTTAATGCAGTTTCATGGGTGGAGAGTAGTGCCTGGGATGGGAGATATGCCCTGGTTGTGGCTGCTGATAACGCGGTTTATGGTACGAGTATGATTTTCAATATATTCGAGATTTTTTTGATAATTAGATTTTCTAAATTATAGATTTATCTCGTTAACGAGTGATTTTAGGAAAAAATATCAAGAGACATTTTTTGTAGCTGATAAAATGTTCAATAAAAAGTATCTCTTGATATTTTCTCGTACAATCCCTCATTATCGAGATAATTAGATGGTTACGAATCAATTTTTTTCTTCCAGCAAAAGGCTTAGCTCGACCAACTGGAGGTGCTGGAGCCCTCGCCATGCTAATCGCCCCCGATGCCCCTCTAATTCTCGACAAAGGCCTAAGATCCTCATACATGCGTCACGCCTACGACTTCTACAAGCCCGATCTTCGCTCCGAGTATCCAGTAGTCGATGGAAAGCTCTCAATTCAATGCTACTTGAGTGCCCTCGACAATTGTTACCAAAAATACGGTGAAAAGTTCAAAAAAAAATTTCCCACATCCGAAAACATCACCCTAAATCACTTTGACGCTGTTATATTCCACTCGCCTTATTGCAAACTAGTTCAAAAGAGTTTTGCTCGATTAGCTTTTATGGATTTCTTAAAATTGAAAGAAGATGAGATCAATGAATATCCAGAACTTAAAAAATTCTGGGGATCAAATCCCGAAGGGACTTATTTCGATCGAGATATTGAGAAAAGTTTTTTGAAAACAAGTTCAAAGGATTTTGAAGAAAAAACAAAACCAAGTCTATTTATTGCTAATCTCGTGGGTAATATGTATACACCGAGTGTATATTCAGGACTTGTTTCATTATTAATTAGTAAAAGTGTTGAGGAATTGGCTGGAATGAAAATTGGAGTGTTCTCGTATGGGTCTGGATTAGCTTCGAGTATGTACTCTATAAGTATAGCTAAAAATACTCGAGAGGATTCTTCATTGAGGAAATTAGTTAATGCTTTGGGGTACGTTAAACTACAACTTGAGGCTAGAGAAGCTGTTAATCCTGAGGAGTACACCAGGATTTTAGAAATGAGGGAGAAAAATTGTCACACTGTGCCCTATGTTCCTGAGAGTAATGTTTCGAATATGTTTCCCGGGAGTTATTATTTGGTTAATGTTGATGAGTTGCACAGGAGGAAATATGAGAGGGTACCCTTTGATCAATGATGGTTATTTTTGTGTTTTTTAAGAGAATTTTTTAGGGGAGGGGGAAGGGATATTTAGTGGGCATAATGAGGATATTGTAGAGATTTTTATGAGGTTGTTGAAGAGTATTTTTTGAACAAGTTGGGATTTTTTTTTTTGTTTTATGGAATTATTTTCGGAGTGAGTGGTCCTAGGGGAAAATGTCAAGAAACCTTTTTTATGGGGGATTTAAATCTCTATAAAAAAGGTCTCTTGACATTTTTTGATGGAATCACTGGTTTATGAGATAAATGCGTCATTAGAAAGTAACAAATTTCAAATTAAAAAAAAAAAAATATTTGTTGGGTCTAAGTTAACATGTGATTATTTTGGGAATGAGTGGTTTTAATGAAAAATGATAAGAGATATTTTTTGTGGGGAATTTTGTCAGCTACAAAAGAGATTCTCATCAAAATTACGATAACTCCCTCAGATTCCGAGATATTCAGGAAAAACTCAAGTCTGAAATGTTGTTTTTTCATTAATTTCTTCATTAACGATTAATAAATTGGCAAGGTCATTCAGAATGTAAAGTCTATAAACATGTGCCTTCTACGTCAGTGTAAATGCACCGGTTCTGATGTTAGAAATCGAGTATTTTCATGCCTAAATACAAGTTTTTTATACCGATTGAAGGTTGAGGGATTTTTGTAAAAAATCAATTCCATGACTAATGTTTTTTTATTTGTTTATTCAACGGTCATAAGATGTTAAATAAATTATCCCTAAACTGTATCGTCATTTTTCTTATTACTTTTTTGAAATTCCAGAAATATGAGTTAATCGTTGTAAATATGAATATTTAATATCAATCACTAATTGATGACTTAATTATCATTCTTTCGCTATCTTTTCCTATCAGTCAGACCATTATTTATTATCATGAATGCCTGTAAAATGGGCATTAATCAGAGCAGTAAAATTTATATTTTTTAGTAGAGGCTGAACGGAGGGTTAAAAATATATAAAAATAACTACAAAAATATACAATTTTCAACTAATAGTATCAGATCAAAATTTCAATGATGAGTATTGTCATTGTAATCAGTTTTGTGGGCATATGGTCATCGTGTCAAGCTCATTGAATTCAAAAAATTCATTTTTTTGTCAACAATATTATTTCCTTTGTTCAACTCTCGACAGAGGAATATGTTTAATTCATCAGTTAAACAGCGCGACCTGAATTCGATGAATCAGTGAGTCATTTTTGAACTCTGCGCAATTTCTTGAGGGGGGAGCAGAATAAATTAAGACCTCAAGTTGTTATGAGTGGTCAATAAATTAATTTTATAATTAATAAATAATCGATGGAGGGGCTCACGTGGGAATTTATGAACAGCTGGAACATGAGGAGAGAGTTTTGCTGTCACCAAGTTTCACTACTTCCTCATCTTTTGATTCTAGTTGACGATTTTCATGTCGTTTCTGTGTGGAAAACAAATATTTTCACGTCTTAATGAATATGAGATTGAGGAATTTTGAGAGTACTTACTTTGAGTTCTGATGTTATTGTGAAGAATATCGTGTCTACATTGATATTATCTTTGGCTGATGTTTCAATCACATGTAATATTTCTGGCATGTATGAACACAGGGCCTCGGCCTCACTCCTCTCTACCTCTCTCAGACTTTCTAGGTCACATTTATTGCCTACGAGAAGAAGAAAAATATGAAATAGTGTTCACACTCTTGATTTTGAATTTTAATATTTTCTACCATTTCTCACCTACTAATATTAACATAACACTGGAAGATGTGTACCTCCGCACCTCCTCAATCCATTTTTGTACACTTAGGAAGCTGGATCGTTTTGTTATATCATATACTTGAAGAAAAAAAAAATTAAATAGATGATATTTAGTATGTTTTTTTTTTTTTTCGTTAAATCGAGAATTGTTCATTTCGTATTTATCTCGTTAATGAGTGATTTTGGGTGAAATGTCAGAAGACCTTTTTTGTAGCTGAGAAAATTTCCTACGAAAAAGATCTTTTGATATTTTTTGCCTAAGAACACTCATTATCGAGATAAATGGATATTAAAGTACTCATCCCATCCCCCGTTGTCAATTGCCCCCTGAATTACAAAAATTTTCAATCAAGTTTTAATCAATAATTACTAATCAACAATTATCCGCAACTTACCTACATATCCAACAACTTTGCTCCCCCTTATTAATTTTGTTATTCACGCAAAGATCAACTATCATTATTGTGAATCCATCATCCCCAAAAAGTAAGAGTAATTGAAATTAAAAACAATGTATAAAAAAGTCGAAATTATATTTACCCAGAATTATACCATTGGCTGACCTGTAATAGCTCTGTGTAATTGTTCGAAATCGTTCCTGACCCGCGGTATCCCAAATTTGTAACTAAAAAGTGAAAAAACCAAAAAAACACAAAACAACAAAAATTGAAATAAAATGAATCATTTTCAATTTTCAATAACTCGAGATTGGCTGAGTGAAATTTAATAATTTTTTTCTCATTTTAAAGCTCTTTTTTCAATCTTTAAAATGCGTTCAGAGTCATTTGAGTTTTGTTATTTTCTCACGAGATAATGAAGATTTGAAGAGACTCACTTGACACAATTGATCCCAACAATCAGAATAATAAATGATCAAACTTACCTTCACTTTTTTCCCCTCAATGAGCACTGTTTTCATTGAAAAATCAACACCAATAGTATTACCATGCCTCTCGATAAACGTACCAGCTCTGAATCTCTGTACAACGCACGTTTTTCCCGTACCACAGTCACCGATTAAAACAATTTTAAATAGATAATCAAAATTTTCATCTCCATATGTCAGCAGATCATCGGGATCGCGAATGGACATGTTTAAAAATAATTATTGAGTTATTAAATAATCAAGAGAAAGATTATTTTGACAGATGAATCATACGAGAGGAATAATGATGCTGTCACCTGATTGCAGACTGCGCCATTTAATCATAATTTTACTTTCTCCCAGTAGTTCCTAATTTACCAACGGTCGAAGATGAAAGATTTTCTAGAAAATACTACCCAGAGTACCGAGTGAGTCACAAGAAGGAGAGAGAGAGTGAGTCTTGTTGCGTGTGATGAGTGATGATCTTGCAGTACCGAGACATTGTAAATGTCTAAAACATTGTTAATTCCCTCAATTAATCCACCCAAGTGTCAAAAATTATCATCAACTGTAGAAGATTAAACTATTGAACGATGAAATTACAACGATTGAGTGATTAAAAACAATGAATGAGTGATAATTGAATTGCGATTGATAAAAAAAAAAATTGGAGATAATTTTTAGAGAATAAAGTGATGCTTCACAGCTGATGTGTTTTAACAAGTTTGACAGTTGTAGAGGTTAATTCAGATGTGACTAAGTGGTGAAATTAACTGTTTCAATTGTTTTTATGAAAAAATATAATGGCGCATTTAGACATAATATTCAATTCTAAGCAGTACGTAGGACCAGAGAGTCTTGCAGATTTGTGTTTCAAGACAATATGCAATAATCTTGATATTATATCGATAAAAGAAAGGGGAGATTATCGTAGTTTGATTAAGGGACTAGTTTTTCCAAGTGAAATATGCGATAAACTCATTGAATTTGCACAGACAAGTGATAATATTGTGGTTGATGATGGATTTTTTCACATATTTGAGGATACAATTGCTACGAGATTGAAACGTGTTAAGGTTAATCACAGTGCAATAACTGATGCATCTGTTGCTGCTATTGCTAAACATCAAGTTACACATTTGTCATTCAATGATTGTACATTAATAACTAAAATGGCCATTGAGTATATCAATAATAATTCCAAGTATCTACAGAGTTTGGCATTCAGGGGATGCCCAAGAGTAACTCCAATTGATACAACGACTTGTGAGTATTGCTTTTTCATCATAAATTCAATTTATAAAATTTTTTGTATTTTTTAGCTACTGGACTAACTCTAAAGTACTTGGAGAGAGGCTACGTATTTAATACACCGAGTCTCAAACATCTGGCTCTTGAACGTGTTGAAGTAATCCCAGAGCAATACCCACTTCTTCTATCAGGATTGACAAATCTCACTCATTTAGATTTATCAAATGCTACCAATGTTGGTAGCTTCAAATTTTACACTTCAGTACCACATTTGGTGTCACTGTGTCTCTACAATGTAAGAATCAACGGTGATGCTCATGCCTTTGTCGAGAATATTACAAAGTTGAAAGAATTGAGGTAATTATTTTCTAATTTTTCACGTATTAAAATCAATCATAAAAAAAAAATGATCAAAATCATTTATTCCTCCGAAAAATTTTGTTTCAGACACCTCGATTTATCTCACTCAAATCATAAACACGGTTGCTATAAGAATGCCAATCAGTTGTTATCAAAATTAGTCAGTAGTTTGCCGAGTCTAGTGTCTTTGGACATTGGTGGAACAAATCTCGCGGGTAGAGGTGTTGCAGAGCGTCCAGTGGACGATACAACAGTGGATTATGGACTTTGTGATATTCAGGGTCTTGCCTGTCGTGTTAATAATCCTCTACAATTTTTGGGACTCTATGGTACACGCGATGGTGCCTGCAGAAGACACGATATACCAGCTAAAATTATAGCAGGGGATGCTAATGATGAACAGATACTTATTGCAGCTCGTGTCTGTATGAATAATAAACCTGAATTACTCCAGAGAGTTTTGAATGATCTCTATCATGTATTCAGATACGAGAGCTGTGAACGCATGGATCAGGCACTCTGTACTGTTCTCGAGGCCATGGAGAAACACATTTCTGAGAAGCATATACAGATTTCTGGTAGTGCAACATTATTTTACATCGTAAAAACTAAAGAAAAGAGTGGACTAGTTGCACAAATGAAGCGACGTATTATTGGTGCATTACTTGCTGGTATGAGTGCCCACAAGAATGAGGAAACTATGATGCGTAATGGATGTTTGGCATTGTGTCAATTTCGAATACCCCAGGATGTTATGTGGAATTATGAGGCACTAGTGAAGGTACTTTTACATTCAGCAAGACACGCTGAGCCTGAGGGTTTTGTACAACGAATTGGTATTTATCTATTGAATTCACTTGCTTGTCAAGTAGAAGGAAAAAAGAAGAGACTTTTGGGAAAATTGGGATGTGTTGGAACAATGCTAGAACTAGTACAATACAGAGTAGAGTGCAGTGTATTCGATGATGTACTCGAGGTGGCATGGTCAACCATGTGGAATATGACAGATGAAACACCAATAAATTGCGAGAGATTTTTGGAGGAGAAGGGAATGAGTCTTTTCTTAAGATGTGTTAAGGTAATTTTAATCTCTTAATTAACCCTTAATCTTGATAATGAGATATTGAATATTTTATCGTTCTTTATTTTTCTTCAGCAATATCCGCAGAAAGAGGAATTATTGAGAAATATGATGGGTTTACTGGGAAATGTCGCTGAAGTTGCCAGTCTCCGACCCCAATTGATGCAACAACAATACGTATCAGTTTTTGCTAATTTATTGAAATACGACAGCGATGGTATTGAGGTATCTTACAATGCAACGGGCATTCTTGCACATATGGCATCAGATGGTGTAGAAGCATGGACAGTGGAAACACCTACGAGAGATGAAGTACTAGAGGCAATGGTTGAGGCTATTGATCGATGGGATTTAGCTGCTCAACGTAATATTAATTATCGTTCATTTTTACCACTTTTGAGACTCTTGGATGTTTATCACACGCCCCAGTGCCAGCACTGGGCTGTTTGGGCTTTGGCCAATCTTACACAAGTTTATCGTAAGTAAATTAACACGTTTTTTCTATCGATATTACTATATCTAGATAATTTATAAAAATAATTATTTTTCCTATTTAATAGCAACAAAATATTGTTCACTGGTTGAAGCTGAAGGTGGCATAGAGAAACTCAAGGATTTACTGACTGATACTAGACCATACTTTAGTATAAAAACACTTGCCCTGTCGGTTATTCTAAATTGTACTCCAGACGATACACGTTGGGAACAACAAGAGACACTTCAATCATCATCTGACACTGATTACAGCCTCGATGGTTAACACCAATTTTTGTTGTTTTTTTTTTTTCTTCAATCAACAAGATGAATTAGATATTATCAACGTGATTTTATTCAGATTATTCTATTTCATAGGTCAAATATATTTCGATTAAGATGAATATGTCGTGTTGTAAATATTATTTAGAATTAGGTAAAAGAGAAATCTATCGATAAATAAATGAACTATTGGGTTCGATTAAAATTGATAAGTCAACTGAATTTTTGATTTTGTTTTTTTTTTGTGGATAACTTGAAATAAAAGGGAGATGGAAAAATTTTGAAGATACCTTTTTTTGTAGAGAATCAAATTTACTACAAAAAAGGTGTCTTTAAAAATTTTGATATTCCTCATTAGATTTTATGATATACGATAAAAACAAAATTCTGAAATGAGTAAAATTCGCTTATTCCATTTTTCAAATTTTATGATCCGAAAATGTTAATCAATTATGACTTCAAGTCATAAATGCTCGACTGAGTGAAAAAGTGTGGAAATAAAAATTGATAAATTTAGATGTAAGAGAATGAATTGTTATTGCAAAATCTTAGTAACTTATTCATACGAATGTTTAGTATTTTTAGACAGAATTAAGTAGACAAGCTGATTAAAATGTTTAAGATGAAGATAATAAAATATAAAATTTAATTTGCAATTTTTAAGAATGGTTGAATAGATTAGGTTTATATTTTTCTGTCGATCCTATAATAATACTCTTGTTCTATCATATTGTTTGGACAATGTGTTGATTAAATCGTTTGCAATTAATTATCACCCTCAGATATTTTCAAAAAAATGGTTCATTCCCACAATTTCAAAGTAACAACTTCCGGTTAAATTTCAGTGTTCCCTATAGTTGAAAATTGAACTGGTTGAGACCTTGAGACGCCAAGAGATTGCCCCGAATGACGACATTTTGCTTTTCGTAAGCTGTCCTTCATTCACAATTTTTCGCAGTCTTCAAGAGTGCATATTTCATTGAGAAAAACCGGCGTCTATTGATCCACAAAACAATACAGTTTTGAGTATTTCTACAGTCTTAAGTGAGTGAATAATTTTATTAATCCGTTATGTACAATTTTTCAATGAATCCTATGTATTGTAAAATCGAGAGAGAAATTCTTGTCTCAACACCAATTAATTTCGGCGCATGTGATGCTATTGATTTTCGTCCGATGGGTGGGATTTCTTTTTTCATCTCTGGAGATGAATTTATTCCATCATAAGAAGATGAATGGAAATTTTTGATTGATTCAACAGATAGAGAATTATTGGGAATTGTTGAATTTATTATTACGGTTTATCAATATTTCATTTTGAAGGTTATCCCATATTTGATCTAAGAGAAAGTGAGGAATGATGATAATGATGATGATAGTTATGATGATGATGTTATTTGTCGCTCAAAGAGTCTGTTTATGAAGAGAAACAGTGATTCATTTTAGAATTTAGTTTATGGTGAATATCTCGAGATTTGAGGTAGATACAGAAATTTTTATGAGGACCTTTTTTGTAGAGTGGGACGAGAGCTACAAAAAAGATCTTTGTAGGAATTTCGATATCTCCTCTGGATTTTGAGATATTGAGGAAAAACTATAATTTAGAAATTGAGTTGTCTTGTTTGATCACTTTTTTTAATGAAAACTACTTTCCTAACTCTTTCCAGATCCCGTGAACGAATAACGTGAATAGAATAAATTTGGTTGCATTTTAAAGTTTTGAAAAAACGCTTGAAAATGAAAAAAAAAAATTATTGAATTTTACTCTGCCAATTCCGAGTTATGAACAATTAAAAACGAGTAGTTATTGAAAATTGTTGGAAAAAAAGAAAATATTTTTCTCTATTCTAGAGTAGAAATGGGTGGTCGAGGCAGGGGATACAATTCCCGAGTTGGTGGAGGAGGCGGTGGAAATTCGTACAGAGGCCGTGGGGGTGGTGATTGGGGTGGAAGTGGCGGTCGAGGTGGATTTTCATCATCGAGAGGTGGAAGATTTAATAAATACTCTGGCGGTGGTTACGACTCCCGAAGCAAGTATAATAATTCCAGTGGTGGATCTGATCGTTATGGCAGCAGAGGTGGCCGAGGAGATCACTCCAACAATTATAAACGCCCACGTGTAATTATCTTAATTATATTTCAAATCCCTCCTTTACGTTTTTTTTTATGAATATGGATCTCTGAATCCAAGGAATTTGACGAAATTTTCAAGAAGATCTTTTTTGTAGAGTAAATCAAGAGCTACAAAAAAGGTCTCTTCAAAAATTCCCATATCTCCTTTGGATTCCAAGATATCCAACAAAAACTAACTAATGCGTTCAATTCACAGGATCAATCATATTCAACTCGCGACGATCACAGATCCTCAAGCGAAACAAGTCGCAAACGTCCAAGAAACGACTCCTACCAGGTATGTCATCCCCCCTCCCCCTAAAAACCCTTAAATACCTCTAAATAACTTAGACAACAAATAACTAATTCCAAATTTAGCCAAAAACGAAAGAAAAAAAAAAGTCCAAAACAAGAGGAAAATGGGCTGAAACGCAATTTAAAAAAATTCCCCAAAAATTTCCAAAAGAAAGCAACTCATCTCTTTAATACTTTCCTTTCAAGCAAAGCGACGACAGCAGCTTGTGCGCCCATTCTTTTTTCCTCGGAAGAGCACCAAAAATGCCTCAAAAATTCCGCTGAATCAAAAATAAAAGCCCCAGAAAAAAAAAATCTAAATAAAATGCAATGGAAACTGCCGATATTTCCAGGAGATTTGCAAACATCGAAAAAAAAACCGCGAATATTAATAGACCTTTCCACGTTGTTGATAAAAAAACCTCCATAAAATTCCCAAAAACCTTGTCTTCTTCTACAAAAACCAATGCAAGTACATCAAATCAAGATTCTCTTTAAATTAAACCGGAAAAAAACCTTTGCATGAGACTTTAAAAAAGACGAGAAAAATCAATAAATTGATTATAAAACATCTGAAAAAAAGGGTCATAGACTTAAAAAAAAATGCCTAGATAAATTAATAAATGATCCTTGAGAGATTTGAACATTTCTCAGAGAGATAAATGGGATTGAAAACGTTGAATAAAACGTTTGAAAAATGGTAAAATAAATAAAAGAAAAAAAAAATTAGTCAATCGGAGGTACGAGCAAAAAATTGAATTGTAATTTGGCAGGGTGATGGAAGCAGTTCGCAGAGATATACATCAACCTATGGTGGTGGTACATCATCATCATCATCATACGATAATAAACGTTCATCATCATCAACCGTTTACGATGATAAAAGGCAGAGTGACAGATCATCGTATCATCGTAATGACGAACGTCACACATCAGCATCACGTAGTTATCCAGCACCACCACCACCACGTATAAGTGATATGGCACCCCCAAATCAACGTTACATAAGTACAAATCGTGGTAGAGCATCACAACAAAATACAAGTTATCGTGGTCGTTCGTCAACACGTGCTAGAGGTAATAATTTTCGTTCACGTAATGAATTATTGGCACGTAAACGCCATTTGACAACAACAATTGACTACCGGAGGAAGCTGTTGACATCACGTTCACGTGACTACATACAACGAGTACGCATGACCACCAAAATAAGAAGGAGGTAATTTAATATCATATCCAAACAAAACAAAAATACACAAAAATATAGAATAAAAAAAAAACACATTATAAGATGTATAAGATATATGAATTGTTTGCAATGAGTGCTTAAATAGAAAATAAATATATTGAGAAATGAGTAGATTATTATTCTACTGATGAGATATTGAAAATATGGAAAAAATAAAAAAAAAAACTTAAAAGCCCTGAGTGGCAAGAGGGTTTTGAACTATTGCAATAATATTGAATTATCATAAGAGATGCATCTGGTTTTCTACTTTATGCTTTGTCTAGGCTTGTGTATTTAATAAGAAATATGGTACATGAGTTGAGAGGAGATTATGATGAGAATTTATGAATTTAGAAATTGCAGGATATTGCATTTCTAATTGTTGAATCATTCGATGGAGATTATTTGGACAATTTTGGAGGTGATTGGGTGGGATTTTTGTCATTGAGGGGGAGAAATTGGGGGAATTAATTGTATAATTGAAACAAATGGAATATTAATTGCTGTGACATTCAGCAGCGGTGCATCTAGGATAGCTGGTAAAAAGGAGGTAGGGGGTACCAACATGAAGGACAAGGATAGAGAATTGGCCAAGGCGATAAATGCGGAATTTTCGGATGAGGAGGAGGAGGAGGAGAAAAATGCGGAGGAGGAACCGTGGGAGGAAGAGGAGAAGGTGATAATTTTTTTTTTTTTTTTTTTTTTTTCATTCATTTATTTGAGGTTTTTGAGAGGTGAATGTGATTTATTTCGGGGTATTTTTTGCAGGTGCAGATGGACGCTGAGGACGACGAGGAGCCCAAAGAGAAAAAGGGGAAGGAGGATAAACGGAAGAAAGAGAAGGGTGAACGACGCTGTATGGAACTGGGGGAGAAAGATGGGGAGAAAGAGGAGGAGGAGACTGAGGTCAAGCAAGAGGTGAGAATTTGATAATTATACCCTTATCTCGTGAATGAGTGAACCTATTTAAAAATATCAAGAGACCTTTTTTATAGCTTATAAAATTCTCTACAAAAAATGTCTCTCCACATTTTCCTCTAAAACCTCTCATTATCAAGATAATTCAGTTTCCAAAAAAAAAAAAAAAAAAAAAAAAAATATCTCTCAACAGAATGAAGAAGACGAAGAACCTGAGGAAGAGAGAGAAGATAAAGAAGAAAATACTGAATCTGATGCACTCAAAAGAGATGGTAAACGTTTTACAAAACTCCAATGCCCTCATTGTCCTCACCGAGGTTCAACATTCAAGGAATATTCACTTCATCTTTACTCTGGACGTCACAATACTGCAATGAGACGTATTGCAGCACGTCACAAGGCAAATATTGCAAGAATGCGAGTTATACAGAGACAAGAACAACGAAGGCTAGAGGAGAAAGATGAAGAACGTGGTACACTACCATCACGCACAATGTTTTGTCAAATTTGTAAACTCAATTATCGTTCATTAAAAGCTGTACATCATCTCTCTGATTCACACAGACAGATGAAACGTTTTTTAACTCCATTCTGTCGTATCTGCAGAATACAATTTAGATCACCAATGCTTTATGAAACTCATGTAGCATCTCTTGATCATCTCAAGGCTCTATTGGTAATTATTAAAATTATTTTAATTAATCTAGGAAAGAGGTTGAATCAATGAGAGATTTTTTACAGAGAAAAAATTCTGACGAGAGAAAGGAAAATGGCGAGGCTGAGGGTGACTCTAGTGCACCTGAGGAGGATGATAAAGAAGTCAATCTTGATAATTTTATGACACTGGATTCTGTTGGTGATGTTGATGGTAATTGACTGATAATTGTTTTCACATTTCCTTTTAAACGAGATTTTCATGTCATGACTATAAAGATGAATATAAAATGAAATAAATGTTTTGATTCCAGCTGAAGAAGGTGATGAATCAGTTGATAAGAAAAAGAAAGACAAGCCAGACGAGACAACTAGCCCAGATAATAATGAGCCTAAGAAGGCAAAAACTAAACAAATGATTAAAGTTGGTGCAGAATACATAAAACGAGTTGAAGTACAATTTTGTGAACTCTGCAAGGTATATTTACCACGAAATGAAAATACTGAGAGGGCTATTGCCCTACATTGCTCAACAAGAAGTCATCTAAAACGGTAAACAACTGAAAATTGACTTTTTATTACATTTGATCTTATTACGTATTTATCTCGTAAACAATTAATTTCAGGAGAAAATTTCAAAAGACCTTTTTTATAGATAATTAAATTTCCAATAAAAAAACTCTTTTGACATTTTTCTCTGAAAGCACTCGTTACCGAAATAATTGGACATTTAAGAATTTTTCATTTCCCTTTTTTAAACAGATATGTTCGTGATAATGACGATAAAGCACTTCGTCGTCAAGCAGAACGCATTCATCTCCAGACATCTTCAACAGTTAACAACAAATCAACAGAATCAACAACCCCAACTGAACCATCAAAGGAGCTATCTAATCCTCAACAATCACAAACTAAAGACAATTTTACATTGAGTACAACTGAAACATCGAAAGAAACTGCTCAATCAACTGACAAGAATGAAAATACAAATGAACTAGAGACAAATGTTGAGGCTGATGCCAATGAAGAAGAGGGAGAGGACGATTTACAGGATGATTGTGGTGACAAATTGTGGGACGATGTTGATAAGGATCTGGGCGATATTCTGAGGGAGGCTGAACCTGGAAAATCTAGTGACGATGAGGACTCTCGTTACGACAGATTCCGGAATACTGATAAGAAAAAACAGGCACAGATGAATAAAGAAAAAGATAATGATCAGATGGACACTGAGGAGATTAATCAGAAAGTCGAGGTGAAGATAAAAGTCGAAAAGCCTGAGAAATAAATTAATTTGCTTTTTTTTTACACAATTTTCGTTTAAAATAAAGACAATTATTTCACTGGCTGTTCACAGTAATTGGAGATCGAATTGACATGAAAAATAATGCAATTTATTCAGTTCTATGTTCAGAATTGACCTATTCATTTGTGTAAAATAGTTCCACTTAATTTCATACTTTTTTTTTTTCTTATTTTTAATTTTTAATAATCCGTATTTGCAATCTTCGTAAACATGAGAGATCGATTGAAATTTTCATACGATTGACTTTTTTCTCAATTCCGAGGGACAATTAAAATAGTTGATGTACGTATAATGAGTCGTAATGCATGACGATATCCGGATATCGGGTAAAAGAATCATTGATAAAATTAATCTCATTTGATTTGTCTATTGTGAAGGGACTCGAGGAGGCCACAATGATTAATGTCGAAATCCAGCGCTTTGAAGATTAATGTCATTGGATAATAAACGAATAAAAATAAATATTCACAATACGAATAAAAATTGAAATTAATTATTATTCCTTTCCTACCAACTATCTCTGAATTCAAAGGAAATATCGAAATTCTTTAGAAGACCTTTTTTTCAGAGAATTCTATCAGCTACAAAAAAGGTCTTTTCCAGATTTTCGATACATCTATTGGATTTCGAAATATCTTCAAAAAAATGATTAATTCATTCAAGTGAAATTTTCAATTTAGTGGATAAAATTTTCTCAAGTGTTTTGAATTTCCCGGGATTTCAAGGTATTTTTGTCGTTTGACTAGAGGGGTTTCCGGTGCGGCTTCATCACGGATTATTACTTCCGTATTAAAATTCTCCGCCATTTTGTCAGGACGCTGATAGTCGTATAATACATTGTGTCAGTTGTGTCTGTAAAATCATATTATTCCTCATTGTTTTATAATTTGTACATCAAGTACATCGATTAATTAATTTCGAACGAAACCGGAAGATTGTAGAGATACTTGAGGATGATTAAAGCTGAAGAGTGAGTAGAAATATTGCAGTAAATGACGAATAAAGACGTGGAGAGGATTTTTTGCAGGCGTCACTCGTGATCTTAAACGCCGAAAGATTTTCTCTGTTCAATATTGAAGCGAATGAATAGCTCTAGGAAGAAATGTCAAGAGACCTTTTTTGTCAAGAATTTTATCATCTACAAGAAAAGGTCTCTTAACATTTTCCTCTAAAACTCCTCATTCCCCTTAAAAATGTCCTTAAACTATCCATCCCCACGGAAATAATAAGAGATAAAAGACTTAAAAAAATGCAATTTATTCCAGAAATCTCCAGCAGAATGATGATTGCGAGCGTTCCCGTGAACGTGATCGTACCCGTCGAACAGATCGTCAAAGTCGCATGAACTCAGCCTCTCGCGATAGAAGTCGTGAGCGTAATGATCGTGGTCGTCGTGTCTCCGAGCGTCGAATTTACGTATCAAATATTCCCTATGATTTTCGTTGGCAAGATCTCAAGGATCTATTCAGAACTGAGGTGGGAAAAGTTGCCCATGTTGAGCTATTCACCGATGAGAGTGAAAAGCCAAGAGGTTGTGGAATAGTAGAATTTGAAGACTCTGATTCAGTGAAAATAGCTGTTGAAAAAATGCACAGATTCGATATAAAAGGACGTAAATTGGTTGTCAAAGAGGATTACGATGCTGAGAGAGACAAATTTGGACGTCTCCAGTCATCTAGAGATCACGATAGACAGAGAGAGGATAGATACAGGGATTCACCTAGACAAAATACTAGACAAACATTGTCAGTGACTTCTAGTGGTGGAGTTGTCAGTTCTCTTGGAAATGATACTAAATTTGGAAATACTTATGGTCTGAGTACCCAATTTCTTGAGTCACTGGGCATTAATGGACCTTTGGTAACACGAGTATTTGTGGCTAATCTTGATTATAAAGTGGATGAGAAAAAATTACTTGAGGTATTTAAATTAGCTGGCAAAGTAATTAATGTTGAATTGGGAAAAGATAAAGATGGTAAATCAAGGGGATTTGGAGTTGTTGAGTATGATCATCCAGTGGAGTCTGTACAGGCTATTTCTATGCTACATAATCAACAGCTGTTTGATAGAAGAATGACTGTTAGGATGGACAGGGCTAATGATCCTGATTTGCCACCTAAATTGCCAGAGGGACTTAAGGGCATTGGAATGGGACTTGGGGCTGGTGGTAACAGGCTCACTGATGTCGCTAGAAATATTCCTAATGTTCAGACTAATAGTGCAGCTGTTGTTAGTCCTATTAGTGCACCTGTACTTGCAACAAGTGCTTTTGGAGGGGGACTTAATAATGTCGTGCCAGCACAATTGGGTGGGTTGATTTTAATGTTGAATTATCGAGGGAAGGAAGGGGTTCAGTCGAAAATGTCAAAAAATCTTTTGACATTGTCCTCTAAACCCAATTATTCTCTCGATGAATCCACACATTTGCCTCTCGAATAATGAAAATTTTCAATCAAAAACATTCAATTATTATTTACAGCTTCAGCCCTATCAAATTCGAATGCCGCAGCCCTTCAGGCAAGTCTTGCCGGGGGTCTTGGTGCTAATTTAGCTACAAACTCTTTACTGAATCCATCATTGACATCAGAATTAGCATCAAATCTCAACAGTTTTAGTAACAGTGTCGGTGGACTATCGAGTCTACAAGCTTCCCTAGCAAGTGGTCAGGGAAACAACTCATTTGCACCACGTGGAATGGGTAAACTCGAGTCAGACGTGTCTTTCGGGGGTACCAATGCCTTCGGGGGCTCAAATTTTGGCAGTAGAAGCGATTTTGAGGCATTGATGCATCGTGGAGATGCTGATAGAATTTCTAGCAACAGTGGGGTCTTCTCTGGCAATCAGAGGAGTGTTGAAAGTGCACAGAGACAGAATACAAATGGATCTAGACCGATGTCTGATACCATTCTCATTGGAAATGTAATTAATTTTTTTTCAATTGATTTAAATTCATTCGTTTTTCAGGGAATATCTTTGGATCTGAAGGAGATGGAGAAATTTTTGAGAAAATCTTTTTTGTAGAGAATTTTATGAGCTACAAAAAAAGTCGTTATGAAAATTTCGATAACTCGTGTAGATCCGGAAATATTTATAAAAAAAAGAAACTAGATTTTTTTTTTAGAGTTGAAGTGATTAATCTTGTTTTATTTAATTTGATGCTCTAGCTTCCACCAAATACAACGTGGCAAATGCTCAGAGACAAATTCCAGGACATCGGGGAAGTTAAATTCGCTGAAATGAGGGGAAATGACGTGGGAATGATTCGATTTTCATCAGAGTGGGACGCTGAGAGAGCAGTGTGTATCCTTTGATACCAAGAAATAAATCAAAACTGAATTTTAGAGATTAAATATCGAATTATCTCGATAACTACTGATTTTAGGAGAAAATTTAAAGAGACCTTTTTTGTAGCTTATTAAATTTTCAACAAAAAAGGTCTTCTGATATTTTTCTCTAAAACCACTCTTTACCGAAATAATTGAAATTTAACGAGAGATAAAGGCTGCACATTTGCAATAATTTATCCTTTTATGAAAATTCAAAACTCTAATTGATATTTCCTTAATTAATGATGCTCAGCCATGATGAACCGGTCCCGAATTGATGGCAGATCGATCGAAGTTCGCCTTTATTAATTCCAATCAAGGTAAAGAAAAAAGTCTCTCGAAAACGTAAAAAAACCGAGCAAATTCCCGAATTTCACTGATGCAGTAAAATCACTGGTTGTCCGATGGATTCAGAACTCTTGATGGAAATTCCAAGAAGATAATGCTGTTCTTTTTCTCCTCGGAGAGTTTTATCATGGGTTTTTGACGTTTCAAACGAGATAAAATGATGAAACTTTCATTTAAAAAAAAAATTAATTCACATGTTTTTTTGAAAGCTGGAGTGGATCATGAAATTCATTCATATTATTTCTTCGAATAAACAACAATTCGAGGTCGATTTTTGTCGGTGGAAGAGGATAAAAATAATACTACTTCAGTGTCTAAAATTTTTTTTCATTCATTAATTTCGTGTTTCCAGAGTGGATTATTTGACAATTGCTGTTTCTTAGGTACAATAGGCAATCTAGGGCTTCGGAATTCGTTTTTACTCTATCATAATGATGTAGGACATTTGTATCTAGGATTTATCTTTAATTTTAAGGTGTAATAGAATTATTTAATGAATTTCAGTTGTGAAATGAAACAATTTCACTTGCAAATTTATCAGTTTTTCATGAATATCTCGAAATCTATGGAGGATGGAGAAATTTTCATAAGAACATTTTTTATAGATCTACTTTTTCTCTACAAAAAAGATAAATATTAAAAAATTTTCATCCCCATTAGATTCCGAGAAATATTCTCAAAAAACTTGTGACAATGTGAAATTTTCATAATTTCATAACTGAAATTCTCATTCTTCTGCTTCACTTCGCAACCAGATTAAAAAAAACCTACAGGCAGTATCTCTGAAAATGTTCTTTAGCAATCGAAGTATTGATTTGAATTAAATCAATATCAATTTTAATTCTACAAGTGAAGAGAAAAAAATGGTAGACTAGATGGAATATTCTCAGTTCTAGGTTTGAGAGGAAATATCTTTCAATGAAAATATTGTTTCCGATACTTTGAACATTTATTTCCCGTGAGGATTGTTGATCAATGGGTGATGAAGACTCGAGAAGAAAAGAAAAATCAAAGGGATTTGTCTCTTTGGACTCCACTCACATCTGGTTTCTTTCTCTCATGGAATTTCCTCAATTATTCTTCTCCAAGTGCGTTTATTCAAATCAATTATTTAATTATTCCCCATCATTAGAGTAATCTACATTGTTTTGGTGAATTTATCGTTCTACTCTGTTGTATGTCTTGTAATAACCGATGAATTTCGTACAGTGAATAAAATTGAGACTCAATTTGACATAAAAAAAACAATAATTTTGTGCATGGGTCGTTTTTTTTTTGTTTAAGATGTTTAATTGATTTCCTCTTTGGCAGAATGTTTTATTTGTTGGATTATCTTTCAACAGGGTACCATGTGGATGGAATTATGTGACAATACTCAGAAAAATTGAAGGGAGGAGATGGAGAATCAAAAATAATGTCTTGGAATTTTTATTGTGAATCACTTGTGAAGTGAGAAAACTCAATAAGTCAGATACATATTTGTTAATTGTCTTTATCTCGGAAACTGTTGATTCTCGAAAAAAATGTCATAAGAACTTTTTTTGTAGAGAATTTTCTCTTCTACAAAAGGGTCTCATGATATTTTTCGATAAAATCAAAAAATCGAGTGGTTCTGTATTGACACTCCAGTTCTAATTTTCCAATTTGTGGTCCATCTTCTGTCATTACCAGGGCAAAAACAATTTGCAAGATGGAGTTTTCTAGTGTTAAAGACAATTGATGGGGCAAGATGTATTTTCCTAATTGAAGATTATCTCAATTGAATATTTATCAGGTGGATTCCTGAATTTGATTTTTCATGATCTTGATTTATTATCAATCTTATGTAATTCAGTGTATTCTTCTTCATGTATACCCGATTTTTGAAGTGGAATGTGTCTGGAAGACGTACTTTTCAAAAGAAATACCAACATTCTCTCTCAATATTTTCACGGAATTAATGAGAAACTAATTGATTCAGTTGTGAAGTGAAAAAACATGGTACATCAATTTTTCATTGATCCCTCGTTAATGAGTGGTTCTAGAAAAAAAAGTCAAGAGATCTTTTTTATAGCTGATTAAATTTTCTACAAAAAGGATCTTTTGATATTTTTTTCTAGAACCCCTCATTATTGAGAAAAAACAGGCAATTAATGAAAATGTAAAAATAGAATTGTTAGAATTCACTTTAAAACTGAATTAAGACATCATCTGGCTTTGAATCAATCGATAAATCATTAAAAATGGACGATTGGTTCCACGAAGACTCAATCCTCGACCTCGAAACTATCCAGTTGTTAGAGTCGATGAATTCGAATCGAAAACTTCAATAATATCACGAAATTCGGTATGGTAAGTAGGTTTTTTTCATGTTTCAGTAGTGTCGTTGCCAAATTATGATTCATAAATAAGAAAATTTTAATTGTTAGGGGGTTCGGATGACTCTCATTCACTCGACTAATTACAGAATCTTGTACAAGTTGATATTGAATTCAGTGGGGTTTTTTTCTTCGAGTGTTATTTCCTCAATTTGTAACGCACAATTTGGTGTCTCAATTCACTATTTTCTCATGTTTGTTAATTGGTTTTGAAGAGTAATTGGATTGTTCAATTAATTCAATTGATACATTGAGAGGTCGATTAATTATTCTAATGATAAATTTGATTATTAATCATGAAGTTAGATATTTATATTACAGAATAGATGGTGGGATCTGATTGGTAAGTTCCAGAGACAATGAACAACAATTGTTATTCACATTATATTATTATTATTCCAGGATATCTCCAGGATTGTCAATCTGGTAAGTTTAACTGATAATGAGTTTGTAATTAGAATTAAGGATTTTTTTGTTTAAATAAATAAAAGTTGAGAAAATATAGTGGATGTTTTTTTTGTTTCCCTAAAGTCCGTGGTAGAAATTGGAGAGAGAAATGACGATAGTAAACAACGCATTGGACGAACCCTTAGGTCGGAAAACAATTGACCTAACACCTGAGTTTTTGTTTTCGAAAATTGATGAAATGAGAAAACAAAGAAATTGTAAACACTCACCAGCGTAGGATGAAAACGAATCTAGGAAGAAAAGCGTAAGAAAAAAAGACCTGGAAAAAACAGCCCATGGGAAAAAGGCCCATAAATTTGGGAGCCTTGTAACAAGTTTTGGGTGTGTGGTATTGTTTTCGCCTGGTTTTTTTTCCGTGGGTTTTTTTCCGGGACTTTTTTCCGGGGTTCTTTCTTCCTGGGCTCATTTTTCCGCCAACCATCACTGTATGGGTATTTGAATACAGTAGACTCTCGTTATAAGCACTCTCTTTATAGTCGAACTTCCCCTCATATCGATTTTTTCGAAGATTAACGCTTCCCCCACTCTATCACCTTCGGGCCCTAAGATGTAAACAATCTATTGTTCTCTCTGGTGAGGCATATAGAATTACAAAAGAAATAGAGGCGAAAAATAAATTTCTCTCAAATTCCAAGTGCGTGGTGGTGGCAGAAAAATATAGTCGAATTCTCCGAATTCGCTTCCCCTACTGCCCCATGAGTTCGCCTATAACGAGAGTCTACTGTATTTGGTGGAAATTCATTCTCCACGTCGGTATGATGGACAAAATCGTAATCTAACTTTCGATACTCAAGGAAAGTCTATCATTGCAAAAGAAAGAGGTTTCGAAGACTAATTATTGAGTGTATGGAATCATCTGAGTTGTTCACCTATTTTCCTGGCTTTTCAATGGCGCCAGAATTAA
This sequence comes from Coelinius sp. EB29, assembly GCA_035578325.1. Lineage (NCBI taxonomy): Eukaryota > Metazoa > Arthropoda > Insecta > Hymenoptera > Braconidae > Coelinius > Coelinius sp. EB29. The sequence continues at coordinate 8,512,924 of JAOZGT010000001.1, read as the reverse complement.
CCCTCTAGGACCAATAGTTTAGGAGATATGGCCGTTTAAAGATTTCGAGGTCTTTTACCTGCATTTTCATCTCCCACGTCCCTCCCAGGGGACTTACAACCCTTTTTTTATAGGGTTTTGGATGGGAAATTTTCTTGGCTTTCCAATGGCGTATTATTATCATTTAAGAGGGCAGGAGAGTGAAAAAAAACCACTGAAATGCGGGCAAATTTTTGCTCCATGAATTTTCATAGCTCACTCATTGATAAGTTCAAAAAATTATTGCAAAAAAAACTTTCCAGTCACGGAATTGTGATGAAACGAGTTGAAGGTGATCTGAAGTGGCTAAATATTTTTTTTTTACGTTTAGAAATACGAGGTAGTCGACAGATTTAGGCGCCGCCATGTTACGGTAAAGGGAGGGGGTATCCTAGCAATATGGCTGCGCCCAGACTTGTCACCCAGCTCGTTTTTTTAAACATAAAAAAAAATTATCTAGCCACTTCAAATCACCCTCAACTCGTTTCATCACAATTTCATGATGGGAAAGTTTTTTTTACAATAATTTTTTGAACTTATCAATGAACAAGTTAAGAAAATTCATGGAGCAAAAATTTGCCCGCATTTCAGTGGTTTTTTTTTACCCTCCTACCCTCTTAATGATTCACCTGCTCAACAGATGAACAAAAGATATACAAATAAACACTCTAACGAGTTTTATTATGTACAATTGACACAAAGAGTTCATGAAGAAAGTGTAATCAATAACAGTGAATTCTCTTTACGAATTTTATACGACGATCATGCAATCCAAAAAATATATATTAGTTTGAGTTGACAGCCCCTGTTCGATGAGCGTTTATTTTCATTATTTCCATAATCGAGTAAATGCTGCCATCTTCTGAATGCAATTGGATTTGATAACTTAGATCGATTACAGGTAAAAAGTAGCACGGCTGTAGTGGGCGCGACAGAAGCTCGTTACGTGGATACGTCTATGGAATCTGTTTTTTCGTTCTTTTATTTCTTATATTATGAATAACTAATGTTGTATGGTCCGCCTTGTGGTGGTTCAGTTTTCATCGAGATGAATTCGATTTAATTCCACTAATTCGTGGAAGATCTATAAAATTTACAATCATTTGAAATATTTTGAGAGATTTCCAGACTTTTGAGAACACCTCAGCGCTTTTCAGAAAATTCCAGAACTTTCTAGAACCTTCTAGAACTTTTTAGAACATTTTAGCACACTCCAGAAAATTCTAGAGCTTTCTTGAACATTCCGGAATTTTTTAGAACATCCTAACACCTTCCAGAACATTCTAAAACTTTCTAGAACATTCTGGAACTTTTTATAACACCTCAGCGCTTTTCAAAAAATTCCAGAACTTTCTAGAACCTTCTAGAACTTTTTAGAATATTTTAGCACACTCCAGAAAATTCTAGAAATTTCTAGAACATTTCGGAACTTTTTATATCATCTTAGTACTTTCCAGAACATTCTAGAACTTCCTAGAATATTTTAGCACTTTCTAGAAAATTTTAGAACTTTCTAGAATATTCTGGAACTTTTTAGGACATCCTAGCACTTTCCGGAACATTCTAGAACTTTACCATCGTATACTTGGCAGACGAGAAATTAATTATACATTCTAATTATGCTCATTCGTTTGGGGATGATTTGGTGATATTTGAGCAAATTGTTTTAAAATTTGGGGAAAATTATCTGACTTATTATTAATTAATTAAAGTATGACGTATAGTTAGCAAACAAATCATTGAAAAAAATTGAAAAATTACTCAAAAGCTTCTAAATGATTTGGGGAATCGAATTCTGAAGACCAAATCATTTGGGGAAGAATGAAACCCCCACAATTAATTAATTTCGATTGATAGCGTAGTAGCGGTGGGGGTGATACATTGTGACGCAGGTCACTAGGATCAATGTAGAGTCCCTAGATAGTCCACTATTTTTACTAGAATGGAAGGTTAAAATTTAAATCTAGAATAAGTAATTATTTTATGCCTTGAGATGAAGCGAGTAACCCATACATAATATGTGTAAAATAAATGAAGAATAGATGAATGCGTCCAATTTATAAATGTAGTTAAAATATTATGGGTTTTTACGTATTCATATATTCTCAGAAGGTCTAAACATTCACGAGGTCCTCATTAGTTATATTTCCCGTAACTGCACTTTTCAAATCAATTGTTCATGGTTTAAGTAAAATATTTATCCCATGATTTATTGCCGAAAATTTAGAAATGCATTCATTCCCCTCAAATATTTCCGTAGTTCTTGTAATTAAATTCTAATCCGCCCTAAGACCCATCTCTTGACAATAGTGGAATTCTATTCACTCCATCGAGACATTCGTGCATTGTTCCCTGAATTTTATTTTCCTTCTTATTCATACTTGGGCAGTTATTGTTCATTCGATGACGACATCTGAGTACATTGTTTCATAGTTTTTCTCTTCATATTTTCTTGTTAATCCCTGACCGTCATAAACCTCATTGTCTATACTGACCATCCGACAATTCTCCTTTACATTTTTCTTATTTCAATCACTTTACAATTTAATCCCTCATCTGCCCTAGTGACCCAGACACTCACCATGGGGTCTTGTCTAGACGTTGGACATTCCCCATCCGAACGAGTACCAACTCCCTCTCCACTACCCTCTTTGACCACCGCCCTCTCAATGAATTCAAATTTCCCTTATTAACGATTGGTTCAAGTTTCTCCCACCCTTGAAATTGTTTACACCTCATGAATGTTTAGGCGAACTCAGTTAAGACACGCTGGCAAAAATTAGAATTAGTTCCACTCTAAGTTTCGAGTCGACAACATCTAAACAACTATTGTCCTAATTACTGAATTCATAAGTTCGATAAATTTCTCAGTTGTTCACCCGAATAAAATTTTAACGATTGCAATAATTACTATTTTAAACTGAAAATAATCAATAATTTCAACAAATGTAATAAACAATATCCCGAAGTGTTAATAATTGAAGTGTAAAATTGAGGAAAAACGATTCACAGTGTAAAATTCAGAAATATACAAAAAATCAGTGTCCCAATGAATCTGTGTTTGAAAACCTTTTTATTTTAACTCTCCCGCACTTTCAGAGCAGAGTGGCTTTAGCGCTCCACGGGCAAACGACCCGTCACCTGGGGTGGGATCTCGAGGGGGCATTTTTGCTGTACTTAAAACTTTCACCAGAAGAGGGCTACTAATGACGGAAATTTATTTGAGTTTCCTCTCTGGAAGAATACTATCCATTGTAGCGTAGGCACCTGGCGTTCACTAGGGTCACTAGACGCTCCGCCATGTTCCCTAGATTTTTGGGGATAAATTTGAATTGAGAATGTTTAATTATAAAAGAATATTGTGACGATGAAAATAATATACGGTAGATACTTGTAAAATAGAGGAAGGAAAGAGTATTAAATAGAGGAAGGAAAGAGTATTTGTTATTTGGGGTTTTCACGTTGTTAAATTCCAAGTTTAATAACAATAGTCTATTTGTATTGACAGGACATATGGCTCAATTCCCTCAATTAGAGGTGCTAACTCTGGGAGCTGATTAATATTGAAAATTCGGAGCATTTCCATTCTCTCAAAATGATACAATGATACAATACCAGCTTTACACACATTCCATTTGCTAAAATGTCTCGTTTCATCCATCTCAGACACCTCGCCATAAATAACTCGCGCTCTTTCGAAGACGAGGGATTTAGGATTATTGGCAGAAAATGCGTGAGCTTAGAGATTCTAGAATTTTCAATTATTTAATACTAATGGACCGATAAATTTCAAACTCTACATGTTTTTATGCTTTTTTTATCTCAGACGACTTATGAAAGGAATTCAAGCTTTCAAAAGATAAAACGGTGAGTTGGAATTAAACATTGGTGTAGTTGGGTTTTGCCTCACTGGAAAAAATGTGGAATTTCTTTTTTTCAACCTTTCCTTTACCAATTGGGATTTCAGAGTGAAGGCAGCAGAATGGGCCAGAAATTCCTGTGAAAAATACAGGCACAAAGATACTGGAAATTGCTCGAGAATAGATAATGTTCATTCATTGCATGAGACTGGAAACACTGACCGGATCGAGGATGATGAGTATGAAGATTACAATGTATTATGGTACAGCAATTTTTATTCTATTCAAAAACATTTTATAAGACATTTTTTTACATATTGGGAATTAATTGGGAGCAAAATATTGCTGTATAATATTTCCACGTTTTTGCTGGCCTCATGTCTGTCGTTAACACCATCCTCATAAGATGACTTGATGCTCCTGATTATCACTAATTTCACCATTTTCATCTCCATTCTCATCATGTCCGCTATAAGATGAAATAAAATTGTAAGTGCATTGCTTATTTTATTCTCTCATATCTGCATACCTGTAGTAGATGAATATTTTGTAAAGAATAGCACATACTTTAAAAAACATAACAGCTTTGCTTGGTTGATAGAAGAGTGTTCTATGATTTTGAACACATTTGGATTTACCCTCTAGATTTTTAAACACTCTTTAATTCATCGATTGAGTATATGCGTAAAACATTCATCATATGCCTCTTCGGGACTGTTTGCTTCAGCATTTGCAATTGGGGTGAGAAGTGATGGCTGCAGTGGATATCTAGAATCACCTGTAATATTATATTTTCAATCCACACCAATCATGAAGAATATTAAGATGGGGAACTTGGAATCACTCCACAACTAGGGGAATAATAGCACTCAAAGATTTCTAGACACAATAGATTGTCACATGATTATGAGAAAAAATAAATAAATGATTTACCAATCAAATTGTATTGCACTTGGCCTTCTTCAATGAACCTATCGATTCTCTGTTTCACTTGCGAATTTCTCCAAATTGTAGAATTGCGTGTGGTGCCCGGGATATGTGTCAATTGATGTTATTCGAAGTTTGTCGTCACAAGTGACTTACACGTTGATGGAAAATAGTATCGATTATAATTAAGATAATTTCATTTTTCTACATGAGGCCTTCTCATTGGAACGTGAGTGCAATCAATCGCACCAATTACTCCGCAATTCCAATGTGTCCTTCAAACCTATAGTTCCAGTCTTGATTGTAATATCTATGTATAAATTAATGTTGAAGAGACAGGATGAATTCTTATGCTTCAGATATTCGCTGTAATCCTTGAGGATCAACAGGACATTTCACCCAATTGTTTTGCAATGTTAGAATTGCAAAAGTGACGTTGTTTATTATTTTACTCATGGTACTCTGTGAACAATAGGTATATGAAAAGTCGCCAATGCTCTCTTGAAAAGATCCAGTTCCATAGAATCTTAGAGTACTCAAAATCTGAAAAAAATATGGTTATTAAAATTCATCCCTTTTATCGAATTGAAAAGAGCATGGTTGATGGTTGACGGTTATCCTTTGAGATATGGGAGCAACGTCCATGATTTGAGAGTCGAGGCGAGATCACTTCACATAACCAATGAGCAGGTTCTTTTGGAAATTTATATAACGATGAGGAAATTTTTTATTACTTTGGTTCACATGAGAAGCTGATAAAAATGCGAAACAACTTCAATCATACCTGAATTTCTTGTCGAATTGTCGTTTAGACAGAGCACGAAAGGGTAATGCTTTGTGTCAGTCTCTGTCGCCTCAAGTCTGCAATTCTGATGATTCTTTCTTCGTCTTCGTTTTCCTCGTCTGCTAAAATAGCTGCGAGTCCAAATACTCCCACAACATTCATTGTTTTTTTTAAATTGATTTGATCAACTTGATATTAATAAATATATCCTCTGTCCTCTGGTGAACTGTTACTTTTAAAAATACACGTTAAATACGAAAAAGTAGGGGAAATACTTTATTGAGATTTCCGTCACGGTTAGCCCCCTTCAGGTAAAAAGATTAATCACACCAAGATGCCCTAGAGATCCCACCCCTGGCAGAGATTATAAGGGAGATTGCTAGCGCTTACCGGAACACTTCGTCATGCGGTTCATAGCGGTGGCGCCTGACAACTAGAGAGCCGATACGGTAGGGCGCAAATCCATACAGCATTCTATGGATAAAGTAGCGCGTGCGGCTGAAGAGGTCGATAAAGAAGAAATGTTTCTCACATTCCGATATGAGATATTTTATTCATTATTATAGTTTTCATTTTTTGCGTGTTCTATATTCGAGACGAGAATTTCCGCGATAAACTGAGATAAACTGGAATTACAATCAAGATAAAAATTTTCACATTGATGAATTAAATTTGAAAGCTTAAAAATTGTCAAAACTTCGGAACTTTTCGAATAATATTTGCGAAAAAATGGAGATTTTTAACATGTTCCGATTTTTTGGAAGATTACGCCACTACTCTCCGTAATTTTCTACAATGAAGACTTTTCTCATGATTTCAATCCGCTTCCTAATAATTGAATAATTGTAGAATTTTTGCAAATTTTGGAATTTATATTTGTTATTTATATTTGTATTTTTTTTCGCAAAATATTTTTTTTCTTATCAACGAAATTCCAATTAGGAGCACGTTATTGTTCGCTCGCAAGTTAGCTCCTATTGGTTTTTTTGGATGATGTAAATATTTATTTACTTAAATACGTAATGACTTTCATCCCTATATTTCAATTTTATCGTCAATTTTATTATTTCATGAACATTATAAATTTCATATTAAAAAAATAAAAATAAAAAACCCCGATGGCCCCAGCAAGATAGACATAAGTCTAATTACCCGTTATGATCGCAGTAATTGACCAGCATTCGAATGGTGACGGAGTGAATCTGATTTTTCTAGGATTTTGTTGATCTCGCGAAATCCGAATATTGACAGATTTCACCCCTTCCACCCGCAAGGTACGGGTCCCAGGGAGATAATTTCTGCTCACAGGTTCCGGGGGGCATCTTGAAACATATTTCAAGTGAATTCACGTGGTCGCAGTGTGAATTTGATTTCCTCAAAATTTCGGCCTTTTTGCTACATTCGAAAACTGACAGATTTTTCCCCTTCCACCCACCTAGTACCGATCCCAAAGAGGTGATTTTTGCTAATAGGCTTCGGGGAGCATCCCTGAGCATATTCCAATGGGAATTCACGTAGTCGCGGAGTATATCTGATTTTCTTAAAATTTTTCTTTTCTTGAAATCAAAATAATCTTGGGAATTTTTTATACGTTGAAAGACAATTAAAATTTCATTTCCCTCTCTTTAACCTTCTCGAAAGGGAAGTTTTTAATAATCTCAAGTCGAAGAGAACGATAATCATGGAATTATCGTATTGTAAAAAATTTGATCTCATTTTTCGAATTCTTGGGGACAGCGAGTGTGTTAGTGAATCGCCAAGGTTAACAGCAAAAACTTGCCGGTATCAATCGATTTTTCTAAAATATCAATTCTGAGATGAAAGAAAACGCTTTGATAGATTCAGGTCCTACACAGGGACTGTGAAAAAAAGAACAAAAATGCAAACGGAATAACAAAATAAAATATTTAAAAAATAGAAAAAAATCGATTTTTTATTCGAGGTTTCTCGAGAAAAACTGGAGAATGACTGAACCGAAGCTCTCTCAAATCTTTTCAACTCTAAGTTGAAGGAAAACGCTTAAATTGGGACATTGGAGACTTCGATCGCATCATCCATACGCAAGATGTCCTGGTGAAAAATTTACGACTGATGAACGAGGCTTTTCCCGTGGACCGTTGCAGACCAGTGACCCTCGAAGGGCCAAACTGGAAAAATCAAAGGGATCAATGGTGATAGGTCAAGAGTTCTGCGATCAATAGAAGGCAAAAAAGCGCAGAGCAGAGGCTGGGTGAAAGCAACGGAACAAATGGCGGAGGGTGAAGGCTCTAGATGAAATCAAAGAGGCAGACTACGAGAGGACAAATGCTCTAAGGTGGAAGATGCAGGTGAATCGAAATAATGAAGAAATCCACCAGTTTTTCGTTGCAAAGATGAGCCTCTTAATGCTGCCATCACTTTCAGCCATCGGTAACTGTTGAAATTGGAGCGAATTTTTGAGTTGAAAATCTCATGGACTATTCAGTTCGAAAGCTGGATGATTCCCAAATTATTTTTGGTTTGGAAATTAGCCAGAGAGAATAATAAAGAACACGAGCATTCCATGATTATTCATTTACTATCATATATATGTTTTTGACTTAACGCATACACTTGCTTTCAATGTCATTTTTCTGTAATATTCCCTGCAAGTAAGCACATATTCGTGTGAATTTTTTTTTGCTCGATTAACAGAATGAATACAGTAAATACAGACTATAATATGATGGTTGATTGTTTAGCCAAATATATCAATACCAATCGAGCAAATGAATTGCACCTCCTCCATGAAGCTGTTCATCATCATCATAACAATGGATATTGATATACTTATTTTCAGGGAGCACCACGAGAAGGCAATCAACATCACTCCCCACCTGAAGCTTGAAAAAAAAATTAGTTTCGAAGACAAGACGAGTTATTGCAGGAATTAATTGAAAAGAATGTCATCAATGAGAATCCCAGTAAATATATCCGAAAGTTTGACGTATAGAATAGCAATTTGCGGAGAAATTCCACCAAATCATACAAGTTTGCTGCATGAGTCGATTAGGAATTTTTCATGTATCGCAGATTGAGATGAATAGAAAAAACATTAACACATTCTTTTCAATCTACCTGATTGATAATATCAAGGATCCCCAGAGATCTAGATAATTTCAATCATGCTTTTGTTCCGTGACATAATAAAACATTTATACATCAAATTAATCAGGCTAAATACTTATCTCATCTTGCCATTGTCAGGAACGCTCTCTGTACATTCCCTATTGTCCGCCGCGTTGTTTCCTTCCTACAATATGACCTGAGTGATTAACATTAATCAATGAAGAAATTTCATGATGGAAACTCATTATAAAAATGTACATACCGAATTTGCATGAGTCTGAACTGCAGACTATGAATCGACTTCCGTGAGAGATAATTGAGAGATTGTGAAAAACTGCGTCATATTGATCAATGGAACGAAACTCAGAACATCAAAGAACAATGTTGAACCAGTTTCATTGATGAAAATCAACTCGCAAAATTAATGATACATCAGATATAACTATGTAGCAGATCAGAAAGAATGTGATCAGAAAGAATGTATCAGATTTCAATTTGCAAAGCAAAAAAAAAGATTTAACAGGGCCTATACCCGCAATAAATCAATAGTAAGATGATGGGGTTTCGATTTCATTGAACACTATTTATAAAATTCCACAGATTTTGACATTTAGATGAGACGCATGTAGAATCACGAACGAAGATGATAATATTCTTGAATTGGAATTGAAAAGAAAGAGAGCAACTGCAGGAGATAGGTGGCGTCGACGGGTCCAAGAAGAGAAAAATCTACTGATTCCGATGATAATACGCATAAGGGTCAGGCTGCGACTTACACTTTGGCATCAGATGCACCCACAAACAGAGCCGAGTAAGAAGAAAGCTCGAATGAGTTAATAATCCAGTTGAAGAAGAACGTGTTCCTAACACCTTAAGGAATCGATCCAGAGGTGGAGTCAGACCTCTTAAAATTGGATGACAGGAAAGAAGAAGACATAACCTTTCAACGCACAATAAACCACGCAGTTCCAGAAGGAGTGAACGTCAAATCAGAATCAATTACGCTAGAAAGCTGTTTAATACTGAGAATTGAGGGATAAAGCGAAAGACGTATGGTATTAATGGATGAGAGATTATTCGAGATCAGAAGAAGATTCATAGATAAACGGGTGGGTTGACGCTCAAACTGATGAGCGCCGTTTACTGATGAGTGACCTTCTGAAGTTTCTTGTTTCGACTGAAACATTTAAGATTTTGTTTCAGTGCTTCTCGATTGTTGGATCTTGTTTTGGCGAAGATTTTTACCTTAACGAGGAATTTCATAGCTGCTAGTCGATGATTGTAACAACTGTGATTCTGATCCAACCAATCAGGAGCAGATAATTGGAGAGCTTCTTTTATATCTGCAGTGATATTGCAGAGAACGGATGTAGAAGCCCAGTGCTTTTTCCAAACTCTATCAAAAGCTCGCAACTGCAGCCCAACCAATTCTGCAAACTGGTCAGTAGGACGAGTCAGTTTGGTTACTGTGGGCGCATCGAAATCGACATTCTCAAATTCGCGGAATTCGATGTACAACTCATTCACAGAGAGAGCATCCATTGGTGACTTACACATGTCGTTTTTACACTCCTAACACTTCTTAATACTTTTTAAAGCCACATAACCTGCGAAGAAAGCAATAGCATTGGCTTCATAAAGTGAAGTGTGTTCTTGAGGATTCGAAGCCGCGTCGTCATTTTCCCATTGTTCAAATAACTGAAGAATATTCACACCCTCAGAGGTCTCAGTCTCATGACTTTTCTCTTCAAAATCAATTTCGCTTAGAATATTCATTGATGATGACTCTTGATTATCAAACGCTGAAGAAAGGCGTGAGGGCTTTGGAGCTACAAGAAAGTCATTATCATGACATGAGACATTCCCATTATCACCTATACTGACACGGCCCATTGAGAGAACATGTCTTGTGGCAAGTCGAACCATTCTTGCCGTTGGATTTTGGCAATTTCCGTTGCGAGCTCGGAGGAGACCAAACCAATGTTCTGTCCCATCTTGGTTCCCCCGTGAAGTCGCAAATTTGAATGTTGGATACTCCTGGGACATCGCGTGGTATACTTTGAGGAGAGCGTTCCCAGTCAGCTGCAGTCCATGAAAACAGGGTAGAACTGTAAAGCCAGACTTGTTACGAATCCTCCATGAACGACTCCATTGAATCATGTCCTGAATGTGCTCCTCTACTTGGGGATTCTCCGAGCACAGCGGTCTCCTATTAGGATTTGTGGCGTACTCACCAACCGAATTACATGAATCGATTATATTATTCATTTTTTGAGCAAATGTGGCGCTTTTCTCCCAAGTGTTGGAAGCCACAATGCTTCCAGAAGAATTTTGTAAAGAATTGCCCCACAATTTTATGGCTTGTGCATAACGATTGCCGAAGATTTGGAAGGCTCGTTTCACATTCATCGCCTGGAAAGAATTTGGAGTCAGATGAATGTCACTAATGTGACCTAGAAGATTGGATGTTGCCAAACTTTTGTCAAAAGCATAAGTGGCTGTGAAATCGTTCCACGAAACAATAATTTGGCCATTCTGCCAAATAGCGCCGTACTTTCTCAATGCGGCAACAACTCGCTTAATCAGATGTGGGAAGTCGAAAGCAATGAAATAGATATTTCCTCCTATAAAAACAGTGGCTTCCTCATAATTAACCTGCAGGAGTTTGTCATAAAGATACTGATTCTGAGGACCCTGATCGCATACCAGTAATTTAACCTTCACATTAGAATCCTCCAAACGTTCGAGACATTCTTTCAAGAGTGAATGGATATCTTCAGCAGCCATCCCACTTTTCGAAGATAAGAAGTACGCGATAGGCTGTCGCCACTTTTTCACCGTGTTCAGGCTGGTGAGATTGAAGAAAAACACATAACTCGCTCTCTCAAATTTTCGTCCTAATGGTCCGAGATCAACTAATCCTTCAATGGAATCATACTTCGAAGAAAATTCCTCATAGCTTTTGATCGACATTTCATCCCAGGCCAGAGAACAACATCTATCTGAAGGACTCAGAGTCGCCATTTTCTGCTTCATCTTTTCAAAAATAATCGGACAGAACCCTGGGGTAATCTCATACTGACCTACCCATGATCGAACGGTGCTTTCCCCTGGAAGTGTTAAACCTGCTTTTCGCATACGTGAATAAGCCGAAGCAAAATGATAGTGGAATTGTTTCGACAATTCCTGTTGATCTGGGTCATAGGGAGTGTTTGCCTGATGAAACTGCAATTGTACCATTGTTTCAGCGGTAGGATGCAGCGGCGGATCATGATTTCTCAAAACATCATCGATTGTCGTCGCGGCAACTGCTTTTGCAGTGATTTTAGGGATCTGATTGAGATGGTATTGCAACCTTCGGATTTTGAAGGCACGCTCTTCGGACTTCGTGAAAAGCGTATCGTTTTCTTGCCGCAATCTCTTATTAGCAGCTCTCAATCGCTCAATTTCTCTCTTTAAATCATCATTCTCATTCGATAATTTAGCCTGAGATGATGAATTAGAAGGAAGCGATTCACTAGATTTCTGACTACTTCTCGGAAGGATGACAGGGTCCTCCGATGTCTGGATAGCAGGTTCAATTCCATTTGCTAACGATTGGCTGCTCTCGTTATCATTGGAGGAATCATTATTGGTTTATGCAATTTCTAGCCGAGACGCTTGCTCGCTAACATATGGAAAAGGGACCGCATTCCAGTTCAACTTCTGCTGGTCAGTATTTGTGAAGGCCTTTGCAGGAAAATGCTTCCTACAGAGTCCATAATGTAATACCGTACCCTTCGCCAAGGCTTCTAGCGTCATATTACCTGCGCGGACATGATAAATAACAAACAATTAGCAATCATCCCGATTATATGTAGATGATTCGATATTGAATTGAATGGAATGCGGACATGTCCGGAAAACTTTATTTTTTTTCGTATCAGACCTTTCTGCATCATTTTCAAGCTCAATGAGAAAGTGTGAAAATTGAACGATTGCAATGCTTTCATTCGGAACCAATAGTTGGATTCGAAAGAAGTGAAAAAAAATAACAATATTCATATAAAAATAACAATAATAAACAAGTAGACGGCAGCGACATGCGGCTATAGATTTGTAACTACAGATTTGCAGTTGTGGAGTTTGTTAATTTTACGTGTGCATTTTTTTTTGCCATCAATCAATTGATGGAATGCTTCCGAATGGTCCTTTCAATCCTTTTCGCGTATTATTATAGTAAATGTTTTGCCTTTCATATCTCGAAAGTTGAATATCTCCGGTACTGCTTGTCCGATTGAGCTGATTTGAATACCAAACATTACAACCATGAGAGTCACCTTCGTGCCGAATTTCAAGTTGATATCTTCATTTTTTCAAAAGTTAGCGTGTTTACGAGGATTTTCAGTGAAAAACGGAAAAATAGCCATATCTCGAAATTTTTGTATGAACGGGTATACATATTTTGATTGATCAAGATAGAGGACATTGAGACAAAGGTTTCGGAAAAAAAAAAATTAATCGATTGAGTCGTTTTCGAGATGTTCGATAAAATAGATCCACATACAAAGTTGAATATCTCCGAAACCGCTCGTCCGATTGGGCTTTTTTTTAAAATCAAACATGACAATCATGATAGTCACCTTCATGCTAAATTTCAAGTTGATATCTCTTCTTTTTTAAAAGTTAGCGTATTTATAAGAATTTTCCGCCAAAAACAGAAAATTGACCATATCTCTGAAACCTTGCATCGACCGGGATATATATCCTGGTTGATTCAGATAGTAGACAACGAGACGAAGATTTTGAAAAAAAAAAGCCAATAGGTTTGGTCGTTTCTGAGATATTCACAAAAAACGATTTACAAACAAATCACTATTTCTTAAAAACTACTCAATCGATCGAGCTGAAATTTGGCACAGAATTAGCACCAACTAATACCAACAATCTGACAAAATTTCTGATTTTTCGGAAATGATTTCCTCAATTGATTGGTCAATTTAAGGAAAAGGGACCCCCGAGTGGACACGCGAACAGACGGACATTAGCTCCAAACTTCGTATTTTTACGTTTTAGACCATTCTACATCATTTCCAGCCAAAATTAGAAAATGTAAAAATAGGTCGATGACAATGCTTCCATTCGAAAGCAAAAAAACAAACAAAAAAACGGAAACGATTTTTTTCATTCATTTTTTTTTGGAAAAGGTGAAGAACGACTGTACCGATTTTCTCCGAAATCTTATGCGATCAAAGTTGAAGAAAAACACTTCGATTGCGTCATTAAAGACCTTACGGTATCGAATGGAGGCTGGAAGGTCAATTCAAGGGTCAAACGATCTTAGGATGGAGTTTGAAAGGTCGATTCAAGTAGTGATGCTGCTTGAATTGACCTCCTAGCCTCCATTCTAGACTATTTGACCATTGAATCCACCTTTCACCTTCCACTCTAGATCGTTTGACCTTTGAATTGACCTTTCAGCCCCTCTCCAGACAATTTGACTCTTGAATTGACTTTTCAGTATCTCCTCAGACCGTTTAGTCTTTGATTTGACCTTTCACCCTTCACTCTAGATCATTTGATCTGTAGATATTACTTGATTTGAACATATCTTTCATAGTCAAATCTAGTTTTAAAAAAACTCTCATTTTCCGTTTTGCCCTAACCTTCCCTAATTCTACTCATCTCATTATCATCGAATTAAATCAATCATGTACAAAATAGATCGAATTTTCGCGTAGAATAACGTATTTTATCCTGCGGAATTCTTCTAAAATTTTGACATTTCAATTTGATACTTGGAGGAAAAAAAATCAGCAAAAATTCCGACTCAGTTTCATAATCGTGCAGCGGCCTTGAAGTATAGGGAAAAATTACGTAATATTCAGTAATTTTTACTTAAAGTGAACGTATAATCCGTACGCCAGCGCCATGTCGTGTCCATTAACATTTTTGTATTTCTCCAGTCAGTTTCATGATTGGATTTTACGTTTTCGGGGTCGATAATAATGAATATGATAACCGTTTTTGCGAAAGCACGGGCCGTCCATTTGTTCACAACAATTTTATTGTTTAGAACGCTCTCTCGCAAAAACGATTAGATATAGGAAAAAAAGTCTTAGACAAAAAATGTTCTTCATATCAAAAGACACATTTTTTGTCAAATAACTTGATTTCCTAACTGTCATGGATAAAAAGTTATTGTGGGCAGAACAACTCAGACGGCGCGCTAATACTTTCACGCGGCAGGAGCGTGTTTCAGGACCGATTGTGAAGCACCGATAAGAGATAGAGAAAAATTGTTCGAATCAAAAATCTTTGTCATAAAATAATACATCAAATCACTTATTAAACTCTTCGCTCTATCTCCAGTAGTTCATAAGATATTCGCGTTTGTGTGCAAGATAGCGGGGCAAATGAGTCTGCCATTGCACATTGTAATTATTGTAATTGTAATTATCTTGTTAACTATTAGTGATAGAGACAATAGTCTTATGAATGAATAGATGCATCATAAAAAAAAAAAATATTTTTTGTTCCAAAGATTTTTTTCTATTATCATTATTTCGAGAGATATTCTCAACTCGAATCGGACTACGCAGTTCGTTCGCTTGAGCTCTCACGACGAGTTGGAGTCTGACTTGTGTTGGAAATATCTCTCGAAATAATGATAATAGAAAAAAATCCTTGGAACAAAAAATATTTTTGCTTCCGGATGGAAGCCTTGTAATCGTTCCATTTTCACATTTTCTAATTATGGCTGGAAATGATGTAGAATGGTCTGAAACGTAAAAATACGAAGTTTAGAGGCAATGTCCGTATGTGCGGGTGTCCACTCGGTGGTCACTTTTTCGTAAATTTAACAATTAAGTGGGAAAATCATTCCCAAAAAATCTGAAATTTTGATAGATTGTTGGTATTAGTTGAAGCTAGTTCTGTGCCAAATTTCAGCTTGATCGGTCAAGTGGTTTTTGAGAAATAGTGATTTGTTTGTAAATCTTTTGACGTCAATATCTCAAAAACGACTGCACCGATTTTATTTATTTTTTTTTCAAAATCTTCGTCTCGATATTATCTATCTCAATCAACCAAAATATGTATACCCGTCGATACAAAGTTTTTGAGATATGGCTACTTTTCTGTTTTTCACCGAAAATAATTGTAATTGCTCTAACTTTCGAAGAAATAAAAATATCAACTTGAAATTTGACATGAAGGTGACTCTTATGATTGTCATATTTGGTATTGAAAATCAGCTCAATCGGACAATTAGTTCCGGAGTTATTCAATTTTGTATATAAATCTAATTTATTCGATATCTCGAAAACGACTGCACCGATTTGATTTCTTTTTTTTTCAAAATCTTCATCTCGATATTATCTATCTCAATCAACCAAAATATATATACCCGTCGATACAAAGTTTTTGAGCTATAGCCACTTTTCTGTTTTTCACCGAAAATAATTGTAATCGCGCTAACTTTCGAAGAAATCAAGATATCAGCTTGGAATTTGGCATGAAGGTGACTCTTGTGATTGTAATGTTTGGTATTGAAAATCAGCTCAATCGGACGGTCAGTTCCAGAGATATTCGTTCGGGAATTACGATAATAACAAACTATGTACATATATTCATTCATGTAGGTTTCCAAATATGGCCATTTTTCTATTTTTCACTGGAAATTATTGTAATCTGTACCTGTGGGAATGAAGTTAGATGATTGAAGATGTTAATAGCGTTGCCATTTGTGTGATTTTGTCACCAGTACGCCCTCATTTTTCCAATAATTGAACCAGTTCCAAAATTCTGTAAAAATTCTTAATACTTCCCCATAACCCCCCGATAGATCTCCAATTATGAAATCGAGTAAAAAAACGTTCACACCTTCAAACAAGATATAGACGAAGAAACAACGACGTCTTTCAAATCGCGAAATTGAATTTTTTTCATTCTAACGTGTCCTCTCACTATTCGGCTAACTGAACCAGTTCAATTTAAAAAACCATCCGGAAGCTCACCATCAATTTATTGATGGCAAGGAAACAACGCATATCTATAGCTGCATAGCCTCAGTCGCATGGCCGCTACGTCTGCTTGTTTATTTTATGATGCATCTATTCATTTATAAGACTATTGTCTCTATCACTAATAGTTAACAAGATAATTACAATTAAAATAATTACAATGTGCAATGGCAGACTCATTTGCCCCGCTATCTTGCACACAAACACGAATATCTTATGAACTACTGGAGATAGAGCGAAGAGTTTAATAAGTGATTTGATGTATTATTTTATGACAAAGATTTTTGATTCGAACAATTTTTCTCTATCTCTTATCGGTGCTTCACAATCGGTCCTGAAACACGCTCCTGCCGCGTGAAAGTGTTAGCGCGCCGTCTGAGTTGTTCCACCCACAATAACTTTTTATCCATGACAGTTAGGAAATCAAGTTATTTGACAAAAAATGTGTCTTTTGACATGAAGAACATTTTTTGTCTAAGACTTTTTTTCCTATATTTAATCGTTTTTGCGAGAGAGCGTTTTAAACAATAAAATTGTTATAAACAAATGAACGGCCCGTGCTTTCGCAGTAACGGTTATCATATTCATTATCATCGACCTCGAAAACGTAAAATTCAATCATAAAACTGACTGGAGAAATAGAAAAATGTCAATGGACACGAAATGGCCTGGTGTAAGGACTAGTAGTTTTTCTGATTTAAAGTAAAAAATTACAGAACTTCACGTAATTCTCCTTCCATTTCAAAGTCACCGCATAATTACAGAACTAACTCGGGATTTTTATTGAATTTTTTTTCTCCGTGTAATTTGAAATTGTATGAAATCTCCTGAAATCCTCAGAGAAATTCGAAATCTTTGAAATATCGAAACCTGGAAATCTCGTATATATACGATTTTTCGGAGTAATTACCCCCTCGTCAAATCCTATTGACGAAAAAAAATCCATAAATTTGGAAATTTTGAAAAAAAAATTTTTGATGAAAATTTTTATTTCAATACTCTCTCATCGAAATTGCAAAAAGATGGAGGAAAAGAAAATGCACCGAAACCGAAGGTCGAATCGAGAAAATCGGGAGAAAATCAACCCTCGCGCGTGAAGGTGGATTGGTCAACTCTCTCTCTCGCTCCCGCATGATGTCACTACTCGTGCTCCGTCATTTCCCGGAATTGTGGATTCCACGATTATTTTAATTTGCGTTTTGAAGATGGAGAAAAATGTTTTTAATTTTTTTTTTATTTTATGTGAGGAAAAACCTTTTTCCTCGTAAAAAAATTGAAAATTCTTGCAATTTTCATAATTTTCCCATTATTGCAATTCGAAAAATTTTAAAAAAAAATTATTTCGATTAAATTTGCTGGAAATGATTAACCTCAGTTTTAATTTTTCGGATTGCAATAGTGGGAAAATTATGGAAATTGCAAAAATTTTCAATTTTTTTTCGAGGAAAAAGGTTTGTCATTACATAAAATCCAAAAAAAATGAAAACATTTTTCTCCATCTTCAAAACGCAAATTAAAATAATCGTGGAATCCACCATTCCGAGAAATGACGGAGCACGAGTAGTGACATCATGCAGGAGCGAGAGAGAGAGAGTCGATAAATCCACCTTCACGCGCGAGGGTTGATTTTCTCCCGATTTCGTCAATTTGCCTTTCGAAGTCGGTGCGGTCTCTTTTCTTTTTCATCTCTTCGCAGTTCTCATGAGAGAGTATCGAAATAAAAATTTTCATCGAATTTTTTTTCTTCAAAATTTCCAAATTTTTTGAATTTTTTTTTTATTTTTGCAGTCGATGATATTTGTTTTCAAAGCTGCATGAGGCTAAAGAAAAATTTCCCACAATCCCCGGAAGATGATCGAAAAAAAAATCAAAAATTTGGAAATTGAAAAAAAAATTTTTTTACGAATTATTTTTTAGCATTTTCTCTTGTCGAAATTACAATAAGATGAAGAAAAAGACAATGCATCCACTCCGAAGAACAAATCGACTAAATCGGGAGGAAATCAACCCTCGCGCGTAAAGGAGGATTGGTCGTCTCTCTCTCGCTCTCGTATGGTCTCCCTACGCGCACTCGGTCATTTCTCGGAATGGTGGTTTTCCTGATTATTTTATTTCGCGTTTTGAGGATGGAAAAAAATATGTGTATAGTTTTCTTGATTTCATGTGATGAAAAACCTTTTTTCTCGTAAAAAAATTTAAAAAATTTACAATTTTCAGAATTTTCCCATTATTGCAATTCGAAAAATTAAAACAGCGGTTAATCATTTCCAGCAAATTTAATCGAAATATTTTTTTTTCGAATTTTCCGAATTGAAATGATGGGAAAATTATGAAAATTGCAAAAATTTTCAATTTTTTTACGAGAAAAAAGGTTTTTCATCACATGAAATCAAGAAAATTATACACATATTTTTTTCCATCCTTAAAACGCGAAATAAAATAATCAGGAAATCCACCATTCCGAGAAATGACCGAGTGCGCGTAGGGAGACCATACTAGAGCGAGAGAGAGAGTCGACACATCCACCTTCACGCGCGAGGGTTGATTTTCTCCCAATTTAGTCGATTTGTCCTCCGGAGTCGATGCATTGTCTTTTTCTTCATCTTATTGCACTTTCGACGAGAGAAAATGCTGAAAAATAATTCGTAAAAAGATTTTTTTTTTCAATTTCCAAATTTTTGATTTTTTTTTTTCGATCATCTTCCGGGGATTGTGGGAAATTTTTCTTTAGCCTCATGCAGCTTTGAAAACAAATATCATCGACTGCAAAAATAAAAAAAAAATTCAAAAAATTTGGAAATTTTGAAGAAAAAAAATTCGATGAAAATTTTTATTTCGATACTCTCTCATGAGAACTGCGAAGAGATAAAAAATAAAAGAGACTGCACCGACTTTGAAGGGCAAATTGACGAAATCGGGAAAAACTCAACCCTCGCGCGTGAAGGTGGATTTATCGACTCTCTCTCTCGCTCCCGTATGGTCTCCCTATGCGCACTCGGTCATTTCTCGGAATGGTGGATTTCCTGATTATTTTATTTCGCGTTTTGAGGATGGAAAAAATATGTTTATAATTTTTTTGATTTCATGTGATGAAAAACCTTTTTTCTTGTAGAAAAATGAAAAAATTTAACAATTTTCAGAATTTTCCTATTATTGCCATCCGACAAATTAAAACAGCGGTTAATCATTTCCAGCAAATTTAATCGAGATATTTTTTTTTGAATTTTTCGAATTACAATAATGGGAAAATTATGAAAATTGCAAGAATTTTCCATTTTTTCACGAGAAAAAAGGTTTTTTCATCACATGAAATTAAAAAAATTATAAAAATATTTTTTTCCATCCTCAAAACGCGAAATAAAATAATCAGGGAATCCACCATTCCGAGAACTGACCGAGTGCGCGTAAGGAGACCATACGGGAGCGAGAGAGAGAGTCGATAAATCCACCTTCACGCACGAGGGTTGATTTTCCCCTGATCGACCGACAGAAATGTACGTTTTTTTTAATTACAGGAATGTTTGTTTTTTTTTATTTTACATTC
Source organism: Coelinius sp. EB29 (assembly GCA_035578325.1). Lineage (NCBI taxonomy): Eukaryota > Metazoa > Arthropoda > Insecta > Hymenoptera > Braconidae > Coelinius > Coelinius sp. EB29. Next base: position 8,492,701 of record JAOZGT010000001.1, on the reverse strand, counting down.
CGAATGATGTAGATACATTGTTGATTTTTACCGAATTCCATCATTCGGAAACCGAATTAAAAGAAGTAAGTAATCCACCATTCCTGGAATTGACGGTGAGAAAGTATCGGAAACAGACGAGTGAGAGAGAAACACGAAACAAATCTACCGCTAAGCACAAGGGTGATATTTCATTTTGATGTAATTAACTTACCACAATTTGTCAACCAGATGAGACGTCGATGATCATCGGATGGAAATCGAAAAAGATGTCCATTTACAGGATCCCTCGAAGTCACTTCACAATCTTTGTACGCGCACACATCACGAGTTGGAATTACTCTCTTCATTTTGATTATATTTTCGCGAAAAATTCGAGTTAAATTCACAAAACGTGCTAGATTATAAAGAGATGTTGCTCTGTTGGAGACCAGCAGTCAACTGATCGCTTGAGAGATCGTATTATTCTTATATTTTTATTCTATCGTCTCAGCTCTCTTTGTTTTGGATTTGACGAGAGAGCGAGTCGCAAATGTTTCGGAAACAAAACAAACATGATTCACCATAAAACAGGCACACGCAGCCTGAATCTATGGTTGATGAATCTTTGTAGTTTCCCAAATTGAAAATTCTGCGAAAATTCCCGTTGGGAATTATCGTAAAAAAAATACATTTATATCGGGTGGATCAGGGGAAAATCAACCCTCGCGCGTGAAGGTGGATTCGTTAACTTTCCTTCTCGCTCTCGCATGATGTCACTACTCGTGCTCCGTCATTTCTCGGAATTGTGGATTCCACGATTATTTTAATTTGCGTTTTGAAGATGTAAAAAAATATTTTCATTATTTTTCAGAGTTTATATGATAAAGAAACTTTTTACTGGTTAATAAATTAAGAATTTTTGCAATTCGCATAATTTTTCCATTATTGCAATTCGAAGAATTCGAAAAAAAAATTATTTTGATTAAATTTGCTAGAAATGAGTAACCGCTGTTTTAATTTTTCGAATTGCAATAATGGGGAAATTATGAGAATTGTAAAAATTTTCAATTTTTTAACGGGGAAAAAGTTTTTTCAACACATAAAATCAAAAAAATTATAAACATATTATTTTCCATCCTCAAAACGCAAAATAAAATAATCATGCTATCTACCATTCCGAGAAATGACTGAGTGCGCGTAGGGACAACATGCGAGAGCGAGAGAGAGAGTTGACAAATGCACCTTGCGCGCGAGGGTTGATTTTCTCCCGATTTCATCAATTTGTCCTTCGAAGTCGGTGCAGTCTCTTTTCTCTCATCTTTTTGCGATTTCGACGCGTGAATGATGGACAAAAAATTTCATCAAAAATTTTTTTTATTTCTTCCAAAATTTACAAATTTGTTGATTTTTTTGTTGCCAATTGGAAAATTAAAAACCTGATTATTCATTTTCGACGAATTTGATTAAAGTCAATTATTTCTTTCCTTTGAAATTTTCTGCATTGCAATACTTTCAAAATTATGAAAATTATCAATTTCCAAACATAATTTCATGTTAAATTGTAATTGAAAATAATAAAAATATTAAAACTGAAGTAAACAACAATAGTTCTTTTTTATCGACCTCTCCGGCCATTCGCCCTTCCTTTACCAGAGGAGTCGGCCGGCTGTGCGCCCTGTTTTATCGTATGTCTCAGCCGCAGCGAAAATCGCCGTCTCCACCACCAGGGGATTCCATGTTGAAACATTTGTTAAGGCGTTAGCAATCTCCCTTATAATCTCTGCCCAGAATTTTGGTCAATTCCTCTTTATCATTGATATCATTTTTTTTTTTTTTGCTACTTTAAGATCAATATTATATATTTAATTATGCAAATTAATTATTAAATTATTGATTATAGTTATGATTTATTCATGTTTAGTTTTTTTTCAGTTTCATAAAAAGCAATCGGCGATTGTTATTGACTTTTCTATTCATACCTCATCACAACCCGTTACTAACTATTGTGCAAATCGTTATAAACCCTCTCCACAATGCGGATTTAAATTATAATGTTAAATGAATCAAATTAATTTCTTGATTTTATGATTGATTTTTATCCATCGCATTATTTGAATAAATGTGGACGTTCGCATGAAAAGGGCCCACATTGTCGCATTTAGTTTCCGAGATATCTACGTTTTTGTGTTCACATCTCCCATTTAAGCCCATGTTAAATTATTTCTTTGATATTCAATAGAGACGTCATTTTCTACGATTTTGGGGTCATTCCTGGCTTCAAACGAGGGGAATCATATCAAGGAAAGGGTAGTATGCATAAGTCCAATACCGCCAAAGTGGGCCCTTTTCATGCGGACGTCCACAAATAATCAAAAATATGTTTACGGTACATCACAAACAAAAAAAAAAATTATTAAGGCACTACACCCCTTCCACTCCTATAGCGGTGATTTGAATTAATAACAATGAACGAAAAATATTCATGTAGGTTATCAACAGTAGCTATGCCCTTTTGTGATTATGATTTTTTGCAATAGATAACAAATTTAACGAACAACCGAAAAGAAAGAGGCGTAAGTGCTCGAGTTATACCTCTTTATGATAAATTCTCCTTCACATAAATTAGAATATTACTAGCAAGGATGAAAGAGAAGGGGCGCATGTCCTGGTCATACACTTCCTTAGTGTTTATCAATTGGACTTACGTCAACTTGGCATTTCGAAACAAAATTCACAAAAAACCTCTCATAGGAATAGGAAAATTCTATTCCGAAGGGAAAAAAAACGCTCTTTTGATATCGTAAGAGAAAAATCTGAACATAATGGCACTTACGCTCCTTTAACTTTAAAGTGATGGTATAAAAAAAAGTTATCTTCATTGTGTTTCTTTAGTAATTATTATTTTTTATTTATTAATAGTTTTCTCCGAGGCTGTTTTTGTTCCATCTTTTTTCATTTTTTTTATATCTAATCATGCTCGGCAATTGAATGTCATATTCATCAATTTTTTACGTGGACACGTCTTACTTCCATTACCTAGGCTACATCATATACGTGGCCAAGTCTAAACTCATCGGGTGTATCAGCGGCACTGGCTAGTGTCGCGATAGATACAGCCACCCGACCTTTTTTTAAACGCATTTACATCTCTGCATATTTCAATCAATTACTAATGATTGAATATTTCACATCAGCTATCGCAGTAATAATTTGCACCGTTATTGCACGTTTGCCCTCGCCAATAACACCAAATCCACCCTTTTCCTGCCCATACAATATCAATTGAACAAAGAGAGCTGAAATATAAATTCCAACGGAATTATAATTCTGTCACCCCCGGCTATTAACGCGCAAAGAGAAAAGAAGTGGAATTGAAGAAATCGATAAGAAAAAAAAAGCTATTTCAGGGGTATTTGAACCCATGTTTGTCAGTTATCGCTGTGCAAATCCACCATACGCGTTACTTCCCCTTCTCCTACGTTTCCCTTCACCTCCAGACTTAAGCCACCCAATATTAATCAAACGAAAAGAGCTACTTAAAAGGAAATGGCATAGCAAGTACCAAAAAGGCCTTCTCTATAGCGAAATGGGCATTTGTCACAAATCTATGTTTCTTCGCCTTTTCATTAAACTATACTGATTGAAAATCTCTGAATAAAAAGATCTAGACAAACAGGCCTAATTACTAGTTTGTAACGGCACAGAAGCGTATCTCTACACCCAAGCCTCCTCCATACTTCGTGTTTTGCTCGTCGTATAATGAAAGAAGCGTATGTGCTTGAATTACGCCTGTTTGTAATTTTTTCTTCTTAAGATGAACTAGATCAGCTAAAAATAAAATGGCGTATGTTCAGGAGATACGCTTACTTGGTCCTAACTTTTCGGAAGCATATCCATTTGCCGCTACAATAATTTTTCAATGAGAATCGTTCTTGGGGGGCATATGGAGAAAAAACTTGAGTGAAAAGTACGAGTCTCTTCGGTAATAATGGGGTGACCTTAAAGTAACTCATCAGTGCAATAAAATTTAAAGATTTTTGAAAACTACAAAAAATCGCCTGAAAGTGATATTAGATTTTTTAATCGTAATTTTTTGCTCGATTTAATGACCGTTTAAATTTTTCAAAAAATCAATTTTGAAAAATCAACATTTTACCCAGCGTCTTATGGAAAAACTCATAATTTTTTTCTGAATAAAGATTAAAATCTGAATTTTTCACTCAAAATATGAAAAAAATAATAAAAAATATTGACACTTGTTTCATGAGGTTTATCCGTTTAGTTTTTGTTGATATTAACAATAAACAGTGAAAATTGACGAGAAACCGGAACCGAAATCGACATGGCAACGTCTGCTCGAGTAAAGAGGTTATAGCGTTCACTCCACTCGACTCCCGCCTGTCATTTTAATATCCAGCGTTGCCACGTATATTTGCAAGCTAGTCAACTGAATTACTTTTTATTGATTTTTACTTTTTTAAAAATCGAAAAATGTTATAATTTTCATATTGATGACCTCAATAATTCTTATAAATAATTTAAAAATGAAAACAATAATTTTTGGAAATTGTTTAATTTTTGTACACTCAACGACTTTATGTGTACTGATGAGCTACTTTGAAGTGTGGGAAAAAATTACGGTAATTTCAAGTGAAAATTGCGGTATGTCACGTACTTTTTCCCCACACCACAAGGTCGCCCGACAATCACTGAACAGACTCGTAATTTTTACTCAACTTTTCTCTCTGTGCAGTGCACTTCATTTCCAAGGTAACAAAAAAACATACACCCCTTTGTTATTACAAAAGACAAGCAGGCGGCAGCGACATGCGGCTATAAATTAGTAACTTCAGATTTGCGGTTGTGGAATTTGCTAATTTTACGTGTGCATTTTCTTTTCGCCATCAATCAATTGATGGAGCGCTTCCGAATGGTCCTTTCAATCCTTTTTGCGTATTATAGTAAATGTTTTGCATCTCATATCTCGAAAGCTAAATATCTCCGGAACTAATCGTCCGATTGAGCTGATTTTAAATACCAAATATTATAATCATAAGAGACACCTTCATGCCAAATTTCAAGTTGATATCTTCATTTTTTCAAAAGTTAGCGTGTTTACAAGGATTTTCAGTGAAAAACGGAAAAATAACCATATCTCAAAATTTTTGTATAAACGGGTATACATATTTTGATTGATTAAGATGTGTGACGGAGTTCCCAGGGAATCCGCCATTTTCAATAATCAGTTGAGAGCAGAGGGTAAGTGAGATCAAGAGAGAGAGAGGGAGAACCGAGTCCCAAACGGGTATTCGTCAGATGTAAAGCCCGTAATGCCCCAGCTCTCGATAAAACACGGGTATTCGTCAGATGTAAAGCCCGTAATGCCCCAGCTCTCGATAAAACTCGGGTATTCGTCAGGTGTAAAGCCCGTAATGCCCCAGCTCTCGAAAAATTCCCCCTTGCTCCGGAAAAACCTGGAAGAAGCTCTGTGTTTGCCCAAATCGACTCTACCCAGCTCTCGTTACTTTTATTAAACTCAGTTGTCAATTTATTATCGGGGTAAAACCCCTTTTTCACTCCATTTTCGTTAAAGTTCAATAAAATTTTGGTTATGTTACATGCTACGGTCTACGAGATATAGTTAAAGGGACCGAGGTCATGGAGGATCAGGGCCAACATAATGTGCCACCCCATGTATCTCAACAACCCCTTTTTGGTTATGTTAATGGAGATAATACAGAGGACAAGTTGAAATGCTTGCGCTCCCTTGGGTGTGTGAGGGTCAAGATCTATACAGTTCTGTACGGATGGAAGGCCATACGGGTGAAATTAGCCCCTTTATCCGTATGGATCGCCCGGGCTTATGGATTAGTATTGATTTTTGTTCGTATATTTCTTGATTCCTCACCGGAGAGTGTACTCCGGCGATAAACTACTTGTTTCCCGGTCGTAGACGAGGGTAAACAGCCACCCTCCCACGTAGCTACCGTTTGGTTAAAAGAATCCCGCTTCATTTAAGATAAATCTCCCGATCTCTAGAATCTTCGGATTTAAATATTTAAAATTATTCGCGCGCTAGCGCCACAAACCAATAGAGTCGATCTACTGTCATGCCCCTCACGGTATGGCCCGGCCTTACCGACGGCAACAAGTTGCCCGCATGACTGCGCCATGTGCCGAGCAGTCAGTCGTGATTCACCCACGAGAGAATACACTTCCGCGTCGAGAAGAGTTACGGTGAACGAAAAAGGACATCTCCCGTGTGCAGAAGCTGCCAGGAGGAGGAAAAAAAAATATAATGGTGAGTACTGGTGTTTATTCTCTGTGTTTTAGTGTTACGGTGGCCCCTCCCCAGTGAATAAAAACCCGGTAAAACATCGAATAACCCCCATGGCGTCTCGCTACGTTGTAATATGACGCCATGACGACTCACCATTGCTTTCGATCGCCCATGCTCTCGTCATACCCGAGTTACGGTACACAGTTGGCCCTGGAGAATTTTCAATTAGAAAAATTATAATTCTTAGGGTTAGAAAATACTCAATTGATTTTTACCCACCTCGTGGAAAATTTATCCCGGGTAAATTAAAGAATAACCCCGAATAATCAAGAAAAATGCCCCCGAGACTATACGCACGAGAAAAAGGTCTCGAATAAGGATTGTTCCGGCAAATAAATGCTCTCGAAAGAAAAATAATACCGGAAAATGTTCTCGTTGGAAAAAGACTCTCGAAAAAATGTTCACGGGAAAAATAACCCCAAAATTACGCTCTCGACAACCTCCTCGAGGATACACCCATGGAGACGACGCTCAGGTTAAAGTCCCCGAGTTTATTCCCTCAAAGTAATGCTCTGGACCCTGGGCAATGTTAAGAAAACCCCCCTAATACCTCCGGTTATGAATAACCGTGCATAAAACCTCGATTTTTCCCGAAATTATGGTAGAAAAGCCTCTGCCACGCGCCATGTCGCGCACCGCTACCGTCCCTCTATCTCTCTCTCTCACACTCACACGCTACCGTATCAGACTCTCTCTCTCAGATTCAGGGATTTAAGAAAAACGACTTGAATGCTACGGCCATTATCACCGATATTATGAACAATATCTTTAATTAATAATATTTCGATTCTGACTATAATAAACCTGTTTGCTAATCGAATAGTCGTACTATTCACTGTAAATATTTCGGAATAATGAGATTAATCGAGAGTAAAAATCTATTGTTCCAATTATTGACTATTCCCGACCTCTTTTCAGCTCTAATTCAAGATTTTCCGGTTAATAAGACTTTCTCGTATATTTCTATTTTCTGGTCTTCATATCGCCGAATCCACCCCTCTCTCCACGACCCGCACCCTGAGCAGCCCGAGCCTTCCGTACCCTTATCCTTGGTTTTTCCTCCACTTTTGAGTTTTGGTTATTTGATTCCGGGGTGGTTGTTTTGATTTTACGGTTTAGTTATGGTTGCGGTTTGTTGAATCCGCGTCCCCAAAAATTCAGCTGGCGCCCAGAAAAATTTCTTTAAGGTAGGATGAGCTTAAAACCATCCTGGAATCGAGTTCCGGTCCCGTTTTATAGTTTTGGAGTTCCGAGGGAATCCGAGGATAAGAACGAAGTGTGATACTTGATAATGCAATATGTTAAATTTAAGAGATTAGGGAAAAAGTGTCACAGATGAAAGACATCGAGACGAAGGTTTTGAAAAAAAAAAAATCGATTGAGTCGTTTTTGAGATATTCAATAAAATAGATCCACATACAAAGTTGAATATCTCCGGAACCACCTTTCCGATTGAGCTCATTTTTAAAATCAAACATGACAATCATGAGAGTCACCTTCATGTCAAATTTCAAGTTGATATCTCCATTTTTTCAAAAGTTAGCGTGTTTATAAGAATTTTCCGTAAAAAACAGAAAATTGGCCATGTCTCTAAAACCTTGCATTGACCGGTATATATATCCTGGTTGATTCAGATAGTAGACAACGAGACAAAGATTTTGAAAAAAAAGCCAATAGGTTTGGTCATTTCTGAGATATTCACAAAAAACGATTTACAAACAAATCACTATTCCTCAAAAACTACTCAATCGATCGTGCTGAAATTTGGCACAGAATTAGCTCCAACTAATACCAACAATCTGACAAAATTTCAGATGTTTCGGAAATGATTTTCTCAATTAATTGGTCAATTTAAGGAAAAGTGACCCCCGAGTGGACACGCGAACAGATGGACATTGGCTCCAAACTTCGTATTTTTACGTTTCAGACCATTCTACATCATTTCCAACCAAAATTAGACAATGTAAAAATAGATCAATGACAATGCTTCCATTCGGAAGCAAAAATGAAAAAATTATGGCGTTTACGCCCCTTTCAATCTACGGTGACGAGAACAGTTCACGTTAAATATAATAAAAGGTCCACTCATTACCACTATTGTATGACATGGATTATATTAATTTCACTAGAGTGTTAGAATATAATTTTAAGTTTTCAAAATAATAATCAACATTGGGAGAAAATTCCCAAGTCCCTTCAAGATGTTAACCTTTTTTTTGTTCGAAAAGGAGAAGCTGATTACTTCAGTATTAGCGTCGGAGGCCTTTGTTGTTAATTTATGGCTGCCAAGTGCTCCGACGAGTTTTCTGGCGTCTTTTACGACGTCTGATGGGGGCACAAAACAAGCAGACGTAGAGGCCATGCGACTGAGGCTATGCAGCTATAGATATGCGTTGTTTCCTTGCCATCAATAAATTGATGGTGAGCTTCCGGATGGTTTTTTAAATTGAACTGGTTCAGTTAGCCGAATAGTGAGAGGACACGTTAGAATGAAAAAAATTCAATTTCGCGATTTGAAAGACGTCGTTGTTTCTTCGTTTATATCTTGTTTGAAGGTGTGAACGTTTTTTTACTCGATTTCATAATTGGTGATCTATCGGGGGGTTATGGGGAAGTATTAGGAATTTTTACAGAATTTTGGAACTGGTTCAATTATTGGAAAAATGAGGGCGTACTGGTGACAAAATCACACAAATGGCAACGCTATTAACATCTTCAATCATCTAACTTCATTCCCACAGGTACAGATTACAATAATTTCCAGTGAAAAATAGAAAAATGGCCATATTTGGAAACCTACATGAATGAATATATGTACATAGTTTGTTATTATCGTAATTCCCGAACGAATCTCTCTGGAACTGACCGTCCGATTGAGCTGATTTTCTATACCAAACATGACAATCACAAGAGTCACCTTCATGTCAAATTTCAAGTTGATATCTTGATTCCTTCAAAAGTTAGAGCAATTACAATTATTTTCGGTGAAAAACAGAAAAGTGGCCATAGCTCAAAAACTTTGTATCGACGGGTATATATATTTTGGTTAATTAAGATAGATAATATCGAGACGAAGATTTAAAAAAAAAAAAGAAATCAAATCGGTGCAGTCGTTTTCGAGATATCGAATAAATTAGATTTATATACAAAATTGAATAACTCCGGAACTAATTGTCCGATTGAGCTGATTTTCAATACCAAACATGACAATCATAAGAGTCACCTTCATGTCAAATTTCAAGTTGATATTTTTATTTCTTCAAAAGTTAGAGCAATTACAATTATTTTCGGTGAAAAACAGAAAAGTAGCCATATCTCAAAAACTTTGTATTGACGGGTATACATATTTTGGTTGATTGAGATAGATAATATCGAGACGAAGATTTTGAAAAAAAAATAAATAAAATCGGTGCAGTCGTTTTTGAGATATTGACGTCAAAAGATTTACAAACAAATCACTATTTCTCAAAAACCACTTGACCGGTCAAGCTGAAATTTGGCACAGAACTAGCTTCAACTAATACCAACAATCTATCAAAATTTCAGATTTTTTGGGAATGATTTTCCCACTTAATTGTTAAATTTACGAAAAAGTGACCACCGAGTGGACACCCGCACATACGGACATTGGCTCCAAACTTCGTATTTTTACGTTTCAGACCATTCTACATCATTTCCAGCCATAATTAGAAAATGTGAAAATGGAACGATTACAAGGCTTCCATCCGGAAGCAAAAGGGCGGGGATTTTTCCCAAAGGGGAGGAAGTTGTCAACCAGGTAAATCGGGGAAAATTTGAATAGTATGCGTCAACTCATCCAGTCGGGTTTTGCTTACGATTGGACGACCGCCTAATGGAAAGGAGGAAGGGGGAGTTCTAATGGAGGAGATGGTTTCTACTCCGCTCTTCGGTTCTGCATTGAATAAAATTCATAAACAACATTTAACGTTCATTAAGGCTATCGTGACAAACGTTCATCCAACTCATCGAAAATTGTTAAGTATAAAAGTAAGTAACATATCACTAGCTTTTCGAGGATTGTATCCACCATAAGCCGCATTGTCTCAATCAACTCACTCATATCATTGTCTGCTGCAATCATTTTTGCTTTGCTGAAACCCGAAAACGAGAACAGTTTTTATTCAATATAGTAAATGGTACTCTCATTAATACTGCCTACAAGACTTTTTAGTTATTCCAAATTAACTATCGCGTTGTTCATCTTAATATGGCGGTATACAATTTATCAACCTTAGCCAATGGACAATATTAATTTCACTAGTTTTAGAATATGTAAAAATGTGACATTTTTAAAAAGATGATCTAAATGTGGGAGAAGCTTCCCAGCCCCTAAAAGATCGTTATCGTACTTTTCACCTTTATAAAAAAAAAGTAATCACTCCGATCCTACCGTGTATGTACCGTCGAAAGCCTTTGCTCCTAATTTATGACGGTGGTAGGAGTCGAGGGGCTGGAAACTCTTTGCAGTCATGTGTCACTAGCTACTGGAATCAATTTGCAGTCACGCATGAAATCAATGAAATCGGTGATATCACTGAAATCTCATGATTTCAAACCATTAAGTCATTTCTTGAAGTCACAATGAATTCATTTGCAGTCAATGAAATCATGTGAAATCGAAGAAATCACTATATGCATGTGACGACTCTCAAATCTTGCTTTACCTCCACAAAGCAAAATTATTATATAGGAGACTGGTGTCTAACTATTCAAAGAAAATGATTACGAGACATGTTTATTAGGATTAACACTGAACTTTGCGAATGCAAGAGGAAAAACATTTAATTCAACTCTTTTCTATTTTTTTCCGCGAGTTCTGAGTAGCCGGGCAACGATTTTGAAGATATCAAACGAGAAAGAATCGAAAAGACGAAATTATGGGTGGGCCGGTTCCGGGGGTCAGCCATTCTCCAGTCAAAATGGCCAATTTTGACATTTTCTCTAATCCGACACTTTTCCATTTTTTTCCGTGAGTTCTGAGTAGCCGGGCAGCTATTTTGAATAATTGTTGTGCGCTACAGCGCTTACCGGAAGCTCGTCGCGCGCGTTAGCGCGCATGATGCCCTAGTAAAATCAATAATTCTGATAACTAATTATTCAGTTTCAATTATTATTTCAGTTTGGTGAAATTTTAGTGATTTCAATGATGCAGAAGTCATTGATTTCAGTTTGATGAAGTCAATAAAATCATGGTGAGTCATGAAATCACTAATAATCAAGGTTGCAATCACTGAAATCATAAATTCAATGAAGTTATTGGAATCACTATTAGTGAAATTGACTGCATTTAGCAGTCATGTGTCACTCGATCTTGGAGTTTCCAGCCCCTCGGTAGGAGTTCAACAGTTCTGTGAGGTTCTTTGCTACGTCTGACGTATGCAAGAAAAGGGCAACAGTTTTCCCCAACGGGGAGAGAGATGAGCATCAGGCTACAAGGACAATAGGAACTGCCATTCTTGAAACAGATCCAGCTAGCACTGGGGAGACATTCATTTATGCTACACAAATTTCTTTGGCATATAAAATCTACATTTGATTTCTACCCTCACGTAATAGATTAATCTTCCTCTCGTGATGCTGAGGCGCCATTTTTTTCTCCTTTTGCTTCCGAATGGAAGCATTGTCATCGACCTATTTTTACATTTTCTAAATTTAGTTGGAAACGATGTAGAATGGTCTGAAACGTAAAAATACGAAGTTTGGAGCCAATGTCCATCTGTTCGCGTGTCCACTCGGGGGTCACTTTTCCTTAAATTAACCAATTAATTGAGAAAATCATTTCCGAAAAATCTGAAATTTTGTGAGATTGTTGGTATTAGTTGGTGCTAATTCTGTGCCAAATTTCAGCTCGATCGATTGAGTAGTTTTTGAGGAATAGTGATTTGTTTGTAAATCGTTTTTTGTGAATATCTCAGAAATGACCAAACCTATTGGCTTTTTTTTTTTTTCAAAATCTTCGTCTCGTTGTGTACTATCAGAATCAACCAGGATATATATACCGGTCGATGCAAAGTTTTAGAGATATGGCCAATTTTCTGTTTTTTGCAGAAAATTCTTATAAACACGCTAACTTTTAAAATAATGGAGATATCAACTTGAAATTTAGCATGAAGGTGACTCTCATGATTGTCATGTTTGATAATAAAAATGAGCTCAATCGGACCAGCGGTTCCGAAGATATTCAACGTTGCATGTAAATCGATTTTATCGGATATCTCGAAAACGACTAAATCGATTAATTTTTTTTTTTTTTCAAAATCTTTGTCTTGATGTCTTCTATCTTAATCAATCAAAATATGTATACCCGTTGATACAAAAATTTCGAGATATGGCTATTTTTCTGTTTTTCACTGAAAATCCTTGTAAACACGCTAACTTTTGAAAAAATGGAGATATCAACTTGAAATTTGGCATGAAGGTGACTCTTATGATTGTCATGTTTGGTATTTAAAATCAGCTCAATCGGGTAGGTGGTTCCGAAGATATTCAACTTTGTATGTGGATCTATTTTATCGAATATCTTGAAAACGACTAAATCGATTAATTTTTTTTTTTTCTCAAAACCTTCGTCTCGATGTCTTCTATCTTAATCAATCAAAATATGTATACCCGTTGATACAAAAATTTCGAGATATGGCTATTTTTTCGTTTTTCATTGAAAATCCTTGTAAACACGCTAACTTTTGAAAAAATGGAGATATCAACTTGAAATTTGGCATGAAGGTGACTCTCATGATTGTCATGTTTGGTATTTAAAATCAGCTCAATCGGACAGGTGGTTCCGGAGATATTCAACTTTTGATATATGAAATGCAAAATATTTACTGTAATAATACGCGAAAAGGATTGAAAGGATCATTCGGAAGCGCTCCATCAATTGATTGATGGCGAATAAAAAACGCACACGTAAAATTAACAAACTCCACAACCGCAAATCTGTAGTTACGAATCTATAGCCGCATGTCGCTGCCGCCTACTTGTTTTTCTCTCTCGTACATCTAATCCTGCCGCCTTTTACACAATATGCATATGCATGCATTAAACTCCTCTTTCGTCGGTCAGTCATGATAATTAACGTCAGTTAAAGATTGAAATAAATGTTCAATATTTAATTATCTAGACCATGAGTGACTTTACTACAAAATTTCAAACGAACTTGTTCTTAGAAAATTGGGAGCTCTATAAAAAAAAAAAATTCTTTCGCTACTCGTTCTCGAGATAAATCAACGATTAACAATAATTTTGAAAATTATTCTTTATTTTCTACCATTTTTGCTTCCTGATGGCACCCTTGTGATCGCTTTTCCTTCTACTTTCTCTAATTTTGCCTGGACACATTACAAAACGTTAGAGATTTCACGTTTTAAAAAAATGTCTATATGTATGGGTGTGGTTGTCTGTAAATACGTTTTGTCTCCAAATTATGTAAATAATTGCATAAATCTCACCGATAAATATCTGAAATTTTAAATAAAAATTGTTATCAGTTATGTTGATTTTGGCAAAAATTGCAGCCTGGTCGGTCCCTCAGTTCCCGAGATATAGCGGCCTGGGAAACGTGGGAGAGGAACGCGTTGCGTGCAGACACACTTAATCTTGAAAAAAAAACGAAAACGAAGTTTTCTTTTAAAAAAACGCCAAGTAACCATTTTTACGCGTATTTGATTATCTTCTGGGCATTTGAAAAAAAAAAAACAAATGGACTAAAAAGCGCCAAGTCAGATATACTTACGAGAAAAAAATTAGTAGAGGCAGGACCAAGGGACTTGGCGCGGTTTTTTTCTATTGTCAAAATCACTGCTGAGCATCATTCGATCAATTCAATTTTAGCAGTACTTACTGAGAGCCTCGTCGTCTTCATCTTGTCAACCGCGCCAAGTACCTTGGTCCTGCCTCTACTAATTTTTTTCTCGTAAGTATATCTGACTTGGCGCTTTTTAGTCCATTTGTTTTTTTTTTTTCAAATGCCCAGAAGATAATCAAATACGCGTAAAAATGGTTACTTGGCGTTTTTTTAAAAGAAAACTTCGTTTTCGTTTTTTTTTCAAGATTTCAGTAGTTTTTTCAAAATGAGTCCATAAAGAGAATCCTTTCTTCCGTACTGCTCTTCGGCAAAGCGCGAATTATTACGGAAAAATGTTGCCTGGGCCGTCGTTATGAGGTTAGAAGATTTTTTACTCATGGGGAGTTGGTGGGCCGCGCTGGAGAGGAAAATATTTTTTTTTTGTGTCATACGATTTTTGTGAATTTTCGAGAAGTCTGAGTTGTTTATTTTTGTATTTCCGTATAAATACTCATCGGAAAAATGAATCAATAGATTATGAGTTTTTGCAATCGTTTTATCATTTTAATCCTTTTAATTGAAAAAAATTATCCTAAAATTGTAATTTCGTATTCATTATTTTGCGATTATTTCGAGAACTAGTGGTTTTACATGAAAATGTTAACAGACCTTTTTTGTTTAAATTTCATTCTCTACAAAAAAGGTCTTTTCAGATTTTTCTTTAAATTCAATTTTTGCTGAGATATTTGTTAAATAATAAATGAAAAACCCAACAAAAAATGTATAAAATGAATTCATCTTTATTACATTGACAAAAATACAAAATACAAAATTGAAAAATAATTAGTCATCACTCATCTTCACTCCTCTCTCCCCTACAATCCTCGAAACTCTTAGAAAATATCAATTTATCTCCTAAAAATCCATAAACCTATCAATAATCCATTTATCATCATCGAATCAAATTAAAACTGATTAACTAAACTACTGCGTATCAATGACCCTATCAATATGTCCCTTCAACATCTGCAGTTGCCTGAGAGCCTCAGCATCCAACTGAGGAATATTAGAGGAAACCCCTCTCGAGTGTGAATTTGATCTTCTATCACTCGATGCACTTGATTTTTGGACTCTCCCAGTTGTTCTGGATGATGATTTTGAATTTCTGGGCTTTTGGGTCATTGATGTGACCTTGTCAGCCCTTGAGACCCTCTCCTGACCAATCCCACTTTCTGTAACATATCCATCGTCCACAGAAGCTGCTGTGTGTCTCTTCAGAGATTTTGAATTCTTGACTGTTGAGGGGGGAATTAAGGGTGGAATGTCTTCACTGGTTGATGAGACATCGTCGTAGTCCTGGTCCTGATCCTCCAGGAATCTTGATAGAACTCCAAGTGTCAATTTATGAGCCTCTGGGGGAATTTTAGAGAGTTACTCATTTGGTTTGAAAAACTTTTGAACATCATGTCGAAGTCTGAGTCCATTTTACGAAGACGAGCTTTTGCTTGACGTTGATTGAAAGTCTTTTATCAGCATGTCACTCTCCTCATGGGTGGAGAGGGATGAGTTGCGTTTACGAGGCTGCTTGTACGGGGCATGATGATGGTGTTGGTGGTGGTGATGATAGAGATGTTGATGAGGTTCTGAAAGATTTTCAAAGCAGTTAGATGGGTTCCTTCAGTTTGGGGGGAGATTATCTGGAGAAGGAGAGGGTTTAGGGGGATATAAAAAAGGACCTTTTTTGTAGAAAATTTTGTAGGCTACAAAAAAGGTCCTCTAAGATTTTCGGATTAAGTCACTCGATTAGGAGATAAATTGATAATTAAGTGAGAGTAATTTAGGAATTGGTCCTGTTGGAATTCTCTCTGATTAATTATTGAATTATCTGGGAAACGTGAGGTTCTAAGAGAATTTATCAAAAGACATTTTTTGTGGGAAATTTTGTCAGCATCAAAAAAGGTCTTTTGATATTTTCTCCTAAAATGAATTGTTAAAAATGTGGGTGATTTTCGGTGAGGATCAGGGTGGTCGAGAGGTGGGTGGAGGAAAAGTTTTTAGAGGAAACACAATGTGAACACAGAGAATTTTAGGCCGAAGCCAAGTCAATATATATTTAACACAATAAATAAGTTGATGTACAGATTAGATAAATTTCACTGATAAAGTTCACTGATAATGTTCGATGTAGTTCACTGATAATGTTCGATAAAGTTCACTGAGTTGATTTGCTAACTTTCCGGGTGAATTTACTGATAATTAAACAATAAAGATAATTTTCAATGGTAAGTAAAAGATACGATACGATACGTTGCGATGAGAAGCTACGTACTAACTGAAAATTAGAGGCACAATTGCCCCCTCGGAGAGATTCGGTGATGCTCGGGTTAAATTTGAATATGGCCGTCAGTACGGACCGTAGAACCCTCAATTTTGGGTAAGATTTCTAACATGAATAATTCCAGAGTTAAATGCATTATTGAGGAAGATTTCACGGTTGAGGTTAATTATTTTATGATTTTAATCAGTAATTCGTGATTTTTGAGTGGATTTACCTTCGAGTCGGTGTGAGAATGTGTCAATAGCTGGCGTTTGGTGTCATCCTTCAAGCATTCGACATTTTTGAGGCCCAGATATCTTTTTTATCCAATTAGTTAATTGTTTAAATACAGTCGAAGATTATTTGACGAGTGTTTACATCTTTGTTTCGAATAACCAATTATTCCTGAACAATTAAAATAAACCACTAATTAATTATTTTCTCTCTTTCATTTTCGTCACTTTTGTAACGATTATCTGAGAAACTGAGGATTTTAAGAGAAAATATCAAGAGACCTTTTTTGTAGGAAATTTTGTAGGCTACAAAAAAGGTTTTTTGAGATTTTTGGATTAAGTCACTCGTTTAGGAGATAAATTGAGATAATTAAGTGAGAGTAATTTAGGAATTGATCCTTTTGGAGTTCTCTCTGATTAATTATTGAATTATCTGGGAAACGTGAGGTTCTAGAAGAATTTATCAAGAGACATTTTTTGTGGGAAATTTTGTCAGCCTCAAAAAAGATCTTTTGATATTTTCTCCTAAAATGAATAATTCCAGAGTTAAATACATTATTGAGGAAGATTTCACGGTTGAGATTAATTATTTTATGATTTGGATTAGCAATTAGTGATTTTTGAGTGGATTTACCTTCGAGTCGGCGTGAGAATGTGTCAATGGCTGGCGTTTGGTATCATCCTTCAAGCATTCGACCTCTTTGAGGGCCAGATATTTTTTTTATCCAATTATTTAATAAATATAGTCGAGGATTATTCGATTGAGGCCCAGATATCTTCCTTATCCAATTATTTAATTGTTTAAATACACTCGAGGATTATTCAACGAGTGTTTACCTGTTTATTTTAAATAATAGCAAATTATTCCTGAACAATCATTAAAATAAACCACTAATTAATGATTTTCTCTCTTAATTTTCGTCACTTTTGTAACGATTATTTGATAAACTGAGGATTTTAAGAGAAAATGTCAAGAGACCTTTTTTGTAGGAAATTTCATAATCTACAGGAAAGGTCTCTTAAAATTTTCGCTTCAGATGATCCATTACAGAGATAATTCGATTATTAATACAGTAGTTACCTTTTTGGATGGTATTTCAGCCTGTGAATGGCACGTAGAAATTCCAGTGATCCAGTGATTTGTAAATCAATTCCTCTGGCTTACGTGTATCAATTCAAAGCACATATCCATCCTCTTAACCCATAGCAACTTCATGGGATTTTACTGAATTCTAGGCAACTGCTGTTGTATTATAACATTCACCGTTTGATTGACAAGTTGACAAGTAAATTACAACAACAAGGGAAAATAACCTCAATATCACTCGCCACTCAGCGTATGCGCAGCGCTGTATTTTCAACGCAAACATTTTTGGCTAATTCCACGCCACTACCAACTTGCAAACTTGATTCTGAGACGAAATAATCTCAATTGATTATTTTCGAGAAATCCGCGTTGTTTATTTTTGTATCTCCGTAAATACTCATCGGAAAAATATGATAAATATATTAATCGCAAGACGATAGGCGATTTATATAATGAAAGTGACGTTAGTTTCCGCGTAATCAGTACCATTCTCATTTTATGGAGATATTAATATACGGAGGTAGTGGAGGGGGTAGTTGTCTCGTGTATAGATACGCGGTAGCTGTCGGCCACTTTTATTTGAGTCGAGTCGAGTTGAGTCGAGCGGGAAATTTAAAAAATGGTTACTTGGCCGATACGCTACCGCGTATCTCGATTGACTAATTTAATATCGAACATATTTTATTCTTATAAGAGGAAAATTTCCAGTCCCATCCGAATGTACGTTATTGTTTTTCCCTATTATTTCCTAGGTTTTCTTCCGATTTACAATTTCTTCGGCCGGGAACATTAAATGTTTCCTTCTTTTTTGCACCTCTTCTTTTCTTGGATTTTAATTTTGGCAATCCCGTTAACGACATTTTAGCATTTAGTTAATCTTCAGCATTATCAATTTACATTATGACAAATAATTTTTCGTTCGAATACCTTTGTTCTGAATATTTATGACTTTATTACGGTCTCAACTATTATCAGGCATAATTAACGATTGTCCCTGAGATTCACTGACACCAATTATCATTCTGACCCCTAAACTTCCTACATTTTAATTGTCTATACCTGTCCTACTTCCGCAGGTACGCGTAAAATTATCCTCCGGTCCCTTAGTAACCAAGTCCTTAGTTGATGAAATTCTAGGTACCCTCTGTCCCCTATATATGCTTTAGGGATTTATCAACCCCGCAAGCCCATAAAATTTTCCCTCTTCCCTCTATCTTCAGTTTATATTCTCCTACCTTGAATTTTCATCAATTTGAATCTCAACATTGCACATTGAATCCTCGTTCATGCCTGAAGGATAATTGCATACTGCTCGACCTAATGTGCGCTTTTCCATTCACATCCCTCCCACTCCAATTTGAAAAAAATTAGGCTCATACACCCATTTATAGGGAGGCACGATTGTAAGACTGTGAAGGCTGGTCGAAAAGAGGCAGAAACGTTTTTTTGAATGTTCCCGTTCGGCCACCCATCTCTGTAGCAAGGGATTATTTTGCTGGCAATTAATTATTCAGTTTTTTCCATGTTAATTAATTCTATGTAAGGCGAAAAATGTAATCTAATAAAAAATAACCAGGGAGAAAGAGCTTCAATTGATTAATCTTCCTTATCCATGTTAATTAAATTTTTGAAGACCTTTTTTTTGTAATTCTAATCCCCCTTAGTCCCCGAATATGAAATTACTTCATTGTGGATTTCAGATTTTTCCGTTGATTTCTTCTGTAAAAAAGCCAATTTTTTATTTCGATAATCAAATTATTTCCATATAAGAAATGTAATTCAATTCTCCAACCGCAATCATTATTTTTCAATTAAACAAAATGGATAACTAATAATATCGATATTATATTTCACACCACCTCGAAAAAATTAATTTCCATTAAATTGAAAAAAAAAATTTTTTAACTCCTCATCTGCTTTTTTCTCAGCTTATAATAATCGACCCCTTCAAAATTTGAACAACAGTCAAATAACACAAATAGCATTCCCCAACCAGTACCTAATTCCCCTTCATTTACCTGCAACGGTAAGGGAACCTAACCTTTTCCAGATCTACCCAGAAATTTCTAGATAGAGGAAACGTGGAAAAGGGATTGAAAGTGCAATAAAACGGTCACTTCGGTGAAGCAAAAAAAAAGGTCTTGGTCGAAACATAAACAGGTAATAAAAATAAATTTAGCACCATGTGCATGTCCGTACAATGAAAATTCCGAGGATATAGTGGTGAATGGGCCACTCTTCTTCAATGTGGATTAAAAAGGGGAAAATGGCTCTTAGCAATAAATTAAAATTGAAAAGGTATCGAATGACCCAAAGGACAATAAAATATCCTCTAGGCTCAAAATGTGGGGGAGGGAGTTTGGGTCACATGTCGAGGTATATACTTAAAATCGTCAAGGGGCGGTCGGTTTACAGTCCAGAATGGATTCTTTTGTTTCTTCTGTATATTTCCACTCTTCTGTTCTATTTCTATCAGTCCAGTCGGTGAGGATTTAAAACTGAGTTTGTTGGCCAATTTACTTTAAAGTGTCGGATTTTGATGATTTTTTTTTTTTAAATACTCAGAATGACATCCGCAAAAAAAGTGCCCTGAAGCCAAGGTGTGCATTTTGTTTATAAACAAAATACCCCTTGAAGCGGTCATTTTCATTTTAAAATATCTCGAAAACTGTTGAGAAGTTATCGAGACATACAGTGAGAAAAAGTTGCGTAATTCAATAACGAATAAAATGGCTTTTGATTTTTGTCTTCACGAACAATAGTTTTTGAGTTATGGTCATTTGTTTGTCAGCGCGCGACGATCCGCGCGCTTCACGCTATAAACAAATGGCTGTCAGTCAACCAAAAATTGATATTTCAATTTAATTTTTTTTCCCCCTTGAAGAAGATTTATAGCGCATACTCCCAGATTTTTTTCTAATATTTTCCGTTGATTTTCATCAAGTTTTTGATGAAAAATAATTAATTTTCAGAGTAGTCTTCAAACAAGATTATTTTTATAATAACATATTTTTTTTTTTTTATATACTGGTTCGAAAATTATTAAATTATTAACATTCGTTCAGAAAATATAAAATTTTCACTATATTAGGACAATAAATGTATAAAATGAATTCATTCACTCTCGGTCAGTCCGCTGTAGGAGCGAGAGAGATAACGCTAGTAGAGTCCCTGCGTAAGACAAAGACGCTCGATCTTTTCGTGCGTCGTCGCCATTCAAACATACAAATAAAATGTTTAAACATTGAAATTATGGATTATAATCATTATGTCTATTGGGAAATCTATTGGTCTTGCATTTCAATCTTTCTTCATTTCATTTCACGATTATGAATGCAGAGGAGCCGTTTATCATAACAAATAGCATTTCCATTGTTGTTCAATTTCTTCAAACATTGAAAAAAAAAAATTACAAAAATAAGTTGGAGTGTCAATTTACGTGTCGAATGGAGTACACGTCAAAGTCTCCAACGGCAATGTCCTTCAATTTTTTGACATCTGGAGCAATTTCAGATGTTTTTAGAACAAAAGAGGGATATTTATGGGAGATGATTCGAATTAATTGAGAACATATATTTCGTTTTTTAATTTATTCTCTATATTTTTTCTCTCTGTACCTCTAGAGATATTTTGGAGTTTCGTTCATTTTTCTGAAATGGACTGAACTTTGTCTAGAAGTTCTGCCAAGACTTGGAAATGATTCAGAAATTTCTGAGACAAACTCGGAAGTTTTTTTGTGTCAAAAATTTCTCTATAGAGACTTAAAATTTATCTATTTTTAATTAAAAAAATGTCCCAATTTTCTCCCGAGACTCAGAAATAATTATAAAAATATCTAGAGACCAACTCGCGAATTTCTGTCTATCTTAAATTCCTCTCGAGACTTGAAATTCATTTTTTCAAAAATTAAAAAAAAAAATTGTCTCAACTTTCTCCCTAGATTTAGAAGTACTAGAGAGTTTTTATATGTCTGAAACTTCTCTCGAGACTTGAAAATTATTTTTAAAGGTAAAAAAATTTCCCAATTTTCTCCTCAGACTCAAAAATAATTTTGAAAATATCTAGACGAGTTCAAGACTTGAAATTGATTTTTCAAAAGTAAAAAGGAATGTTCTAGATTTCTCCCCAGATTTGAGAATTATTCGAGACTTTCTGTGTGTCTTGAATTTTTCTCGGGACGTGAAATTTGTTTTTTAAAAGTAAAAAACTCATCAAAATCCGACACTTATAAAGTAAATTGGCCAACAAACTCGATTTTGAATCCTCACCGACTGGACTATATCTTCTTATTATTTGTGGCTTAAGTGTTTATGTTCTCCGCCCAGAATCCTAAAAACATTGAAATTTACTCGTAATTTCCAAATTTCAAATGGAATTGATATTTTCATGGCATTTTAATTTTTTTTTTTGGGAGAATAAAAATCTCAACAATTTAATTTAATTTCTTAGGTTTTTATTTGAGTCGAAATTAGAATTTTAAGGATTTATGTGAATTTTTTAGCTAGAAATTCTTCTGGTAGAAGCAAATTGTTAATATTTTTTTTTGTAGAATGATTCTCTTATTAGAATTTTGGAAATTGAATCGTGATAATGCAGTTCTAAAACTCGATAGTAAAATCATCTCTATGAGAAATTATTTTACGACCAAATAAAAAAATACTTATTTTATCTGAATTTTGAAAATGACAGGGTTGCCAATCACAATTGGGATTTGACCTATCGGGAGATGACATCTGAGGGGGGGGGGAAGAACATAGGTTAACAAATTCAAAGCAGCATAGGCGTATATGGCGAAATGTAGTCCATGCGCTGTGCCCCTTTCGCTTTTCGAAATTTATTTTTTTAGGGCGAGTCACTTTTACTATCGTACTTTCTGTTATGAAAAAAAAGTTTTAAATAAAAAAAAAACCTAATTTAAAAATACATTGATTTTATCTCTTAACATTTTTCACTATCTCTCATATTTAATGGCTTCGTACTATTCGGAGCGGCACGGGACTCGCCTAGGCGTACGGGTGCAGTTCGTGCTGCACTTCAGACAGTCTACAGGGACAACCGTTGAAGATAAACAAAAAAGTTTGAAATGAAAAATGTTTGCCTTTTAAAAAAACATCAATTTTAAAGGGGAACATTTTTTCTTATCTCTAAAGGTTGATGAGATAATCTCGTAATAAAGAGACAACGGTTCGAATTCACTTCGCTATAACAAATTCACTTCGAATTCACTTCGTTATAACAAACAGGCATGTGTATGGAAGGGAGGGAAAGTAACGTGTATGATGGGTTAAAACTAGTGTGATGTACCGTAAACATATTTTTGATTATTAATTAAAATAATGCAATGGATAAAATCGAATCATAAAATCAAGAAATTAATTTGATTCATTTAACATTATTATTTAAATCCGCATTATGGAGAGGGTTCATAACGATTTGCACAATTGTTATTAACAGGTTGTGATGAGGTATGAATAGAAAAGTCAATAACGATCACCAATTGCTTTTTATGAAACTTTGGAAAAAAACTGAACATAAATAAATCATAACTATAATCAATAGTTTAATAATTAATTTGCATAATTAAATATATCGTCGCATTCATTAATTTTTTTTTTTGTAATAACAAAGGGGCGTATGTTTTTATCCTCGGAATTGAATGTACTACCTTTTAGGAATGATTTGAGTTGATTAATTTTTGTAGTAACAAATGGGCGTAATTCCACAAAGTTAATCACAAAGGGACGTGTCTCCAGCACATACGCCCCTTTCATCCTATGATAAGCATCACATGTAATGTGAAAGGAGCGTAAGTGTTATTTTTTGAAAAAAATGAAAGGGGCGTAAGTGTTTTTTTTCTTTACTTAAAGGGGCGTAAGTGTGGAAATACGTCCCTTTCATTTTATGATGAGCATAAATATAATGTGAAAGGGGCGTAAGTGAGGAGATACGCTCCTCTCTTATTACAAACTGGTCGTTACGCCTGTTTGTTAGAACTTTTTTTTTACAGATTTTCGATTAGAAATTCTATGAAAAGCCGGAAAACATTGATTTTGGACATACGCCCCTTTAACTTTAAAAAGGGAGTTTTTGGTACATACGCCCCTTTCACTCTACGGCGACGATATAATATTGATCTTAAAGTAGCAAAAAAAAAAATGATATCAATGATAAAGAGGAATTGACCAAAATCTTGGGCATGTGCCCTCTCCTCTTGGTTTGAGCATGAGTACCACTGCTTCGACTCTTTTGTGAACAACTGTCCCCATCTGCCTAACTGTAAAAAATTGTGTTTAACAAAAAAAATTATAGAGGGCACTACTATTCTGTTCTTCGGTCGATAATTTTCTCAGGAGGTAACGGAATCTACTATTCTCAGTTCCTCACTGTGCTACTACGCGGCGCTACCTTCGCACTTCCTGTGCGGGGGATGAAACACAGGGATTTTCACCAAATGCAACCACATCATGAAAATCGACGTGATTGAAACAATCAAAATTCGATAATTATCCTTCCGAGAATGCAAGAGAAAATGCTCGATAATATGCTCCGAAATGAGCATGGCGGCGAAGATGAGCACATTTTTACCCCTTTGATTTCTCCGTCAACACAACGAACGCGAATGGAATTGCTTTTATTATTTAAAGTGTTTCCACATTCCACATATGTACAATTGCGACCGAAGATCACCCGTTTATTAATTTTAATGCTGTAGAAATTAATGATGTTTAAATTTAAATAGAACTGTGACGTTTGTGATCGACCAATACGTCGATTTAGTTATTAATTAATGGAAAAGTTAAACAATAGCTGGATGAGAGGAATGAGAAATGTGATTCTTGTGGAATTTTCATTTGATCCTTTTTTCCCATTACTTCCTGATTTCAATTAATTTAGTAATTTTTTTCATATTTTTAATTATTTTTATCAAAAAAAAAATATATAGTACGTCATCAGGACGTAACATGTGTGTATTCGTATGTATGTGCACACATTTTTCGTCAACGATTTCTCGCAAACGAATGGTTCGAATCGAATTTGTTTTTCTCTATATGTTGGGAGATGGAACCCGGGAAGTTTTTTGTTGTGAACCTCGATAATTTACTTCTACTTGAACGCACCAAAATTCGGGAGGGAGCTTGTGAGCGACCAATAATCTGGCGTAGACCACCTGCACCCCCAGTTTTAATCCATTTTATATTCAATTCTCTTCTAAATTGTTGAGCCTTCATGATTTCTCGTTGATTAAATTGACATTGTCAGAGCCATTTGAACAATCAAATTTTTAATAATTTTCTAGAGCATTGTTTATTGAAAAAAAAGTAGTATTGAATAATCACTAACTGGACCTCCGCAAAGCCCGTACGAACTTAGAAATGTTAAACTTTCGCCAAAAATGTTATTGAAGGGAAAATTAAAAAAAAAAAAAGCTTCAATCATCGTCTTTTAACGAAACTGTTTTTTCGGAACTCTTCATTGCTCCGAGATAATCTTTTTAACGATTTTTAAAAAGATTTAACTTATAAATAATAAAATAATTTTTTTAATCAGTTAAATCAATAAACGATAGTTGAGCCGAAAAAAAACAAATAATTATAAACTGGCAGAACTATTTCGTTTAGAAAGTCGTAAAAGGCGGAGAAAACCTCCAAAATTATTGTCTATTCGCAATGATTGAGTAGTTAGAAAAAAAAATTACAGGAAAAATAATGAGTTAATTAATTAATTTTTTTTTTTTTCATTTCCAATCATCAATTATCACCTTATCATTTCAATTATTCCATTCGGATCGCTTCTTCATAAATCATGGGAGGAGGGGGGCGGAGAGAATTTTGTTTGCTCATCTTTCCAGTTAATTAATATTTAAATTGGATTAATTCTCTGTCGACTTTACATTAATATGTGGATAAAAATATTTGTTTTTTTCATTTTCATCATGTCGTGATATGTTTCTGTATTATTCAATTGCATCCTAATACTCGTGCATCAAAAAACAAATCCAAGGATTCCTAATTATGTATGCATTATTGCGCTATTTGAATAACACATTCCATTGAGTTGACCACCCCTGCTCAACGAGTGTTCATCTCATAATGTAGTAAATACTGCCATCTCTTAACTCTAATTGAATGTAAAAATTTAAATCGATTGCGGATAAAAAGAATTTCATCTCTACTATACCGACCCTGTTTGACCGACAACAACGGTGGTGCACAAACGTGGTGGTGGACAAATGTTTTGGTGTACACTTGAAATGGTGCACAAACGTGCCATCCAGTTTGTCACCAGATGGTGTACAAACGTGGAGGTGTACACTTGTGGAAGTACGAACGAAACTCCCCCCCTAAAATTGGGTGGGTCTAAAACTGGCACATCTGCTAAAAATTTTTGACGTGGATACGTCTATAGTTTCGTTTTGAACTTTATGGTGATGGGGGGCGATTTTGTGAAATGATGTAAGTAGTATTTATGCCCCAGCGCCATCTACCGGGAAACATTTTACTCTTTCGAAAACTTATCATGTCACATTGATAACTTATCGACGGATAACTGCGAAATAACATACAGACAATTTAATCGTTCACACAAATACGTTGGCTTTCGTTTCATTATAAAACTTGTCAAATTTATGGAAACTGAATTTAATTCAACTTGATGTCAGACTCACCCGACGACATTAGGGAATACTCGTTTGGACCTGCCTTTTACTTGAAATATTGATGTCAATATTTCGTTATTGTATCATACTTTTCTTATCACCGACCAATACTTAATAAAGTGACATTAAAGACGTATCCACGTTAAATTCAACGGCTGTATCGACGATACAGCCACCTGTCATTTTTTTTTTTTCCCTATAATTTTTCATTATTATTATTATTGATTTAAGAGGGTCCGTGTGCGATTGTTAACATCATTATCTTCCATTTTTTTTTTTTTAAGTTGATTAACAACAAGTTTAATGAGATTATTTTGTATTCGAGTTGGGTATTCTTCTCGTGGATGGTTTATTATTCTAATGAGGTCCAGATTGCACCACAAAATGAGGAAATTGTCGAGGGATTTTTTTTTAAAATTATTTATTTAATTAAAAACATGATAATTGTCGATAGTTCTATCAAGATATTAGCAGTAGATTTCTTCTGGATTTTTTACCTCCCGCATTGAGTACTTGTAGAGTAATTTATAATTTCCCATTATTTAATCAATTAACTATTATTAATTAGTTTAATTGACTTTTTGTAAACAAGTAAAATGAGAATAATTCATTTTTTTAAAAATCAAATTCACCGGAATTTCTTCATTATTCAGAAAACAAAAATGGATTTTTGAGCCTTCCGGTTCCATAAAAAAATCTAATTTTTTTCCTCTTGTTCGAGCAATCGTTCTCCTATATTTTTATTCATTCCATTTGATGAAAAAACAATGATTAAAATCAAATTCACTGGAATTTCTTCATTATTCAAAAAAAAAAAAAAATGGATTTTCGAGCGTTCCGGTTCCATTAAAAAATCGAATTTTTTTCCTCTTATTCGACCAATCGTTCTCCTATATTTTTCACTTCATTTGATGAAAAAACAATGATAAAAACCAATTTCACCGTCGAGAAGGTCGAGTTGAAAACAAAAAAGACAAAAATATTTATATAAAAAATATAGTATATAAAGAAATTCTGGAAAATTGATGTGATTGTAGGAAATTTTGAAACTTTGAAAAATATAATGTATTTATTTTTTTATATCATGTATGAATAAAAATTATTCAGCAAAAAATGTTACGAAAACTGTATGTGAAAATGAATGAAAAAAGGTAATCACTTCGCAGCTCTCATGAATTCATGAATGAAAAAAAAAAAAATGATGACAAAAATATTAGAAACGACTGAATAAATGAAAAAAAAGGGGGAAAAAGGGCATCAAATAATGTAAAGTAATTTAATCTAGCGGACGGTCGCTCCGCTCCCGTCCGCTAGTTTAATTATTATTTTCTTTTCTTTTTCTCATATTTTTAGATTCGGGAATAACTCGGAATTACTTTCTTCGAGAGTGACTTTGATGAAAGCCTGATGACATTTATTTTTTTCACATCGTTATCATTCATTTTTCAACCTCTCTACCTCTTTATTTGATTAGTTTAGACGAGGTGAGGCAAATCGTATTTAAGTTTCTTTTTTTTCAGTGATTATTGCTTGTTGATACCCTCTGATTAATGCGGTTTTAAGAGGGCAGGAGGGTAAAAAAAAATCACTGAAATGCAGGCAAATTTTTGCTCCATGAATTTTCCTAATTTGTTCATTGATAAGTTCAAAAAATTATTGTAAAAAAAACTTCCCCATCATGAAATTGTGATAAAACGAGTTGAAGGTGATTTGAAGTGGCTAGATAATTTTTTTTTATGTTTAAAAAAACAAGTTGGGTGACAAGTCTGGGCGCAGCCATATTGCTAGGATACCCCCTCCCTTTACCGTAAGATGGTGGCGCCTAAATCTGTCGACCACCTCGTATTTCTAAACGTAAAAAAAAAATATTTAGTCACTTCAGATCACCTTCAACTCGTTTCATCACAATTCCGTGACTGGAAAGTTTTTTTTGCAATAATTTTTTGAACTTATCAATGAGTGAGCTATGAAAATTCATGGAGCAAAAATTTGTCCGCATTTCAGTGGTTTTTTTTTCACCCTCCTGCCCTCTTAAGGAGTCTGTATTGCAGGTAGATTTTTTTTTGTCTTTGGACACTTTTCTTTGTGGATTTTTTTGGTCTTCCAGGGGCAAGGTGGTAAAATGTGAGATTATCTAAAGAGTGAGGAGTTTTAGGGGAAAATGTCAAAAGACATTATTTTTTTAGAATCTCATTGGCTACAAAAAAGGTTTATTTACATTTTTTGATAGGACTAGTTGTTTACGAGATAATTACGATTTACTACTTCATTACTTAATTAAAAATGAAATTTTTTTAGTATCATTTGTAAAAGAGGAATTTAGGAATTTTGTGATTAATTAAAATTAAAAATTTAATATTGATATTTTTGTATCAATCAGAAAAATTCATTCAATTTACTTTTGAGGATTTTTCTCAATTTCTAATTGCGAAGTAATGGAAATTATTCAAATCTAGTACCTTATCTTGTTAATATCTTGTTAACTAATTGTTTAACAACAAAATATCAAGAGATCTTTCCTATTGATAATTTTATACTCTATATAAAAAAGGTCTCTTTACATTTTATCCTCAACCCACTCGTTGATAATTGCATAATTGATCCTTGGCACTCAAAAATTCAATTTTTGGACATCCTTCGTTAATTATGCATTTATCTCGGTAATTAGTGGGTTTAAAGAAAAATATCAAATGACCTTTTTTGTCGCGAATTGATTTTTCTACAAAAAAGGTTTCTTGACATTTTTCGATAAACCCCTCCGTTTCAGAGATATCCGCGAAATAATCTGGGGGCCTATTCTGGTTCGTATAAATTGATAAATACATTAATAAATCTTGATTTTGCCAGTCTTCAGACCGGTAAAAATGACATTTATTAATTTATTTATCCATTTATACAAACCAGAATAGGCCCCCTGATCTCATTTCCAAATTTTCCTCCAAAAATGTCTCCAAATCACGAATCAATCATCTCCATTCATTTTCCATTTTAATTGTCAAATTGATCAGACAATTGAATTAATTAAAATTTCTTCATCTCGCGATACCCCAAGTATTTAAGTTCGATTAAACAATATGGAGGAAAAATTAAGTATGGCATAAATAAATTCAAATGGACATTTAGTTAAAAAATATAAATCGTGTTTTAAGGATATATTACTTTTAATTTTAAGATGATGTAAGATGTGTTAGTGAAGCTTGCCTCTAATTAGTGAATAGGACAGATATGAACAATAATTACCATAAAGAAAAACATACAAAAAAGCAAAAAAATTATGATAAGGCATTTAAATAAGTGTAGAGTATTTCTTAATAAAATTAATTCTAAAATCGACCAAAATTTTTCGTTTGTCTTATTATTTCCGTTTCTCTTTTGAATACTCTTTTTTTTTTTTAATACCCCAAAATTATGTGACTGATGTGTGATTGGATGGCTTGAATCAGCACAAATGACAACACAACATGCAGAGGGGAGACAAGCACAAGAGAGTTTATTTTGGGAATATCTCTGAAACTAGTGGATTGAGAGGAAGATGTCAAAAGACTTTTTTTGTACGTAACAAAATTTTCTACAAAAAAGGTCTTTGACCACAAACTTGGAACATTGGTTTGACAAAAGGTCAATTATGTTACATTCATCTATTGTCATTCATTAATAGTCAATTATGTTAAATTCATCTATTGATGAATGAAGATGAATAATTATAGTCCATTGAACCGCATGATGCATGTATAAATAATATCTGTCAGATGTGATCGTCGATAATATAGAGACCATACAGGTTGATCGCTTAAGGGCGGATACTTAACGATAATTATTTATTTACAGTTATTTAACTAACAATGCATCTACAAACGATGAAATTATAAAACTTGAAATCTACTAACGATTTCCGATGAAATAGACCCCTTTTGACAATTAATTGAACAATTTTTGATTTCTTGTCGGCCAGCATCATGCTTGAAATTAATTAATTAATTGCAGCTAATTGATGAATCTACTAACGAAATTTCACCTCGTACAATCATGTACTAACGTTGTACAATCACCTACATAAGACCATTTTTTTAATTAGTGCAATTGTCGGCTAAGTACCTAGGGGTCGGATTTCGAGGGCATTTTTACTGTACTTAAACTTTCTATCAAAAGAGGGCTACTAGTGGCGGAAATTGGTCTTAGTTTCCTCTCTGGAGTGAATACTATCATTGTGACATTCGAATATGACGCATTAAATTTCCAACGGTTATTTGCACATTGTGAAATCAAGAGAAAAAAAGATTGTAAAGCAAAAATTAATTTTGGGGGATAATTTCGATTAGTGATTGTGTTTGTGAAAATGCAGATCAATCAGTTACCAGATGACTGTTTGTTAGAGATTTTTTCTTTTTTAGAGGCTAGAGACAAAATCGTTGCAGAGGAAGGTAATTAAATCGAATGTTTTTATGGAATATGTGATTTCATCATCATTTTCAGATTATTCCACGTTTTGAATCTTTTGTAATTGATAAAAATGCATTTTTTCTAGTATGCGTGAGATGGAAACAACTGCTACCTCATGCATGGTATCACATGAAGGAATTGGATGTCCCCCAGATCCTGACATCTCGTGAATTGAAATCACGAGAAGTTGCAGAGGTTCTTAAAAAGTGTGGGAAGTATCTGAGGGTACTCAATTTATTTGTCAAGGATCGGAGACATTTCATGCTTCAAGTCAAAAATACTTGTGAGAATTTAGAACAGCTGACTCTCGAATTCCAAAGATCATACGAGGATGATGACTTTTATTTTGCTGAGATTTTTTCGAGAAATAAAAAACTTCTCGTCCTCGAGATCATCAACACACCTCCCCCATTCTGGGAAAGCTATCAGCACATATCAAAAACACTTAAAGAACTCAGTCTAACGATGTCAGCGATGTAATTTTTCTCGTGAGTGAGGTTTTCTCAATTTTTAATGCAGATATGTTTTTTATTTAATTGACAATCTTGATTACTCTGATATTAGTAACTTTCAATAACAATGGTAAACTTGTATTGACAGGACATGGCCCAATTCCCTCAATTAGAGGTTCTAACTTTGGAGGATTTCTCAGTGGATGCAGGAGACCTGATTAATATCGAGAATTTGGAACATTTATATTCTTTCAAAGTGATACGATGCAACCTTTACCCAGATTTCATTGTTAAAGAGGATGCAATTAAAATCGATGGCTGCTGCAACAGATGATTTATCTAATTTCGCTCATTATAATATATCTAGCTCGACAAAGGTAATTCAAAAATTTCCTTCAATTATTTGATACTAATGAACAGATAATTTCCAAACTCCACATGTTTTTACGGTTTCTTCATTTCAGATGACTTATGGAAGGAACTCAATCTTCCAAAATAGAAAGAGGTGAGTTGGAATTATAGATTGGTGTCATTGGGTTTTGCCTTACCGAAAAAAAGGTGGAGTTCCTTCTTTTTTAAACTTTTTTCTTTTAACAATTCGGATTTCAGAATGAGGGCAGCAGAATGGGCCACCAATTCTTATGAAAACTACAGACACAAAGATACTGCTCATTGCTCGAGAATAGATAATGAGACTGGAAACACTGGCCAGATCGAGGATGAGAAGTATGAAGATTACGAAGTGTTAAGGTACAACAATTTTTCTTTTATTCAAAAACATTCTATGAGATATTCTTTTACATATTGGGAATTAATTAGGAGCAAAATATTGCTGTACAATATTTACACGCATTTGCTGGCCTCTCCAAGCCTCAAGTCTGTCATTAACACCATTTCCAACTTGATCCTCCTGATTATCACTAATTCCACTATTTTCATCTCCATTCATCTCAACGTCATTGCCATCATCTTCATCGCCTCCATCGTCCTCATCATGTCCCCTATAGGATGAAATAAAATTGTAAGTGTACTGCTTATTTTATTCTCATTATATCTGCATACCTGTAGTTGATTAATATGTTGTGAAGAATAGCACATGCTTTAAAAAACATAACAGCTTTGCCTGGTTGATAGAAGAGTGTCCTATGTTTTTGAACACATTTGAATTTACCCTTTAGCGTCCCAAACACTCTTTCAACGATCGATCGAGTATGCGTAAAACGTTCATTATAGGCCTCTTCGGGACTATTTGCTTCAGCATTTGCAATTGGGGTAAGGAGTGATAGTTGCAGTGGATATCCAGAATCACCTGTAATATTATGTTTTCAATCTACAGCAATGACGAGGAATATTGAGATGAGGAACTTGTGGCAA
The DNA here is from genome assembly GCA_035578325.1 of Coelinius sp. EB29. Classification (NCBI taxonomy): domain Eukaryota; kingdom Metazoa; phylum Arthropoda; class Insecta; order Hymenoptera; family Braconidae; genus Coelinius; species Coelinius sp. EB29. Next base: position 8,460,037 of record JAOZGT010000001.1, on the reverse strand, counting down.
ACATCGAATCAACACCACTCGAAGATTTCTGGACACAATGGATTCTCACATGATTATGAGGCAAAATAAATAAATAAAATGATTTACCAATCAAATAGTAGTGCACTTGGCCTTCTTCATTGAACCTATCAATCCTCTGTTTCACTTGCGAATTTCTCCAAATTGTAGCATCGTGTGTGGTGCCAGGATATGTGTCAATTGATGTTATTCGAAGTTTGTCGTCACAAGTGACTTGCACGTTGATGGAATAGTAGCGATTATAATTAAGATAATTCCATTTCTCGACATGAGGCCCTCTCATTGAGACGTGAGTGCAATCAATCGCACCAATTACTCCAGGAAATCCAATGTGCTCTTCAAACCTAGAGTTCCAGTCTTGATTGTAATATCTATTTATAAATAAATTTTGCAGAGACAGGATAAATTCTTACGCTTCAGATATTCGCTGTAATTCTTGAGGATCAACAGGAAATTTCACCCAATCGTTTTGCAATGTTAGGATTGCAAGAGTGACCTTATGTATTATGTGACTCATGGTACTCTGTGAACAACATGTATATGAAAAGTCGCCGATGCTCTCTTGAAAGGATCCAGTTCCATAGAATCTTAGGGTACTCAAAATCTGAAAAAATATGGTTAATAAAATTATCACTTTTATCAAATCGAAAAGAGCACGATAATTCATTCTGATCGACTTTGCCAAACTCGAATTTTTGACGGCCATGGTCGTGAATTTTACCAGTCTCTGTTGAAATGGTCCATTTCACGAAATGCATAATGAGATATAATCGTCATACTCACTTGAATATCCTTTGAGATATGGGAGCAACGTCCATCATTCGGCAGTCGAGGCGAGATTACTTCACATAACCAATGAGCAAGTTCTTTTGGAAATCTACATAACGATGAGGAAAATTTTAATTACTCTGGCTCACATAAGAAACTGATAGGGATGTCAAACAACTTTTATCGTACCTGAATTTCTTGGCGAATTGTTGTTCAGACAGAGTACGAAAGGGTAATGCTACACTTCGTATTAGTCGACGTCGCCTCAAGTTTACAATTCTAATCATTCTTTCGTCGTATTCGTCTTCCTCGTCAGCTAAAATAGCTGCGAGTCCGAATACTCCCACAGCATTCATCGTTTTTTCAAATTTCATTTAATAAACTTGATACTAATAAATATAACCTGTTTTCTGATGAACTGTCACTTTTGAAAATACACGTTAATTAAATACGAAAGTGTAGGGGAAATACTTTATTGAGATTTCCGTCACAGGTAGCCCCCTGCAGGCAAAAAGATTAATCACGCCAAAATGCCCTCGAAATCCGACCCTAGGGGTCAACACTAGAGCAGAGATTATAAGGGAGATTGCTAACACAGGCTATTACACAGACAATTCCTTAAGGCCGTAACACGTAAGCGTAAGCGAATGGACCAATCAAGATTGACTATTCCGCCCCACCACTTTCGTCCGTAAGACGTAGAACGTAACGTCGAAAATTTTCAACAGGATGAAATTTTTACGGCGTACGTCTTACGAACAGCCAATCAGAAAGTTTCCCGGTTTTTTCGGATGAGGACGCTAAGTTAGAGAGGTTAGAGTTAGAGGTTTGTCTTCTGTGGATGCTGTGTATACCTTGACAAAATGAGTGATCACGATCAATATTTTAATAACAGTTTAGTTGATGAATATGAGACTGAATTGTTCAATGATGAAAGTTCCAAAGAAAGTGAGGAACTCCTCATTGACGCAGTGAGAGCTTATCCACACTTGTATAGTCACCAAGACAAAAATTTCAAAGATTTAGTGATGAAAGAAAATTCGTGGAAAGAGATATCCATCGCAGTACATATGCCAGGCAAATAAAAGTGAAATAAAATAATCAATTTTATACCATACTTGTCTACTTTATATCTAATATATTTGAATAATTTTTGCCTGAAAGTTGCTGAGTGTAAAACTAGATGGACCAGACTCCGTGAAAGATTTGGAAAGGAAAAACGACAGAAGGAATTGGATTCTAGAAGTGACAGTGGAGCCAGCAAACGAGTTGGATTCGTTTACTACGAAAATCTCTTATTTCTTGATGATCACATTAAAAGAAGGAAGTGAGTATGGTTCATTATAAAAATATATTTTGTATCCATTTGTTCCTCACCAAGATTAATTGCACATTCTCTCTCTTAGGGTCTATACGAATATATCCAGTAAACGTTTGAATAAGACTGAAGCCAATGGAACAAATGGTCTCACTGCTGTTCCATCAACATCGTCTACATTAGAGGAAGACCTGCAGATCAAAAATGATTCAAACAGTTATCAAATGGTTGAAAATATGGAAACCCTGGACGAACCATTAGCACCAAGCACCCAAACAGAGCTGACAAACTCAGTGGATCCACAAATCCGACCCGCTACCAATTTCCGTGCACCATTTCGAAAAAAAATGCAGGAAAGAATTGAACAAAAATCTTCAATAAATGTAGCATCGGAGCAAGGTATCTCACCAGCAGGTAGTTCATCTAGAAGACAGAACGATTTGATAGGAATTTTTGACGATAGTGAGGATTCCAGAAGCTCAGGGATCTCAGGACGCGAGTACACGCCTTCCCCAGCACCACCAACGTGTCAGTCGACACCACAGAGGCCACCTGTGAGGAGAAAGAAAAGCGATACAACGGCTTTGGAGACCACACTGCTCTCATTATGTCAATCAGTGCATCAAAGTCTACAGAATGATCGCCTTGTTCAAGTTGCTGAAACCGCAGGCGACACATTTGCAAAATTAATTGTAACTGAACTGGATAAGCTTCCGCCTCAAGAACAAAAGAAGAGACAACTCGCTATAATGCAAATCTTATACGCCCCTTATCCTTGAACTACGCATGCAGCCAAAGGACCTAACTAAAGTGACTGGTAGTTTATATTCATTATTAAGCATATCAAAAGAGTATTATTCATTCATTCATTCCATTTACATATTCTCTCTCGAATGCTCAAAATTCAGCTAAAGCTAAATATTGGAAACCTATTTTCCTACATCGTTTCATATAGGTTGTAATCAACAATTTTATGTAAGTGAAAAAATCCTTCAAAAAATCCTTCATGATTTTTTTAATTAATCATGAAACAGAACCAAACATTCGATTTTTTATGACTCGTTAATTGCAAAATTATCTCTGTACTGAGTGTTTTGAGGGGAGAATTGAAAAGAACGTTTTTATGGGAAATTTTGTGGATTACAACAAATAATATTTCATATTTCATGATAAAATTACTCATTAACAAAAATATTGAACAATTAGTAAGTAGCAAAATGACTCAAGTTTAATGTGACATCTTTCATTAGTAATAAATGAGATCATTAATCGAAGTACGGGAAAAGATCATAAGATCTTTATTGTTCCTAAAAAAAATTCCAACAAAAAATGTCTCTTGATATTCACCTCTCAAATTGCTCATTACCAAGATAATTTAATAATTAATGAATGAGAGAACAGGTGTAGAGTGAAATGTTAAATTTTAAGTTAAGTGAGGAATTATCCAAGCAAAGAGTGAGCTTAGGAAAACAACGGAAAGAAACCTTTTTTTTCTGATAAAATTCCCCACAAAAAAATTTTCTTAACCTTTTTCCGACACCCGCTCATTATCTACATAAATAGTTAATTAATATAAAGCTAGACCACTCCAAGATTTTAATACTGTTTTCAAAAGTTTATGAATCTTTATATTTTATATCCTTTTAATTTTTTCATATCGTTCTAATGATAGTACGTAAGAGGAGCTGGATAATCTCAGTCATTTTTTATATCAGTTGACATGTGGAATATATAGACTATTAACGTTAACTTTATAATAAATAATAATAAGAATATGTTGGAAATCTTCTCATTATTTATTAGTTAAAAAAAACTTATATTCGAAGATCCATTGTAATCATACAAAATTTATGTATACAAAATTCTGGATACCGGCACGTTAGGCTCAATTTTTATATATACAAATAATTTTCCAACCAGACAGATGGATCACCATTACATAATTAATTATCTGGAGTATCATCAGAGTGGAATCCTCTACGCACGTATGCATTTTGCCACGGTACTTCACCTTCAGCTGTCAAAAAGTAATTGGCTAATGAGTCCCTCTGATTATAGGCATCCTTTGTAGCACGATGGGCACTCGACGGTACAAGACCTTCAAAGTCTCCCCCACATTCAGTTCGCCATTCTCCAGGCACTATTTCACCATTTTGAGATTCAGAGTCTGTAAAATTAGGTGGACAATATGAGCGATCTTGTGGCGACAACGCGTCATTCGTAGTTTTTAAGAAATTATGAAGGCAAACACACGCCATGACAATCTTGTCGACAGTCACAGGATTCATGCAAATGGGCTTTCGAAATACTCTCCACCGGGAGGCAAGAATTCCAAATGCATTTTCTATTATCCTTCTGGCTCGAGATAACCAATAATTGAAAATTTTCTGAATATGAGTTAAATTCCGACCACCATATGGTTTCATCATATTTTTAGTTAATTGGAAAGCGTCATCTCCAACAAAGAAACAAGGTGTTCCGACTTCACTCCCAGGTAATTTTGCAACACCTTCTGGTAATTCGAGTGTTTGATCTCGCAACGCTTTTCCAAATTCAGATCGAGAAAACACTCCTGCATCATTATTACTCCCGTAAGCTCCAATATCGACAAGTGTGAACTTGTAATTATCATCACATGCAGCCATCAGGACTATGCTAAAAGTCTTCTTGTAATTATAATATAAGCTTCCTGAGTTCGGTGGCGCTTGGATATGAATGTGTTTCCCATCTACAGCTCCAACACAGTTTGGGAAATTCCAATCTTTCCAAAAGCCATCACAAATATTGATCCAATCCTCTCGTTCTGGTGGTCGGAGGAAGTCAGGTGCTAATACGTGGATTATAGCACTGCATGTTTCTTTTATGATGCTGTATGCTGTGGAATGTCCCACGCGATATGCGAAAGCGATTGATAATATTTGATCGCCAGTGGCGAGGTATCTGTTCAAAAGATATATACATATGTAATTATTCCATTAATAATTTTGTACAGATATTCTCTGAAATTAAAAAAAAAAAATACCTCAGTGTCATAGCGAGTCGCTCTTCTGGTACCAATACTCTTTGGCTTTTTTTAGTTAAAGACGGTCTCATCATTTCCAATAATTCATTGAAAATTGGCACTGTCATTCTTGTGTATCGGAAAAACATTTGTGGATCATTCTTCAAGTCCTGGACCAAATTTCTAAAATCGCCTTGTTGAAGACGCATACCATTAATTGGTCGAACCCACCATTGACGATTTAACCATCTCCGTGAACGTTTCTTCTTCAGAACAAGCAAACCCACAGCCACCAACAGAATCGCCAACAATATTTTATTACCTCTTTCCATGATATTAGATAAAGTTATTATGATTGGAGTACCTACAAAATTATTTTATTTGTATAATAGGCATGAGAAATTGAAGTTATTCTTTCAACGTTTTTCAAAGATATATTCATTTTGGAATTTTTTTCGAGAATATCATCACTTCATGCTGATTTAGCTATGATTTGAGAATAACTGCCAGGATAATATTATTGAGCATCATTATTTAAATATATATATACCTTATGAGGAATATAAACAAATACATGCTTCTTTTAACTCACATCATAAATTCTACATTACTGCGCACTGATTCTCATGCTAAATTACAAATGACTTCTATTTATAAATGAAAATTGTCCAGATTGAATAATTAAATTTATACTTACTGTCAAGCGTTTTTTTCAGAATTGAAAAATTATACAATATCGAATTGACACTTGCAGGTTTTAGGTTAGATGTAAATGGAGGGGGAAAGGTTTCTTGTTCAGGATTGGTTGGAGCTTACGTTTTACGCTGTGTTTGTGTGATGGACTTTACGTTTTACGGCTTACGCTTACGTGTTACGGCCTTAACGATGTTAGTGTGCAGTTGGCATGTAGGCGGTGGGACGCAGGGGAATCTATTGTTCTTTCTGAAAAATCCAATCCCTGAACAAAAAAATTTCAACTTTTTAATTGCATAATTAACCCATTTTCGGAGTGTTTTATAGTCAAATAGATTTTTTCTATAGCTTTAGAATTTTTCCTCTACACATTGCAGGGGTTAAATATTTTTTGCAACTCGTTTTTATTATTAATGATAAATTATTCATGTGAGTGGAAAACGTGGCAACAGAGAAATTATTTTGGTTGTAGACGTTAGCAGTACTGACGTGCGCAGTGTTGATGTGCGCATCTGAGTTGCTCTCTCATTGGATGCGTTTGAATAGACCGCGCTTACCCCCATTCAGTTGGTTGTTACGACGTTGTCGCTATTCCAAGCTGCGCGCGCTGAAATTCTGATTTTTGCGAGTTTTTTAAAAATTTTGCTTAAACAATGCTCGCAATCGGAATGAAATTTTTTTCATATGTCCATTTATGAACATTTTACGCGTGTGCAAATTTTCGTGACATTGGCTGCATTTTTTCATTGCTTTTGAATTTTTTTTCTGAATTCCCATAAGACTCCGTGTTAAATAGCATTTTTTCGAAAATTCATAACATTTCATTTACGCTCGCGAAAAATTTGAAACTTTGCACACGGTTTTTAAAAAAATCAAAGAATGTGTCAAAAAATTTTGGGAATTTTGGCTGCATTTTTCAAACACTCTCTGACTGCACACTAACATCCTTAAGGAATTGTCTGTGTGATAGTCTTAACGCCTTAACGAATGTTTCAACATGGGATCCCCTGGTGGTGGAGCCGGCAATAAATGTTGCGGCTGAGAGGTGCGATAAAACAGGGCGCACATTCGGCGGCGGCCAGAGAGGTCGATAAGATAGAGATATTGTTTTTTAATCCAGTTTTACTATTTTTATTATTTTCAATTACAATTTAACATGAAATTAATTTCTCAAAAATTTGGACATTTTAAAAAAATAGTTGAAGGTTCAAAACTTTTCGAACTATAAAAAAAAAAATTAATTCGACTCTCTCTCTTGCTCTCGCATGTTGTCTCTACTCGCGCTCCGTCATTTCTCGGAATGGTGGATTAAATAATTATTTTAAATCGCGTTTCGAAAATGGCAAAAAATATGTTTATTATTTTTTTGGAGTTGATGTGATGAACTAGGAAAGAGCAATAAACATATTTTTTGCCATCTTCGAAAAGCGAATTAAAATAATTATGAAATATGTAGATTTCATAGTTCTTTCAATTCGCGTTTTGAAGATGGAAAAAAATATGTTCATTTTTTTTTGGAGTTTATGTGATGAAAGAACTTTTTCCTCGTTATGAAATTGAAAATTTTTGGAATTTTCATAATTTTCGCATTATTGCAATTCGAAAAATTAAAACTGCGATTAACCATTTTCAGCGAATTCAATCGCAATAAACTTTTTTTTCCTTTGAATTTTCGGAATTGCAATAATTTTAAAATTATGGAAAATTTTGAAAAATTTCAATTTTTCAACATTAAAAAAGTTCTTTCATCACATAAACTCCAAAGGAAGTAATAAACATATTTTTTGCCATTTCCGAAAAGCGAATTAAAATAGTTATTTAACTCACCATTCCGAGAAATGTCCGAGAGCGAGTAGGGACATCATGTGAGTGCAAGAGAAAGAGTGAACAAATTGACCTTCACGCGCGAAGGGTTGATTTTCTCCCGATTTTCTCGGTTTGCCCTTCGGAGTCGGTAAATTTCCGTTCTCCCTGTCTTTTGGCAATTTTGACAAAAGAAAGTAAGGAAAACAAAAATTTTGATCACCAATTTTTTTCTGTTTTGCAAAATCTCAAAATTTTTTGAATTTTTTTCTTTCGATAGGATTTGATGTCAAAGTTGCCATTAAACTAGAGAATCATTTTCCACAATCCCCGAAAGGCGATTGGAAATAATCTGACGGAAATGTCACCCTTGCGCTTGAAGGTGGACTCGCTTAGTGTTTCTCTCGCACACACCTGTTTCCTATACTCTTTCTCCGTCAATTCTGGGAATGGTGGGTTTGGTCTCAGTATACATGTTGGACGCCCAACTCTAAATCGACTTTTTTGGTGTTATTTTTGACTCTACCGCGTGTCTCCACTCTCAGTCATACTTCCAGGACCACGACGTGGACGTGGTGGAGTTGAGGTCCCAAAAATGTTTGTGGGCCAGTGCATGGTTAGTGCCAATGGCCCACAAAGACGAACTAAACCTCAAAAGTCGATTTTTAATATTCCTGGCAGTTTTTTTAAAAAATTTTTCAACTTACACCCACTCAAATTATACTTTCCTCCTCCCACCTTCATTGGGCAAAAATAAATTAACATAAAACATGAAATTTGGTGTAGTTAAACTGTGGTACACTATGAGGCACGAGACACACTGAATCAATTATTACCTATCACTTATTAAATTCATTTTTATCTATTAAATTTATTATCTTTCATCATCAACATACTTATATAGTTCATGGCCACTTCTGTTTCCCATCTTTTCGAAAAATACTGGGATGATGGTCTTTATGTCGTTATTACGTATAAATTTAAATTCACTTATGTAATTATTAAATTGTTCTTTCAACCCTCCTTGTCTGGGGATATATTCTTTCATGGATAACCAGAGTCGTTCAATATTTTGCATATGCACACCACTTTCAGGGTCAACAAAGTTAAATTTGTGATTTACAGTATCATGATCATATCCCTCTCTGGAGATTTGTCTGTATGCCCTCCATCCGTCTGTATATATCATGGAATTTTTCTTTGTGTGCTTTTTTAAGATTTTTAATAACGTTGAGGCCTCTCGACTCTCAACCACTTCAGCAAAAAACTTCTTTGACTCCCTCTCTATCCCCCCAAACACCCAATATCCAGTATCTCCATGTCCAATCTTGGTTTCATCAATCTCAACAATTTTTCCTGGACCACCAATCTGTACATCCTCAACCTCTCCAATGACTCGGCAACAGGACCTGAATATTCTATTTAATTTAACCACTGTATTATTGGATAACCTAAGTTGATCACAGATGAATTGTTGAGTGGGGTTTATTGTAAGTTTGTAACAGATAAATCTGCAAAAATCTCTTATATCCACTTTTGAATGACTGAATATTGTATCAGAGTAAACACTGATCTTCGTGTTACATTTCACTTTTTTACCATTTTCTTCAAAATTATGATAACATCGGAAGTTAAATTTTTCAATATTTAACCTCATTTCCATATGGCACGTGGGACACAAGGCTGTGTTCTTAAATACTCCCTTCTGAATCAAATATTCAATTAACCATTCCTTTTTATGAGTGATATAAAGGAACTCATGGATAGACAACGTTTCTTGATTAATTAAATCCATAAATACCTGATTTTTTGGCTTTTTCCTGTTTCTATTAAGTGCACGAGGTCACAATATTCTCAATTCTTCCCCACTAATGCCCGTCCAGTCCATAAATCAACGATGTTGCGCGCGCAGCACATTCCCCCTACTACCTTCACTCATACACACCAAAGGTTTAAATTACCTCATAACGACCTTGAATTTTCATAAACCCATGTTAATAAGTCAATCATTGATGATATTTAATTAAAAAAGTTGGTTAAATTCACTTTTTTTAAGTAATAAAGTCAAAATACGATCTGGCGTCCATCTCCTATACTGAGACCGTGGGTTTCATATTTCATTTCATCAATGATCCGAATAATGTAGATACGTTGTTGATTTTTAGCGAATTTCATCACGATCGACTATTTATATTAATTCTCTTGAAATGTTCAAGAATTTTTCAATTTTCACAATTTCTATAATTCCCCGATGATTGCAATTTGACAAATTTGAGGAGAAATCATAGTCGATCGTGATTAAATTCCCTAAAAATTAACAATGTTCATTCTTCATCATTCGAAAGACGGATTAAAGGAAGTAAGAACTCCACCATTCCTGGAATTGACGGAGAGGGAGTATTGGGAGCAGGCGAGTGCGAGAGAGACACTCAGCAAATTCACCTCCAGATTATTTTTGACCGCCTTAAATATTTCTTCAGTTTATTGGTAACTTTGACATGAAATCCTATAGAAAACAAAATTTTCAAAAAAATTTCAAAATTTGTTTTTCCTCAAAATTTGGTTTTTCACAAAATTTTGAACATTTTTCGAAATTTTTTTTTCGATAGGATTTGATGTCAACGTTACCAATAAAAAGATGAAACATTTTCAACAATTCTCAAAAGGCGGTCGAAAATAATCTGGAGCTGAATTCGTTGAGTGTCTCTCTCACACTCGCCTGCTCCCAATGCTCCCGCTCCATCAATTCCTGGATTTCTCCTCAAATTTGTCGAATTGCAATCATCGGAGAATTATAGAAATTTTGAAAATTGAAAAATTCTTGAACATTTCAAGAGAATTAAATAGTCGATCGTGATGAAATTCGCTAAAAATAAACAACGTATCTACATTATTCGGATCGTGGATGAAAAGAAATACGAAACCCACCATTCCCAGAATTGATGGAGAAGGACTAGGGATTAAGAACAGCCGTGTGCCAGAGAGACCCTAAGCGAGTCCAACTTCATCAAGCGCAAGGGTGATTTCTTTCAGATTATTTCCATTCGCCTTTCGGGGATTGTGGAAGATGCTTCTCTAGTTCAATGGCAACTTTGACATCAAATCCTATCGACAAAAAAAAATTAGAAAAATTTGGAAATTTTGAAAAAAAAAAAAAAAAATTTATGAAATTTTCTGTTCTCTCGTCAAAATTGCAAAATGATGAAAAAAAAGAGAATGCACTGACTCCGAAGGGCAAATCGACAAAATCAGGAGAAAATCTGCCCTCGCGCGTGAAGGTGGATTTGTCAAATCTCTCTCTTGCTCTCGGATGTTGTCCCGAATCGCGCTCCGTCATCTCTCGGAATGGTAAATTTCATAATTATTTTAATTCTCGTTTCGGAAATTGCGAAAAATATATTTATCACCTCCTTCGGAGTTTATGGGATAAAGGAACTTTTTTTTTAAGTTGAAGAATTAAAACCTTTCAAAATTTTCATAATTTTAAAATTATTGCAATTCCGAAAATTTGAAGGAAAATAAATAGTTTATTTCAATTAACCCTAGATTGGTCACCCTATGAGGGAATCGCCGCGTCGCGTCGTTTTTATTTTTTTTCTGCTGGATATTTAAGCGGAAAATTCTCAAAAAATTTGTATTTGTCAATTGGAACCTTTAGCATATTATCATATTTTTTTTAACTCATATTTTACGCAATTCGTGGAGTAATATAATTAATTTCAGGAGCTGAGAAGATTTTTCCCATGTTAAATGAAATCGCTCGTCTTGCGACGTTGCAGAAACTCACTCAACGCGCCCGACCAGTGTAGAGTGAATTCGGCAACGTTTTAGCCTCAATAGCACGGCCGGCGAATCCCTCATGAGGCGACCAGAGTCGTAAGGTCGCAAAGCGCGACCAATCTAGGGTATTCGCTGAAAATCGTTAATCACAGTTTTAATTTTCCGAATTGCAATAATAGGAAAATTATGAAAATTGCAAAAATTTCCAATTTTTGAACGAGGAAAAAGTTCCTTTATCACATAAACTCCAAAAAATAATGAACAGATTTTTTCAATTTGGTAACTTTACTTCATAACTGTCGGATTTTGATGATTCATTTTTAAATACTGGGAATAACATTCGCAAGAAAAGTGCCTTAGAGCCAGAGTGTGAATTTTGTTTATAAACAAAATACCCCTTGGAGCGGTCAGTTTCGTTTAAAATATCTCGGAAACTGTTGAGAAGTTATCGAGACATGCAGTGAGAAAAAGTTGCGTAATTCAATGAAGAATGAATTGGCGTTTGATTTTTGTCTTTACGAACAATAGTTTTTGAGTTATGGTCATTTGTTTGTCAGCGCGCGACGATCCGCGCGCTTCGTACTATAAACAAATGGCTGTAAATGAACCTAAAATTGATATTTCAATTGTATTTTTTTTCTACTTGAAGAAGATTTGAACCGCATACTCTCACATTCTTTATTAATTTTTTCCATTGATTTTCATTATTTTTGATGAAAAATAATTAATTTTCAGAGGAGTCTTCCAACAGGATTATTTTTATAATAACATAGTTTTTTTTTTTATATATTGGTTCGAAAAGTAGTTAATTATTAACATTCGTTCGGAAAATCTAAAATTTTCAGTATATTAGAATAATAAATGTATTAAAGTAGCTCATCAGTGGAATAAAATTTAAAGATTTTTGAAAACTATAAAGAATCGCCTGAAAGTGTTATTAGATTTTTTAATCGTAATTTTTTGCTCGATTTAATTAACGTTTTAGTTTTTCAAAAAATCAATTTTGAAAAATCAACATTTAACCCAACGTCTTATGAAAAAACTCATAACTTTTTTCTGAATAAAGATTAAAATCTGAATTTTTCACTCAAAATATGAAAAAAATAATAAAAAATATTGACACTTGTTTCATGAGGCTCAACCGTTTAGTTTTGTTCATATTAACAATAAACAGTTAAAATTGACGAGAAACCGGAACCGAAATCAACATGGCAACGTCTGCTCGAGTAAAGAGGTTATGGCGTTCACTCCACTCGACTCCCGCCGGTCATTTTAACATCCAGCGTTGCCACGTATATTTGCAAGCTAGTCAACTGAATTACTGTTTATTAATTTTTACTTTTTTAAAAATCAAAAAATGTTATAATTTTTATATTGTTGACCTCAATAATTCTTATAAATAATATAAAAATGAAAACAATAATTTTTGGAAATTGTTTAATTTTTGTACACTCAACGACTTTATGTGTACTGATGAGCTACTTTAAAGATATTATGGCGGGGTTAGCATGTAGGAGGTGAGGCGGAGGGGACTCTATTGTTCTCCTGCAGAGAATCAATCGCTGAACGAAAAAACTCTGACTTTTCAATCAATTAATTTTATCATATTTGAAGAGTTCTATGAGAAAATTAATTTTTTTAATAACTTTACTATTTTTTATCGACATGTCAAACCCATCTAATAATTTTTTTAAACTTTCTTTATTATAAAATGAAAATAATTTACTGGCGTGGAAAAAGTGGCAACGTCGAAACTAGCGATTATTTTGGTGGCCTGAGTTGGCAGTGCCGACGTGTTCAGCTGAGTGGTTGAGGGTTAGTTTTGTTCTCGCGTGAATTTTAATTTTTTTTTCATGTCACATTAATATAAATGTTTGAATTCAACAATAATGTTAATCCGTTTATCTTTTTAATACGCGAAGTGTCCTCATTGCGTACTATCGCATAATCTGTCCAACACGCGAGTGGTGCTCCAAACAGTCCCTGTCTGTCCTGGGTTTAACCTCGAAAGGCAACCTCGAAACCCAAAGCAAAGAAGTTAAATTTCAAGTCAGAACAATCGAGAAAATTCTTGACTTCCTAAGCAAGGAAAACTAGTCGAAAAAGTAAAAGATTTTATCAAAAAAAAAATGCAACCATGTTGATCATGATTGACAAATATATGTAAGTGTAACTGTTATTGCTTATGCTCATGGTATTGTCCATCAACATTTACCATTTCGAATAAATATTGTTGATACTTGAATTGATATCATTTCATCAAGATCTGATTTTATCTCTATTAATTATTCTCCATATATTACACTCATTGAACGGATATATTTACAAAAGAGAATGCATGACTCTTCCCTCGTATGCGTTTGAATTAGCCGCGTCAATCCGCTACTCGGTAGTTCATAGCGATGTTGCCGTCATTTCGAGTTGCGCGCGCTGAAATTCCTTTTTTTACCAATTTTTCGATCATTATTAATAAACAGTTCTCTAAGTGAATATAAAAAATTTTCCAATAGGTTCATAAAAATAGATCCCTTCAGTGTACCAAATTTTGCATCATTGGCTGCATTTTTTCTATTTTTTTTTTCCATTTTTACGATTTTTCCATAAGAGCCCATGTTAAATGGCATTTTTTTATAAATTAATAACGTTGGAACTAGGCTCGCTAAAAATCTGAAATTTTTTATACAGTTCCTGAATATTATAGAGAATACTTATGAAAAATTTCAGATTTTTCTCTGCATTTTTGGAACCCCCCCAAATCACGCCATAATATCCTTAAATGAAGTCATTCACTCTCGGTCTGTCCGCTGCAAGAGCGAGAGAGACATCGCTATGAAAGTCTCTGCGTGAGACAGAGACGCTCGATCTTTTCGAGCGTTCTCGCCATTCAAACATGCAGATAAGATGTTTAAAAATTGAAATTATAGATTATTATCATTGAGACTATTGGAAAAACTATTGGCCTTGCATTTCAATTTTTTGTCATCTTATTTTCTGCTTATTGATGTAGATGAGCCGTTCATCATAACAAATTGCATTTCTATTGTTGTAAAATTTCATCAAAAATTAAAAAAAAAAATTACAAAAATCAGTTGACGGGTCAATTCACGGGTTGAACGTTCTAAGCTCAAAATTGAGGAGTTGATTCAAGGGTCAAACGGTCTGAGGAGACGCTGAAAAACCAATTCAAGGATCAAACGGACTGGAGGGGAGGCTCGGAAGTTGATTCGAGAATCAAATGATCTGGGGACGAAGCTAAGGAGTCAATTTGCGGGTCAAAGGGTCTAGGGGAGAGACTTAGAGGTAGATTCAACGGTTAAACAGTCTAGAGTGGAAGCTTGAACGTCAATTTAAAGGTCAAACAGTTTAGAGGGAACGCTTAGATAGCGATTCAAAGGTCAAACGAGCTAGAGGGAAAGCTGAGGACTATGCTATGACTGATATCGTTTATAATTCATAAAGGGTGGGATTAGGGTTACATTAACAAAAGATAATTAATATTTTTCAAAATTCATTTTCATGCATTACTTTCAATTTTCATTCTATGTGGATCATTTGATTCTTGAATCAACTTCCGAGCTTCCCCTCTAGCCCGTTTGATCCTCGAATTGGCTTTCCAGCCTCTCCTCATATCGTTTGACCCTCGAATCGCCTCCTCAGTTTTGAGCTTAGAACGTTCAACCCGTGAATTGACCCGCCCACTGATTTTTGTAATTTTTTTTTTTAATTTTTGATGAAATTTTACAACAATAGAAATGCGATTTATTATGATGAACGGCTCATCTACATCCATAAGCAGAAAATGAGATGACAAAAAATGAAATGCAAGGCCAATAGTTTTTCCAATAGTCTCAATGATAATAATCTATAATTTCAATTTTTAAACGTTTTATTTGCATGTTTGAATGGCGATAATGCTCGAAAAGATCGAGCGTCTCTGTCTCACGCAGGGACTCTCATAGCGATGTTTCTCTCGCTCCTGCAGCGGACTGACCGAGAGTGAATGACTTCATTTAAGGATGTTCTGCCTTGATTGCAACGGGGGGGGGGGGGGTGAGCTGTAGGGGAAAGGTAGGATTTTATGGGGAATTCCAACCCCTGAGCACGAAAAAATGAAATGTTAAATTATCCCATTGAAGTTATATTTGGTCACTTTTATGGTGCCATTATATTCCTCATGACTCTTTTTCCTAATAAATATTCATAGGATCAATCAAAAAAATTCCAACAATCAATTTAATAATTTTTGAAAAAAACATAAATCTGGTCGTTAATAGCGGCAACGTTGGGAACTAGAGAAATTTGGTAACACGGGCTGGTACCATTGCCTGACTAGGCCACACTCGGCTGTAAACGTTTATTCATTCCCCAGATACCCCAGATTTGTATTTTGCGCGCTGCCCCTCTCTCGTTGAATATGTTGCGACGTTGTCGTACTTTCCAGCTGCGCGCGCAAGAAAGGTAATTTTTCGCTTATTTTGGCATTTTTTATTACTAATTATTAGTCTGAGGGATGCGTAAGAATATAACATTTTCCATGACATAACGATTGACCTATAGCCGGAGTTTCATTACGCTAGGCCTATTTTTCATCGATTTCACTAACTTTTCGTGAATTTTCCATAAGAACACGTGTTAAATTGATATTTTTTAAAAAATCATAACTTTATTATGCAGCTCGCAGGAAAGCTGAAATTTTGCATGCGGTTCTTCAATAGATTGAAGAATCTTACAAAAAAATTTCATCAACTTCTTATATTTCCTTATAATGTCAAAAATGTAGGCAGAACATCCTTAATATATTTATTGTCCTAATATACTGAAAATTATTAATAACTTAATAGTAATTCAATATTAATAATTTAATACTTTTCGAATCAGAATATAAAAAAAAACTATGTTATTATAAAAATAATCATGTTGGAACACTACTCCGGAAAGTAATTAGTTTTCATCAAAAACTTAATGAAAATCAATGGAAAAAATTAGTAAAAAATGTGAGAGTATGCAGTTCAAATCTTCTTCAAAGGGGAAAAAAAATACAATTGAAATATCAATTTTAGGTTTACTTACAGCCATTTGTTTATAGCACAGAGTGCGTGCGTCGTCGCGCGCTGACAAACAAAGGACTATAACTCAAAAACTGTTGTTCGTAAAGACAATAATCGAACGCCAATTCATTGTCTTGATAAAATCTCAACAGTTTCCGAGATATTTTAAACGAAAGTGACCGCTCCAAGGGGTATTTTGTTTATAAACAAAATGCACACCCTGGCTTAAGGCTCTTTTTTCACGGATGTCATTCCGAGTATTTAAAAAAAAAAATCATGAAAATCAAACACTTATGAAGTAAAGTTGCCAACAAACTCGTTTTTAAATCCTCACCGACTGGACAATCCGTCATTTCTCGGAATGGTGGATTTCATGATTATTTTAATTCGCGTTTCGAAGATGGAAAAAAATATGTTCAATTTTTTTAAAGTTTATGTGATAAAAAAAACTTTTTCCTCGTTAAAAAATTCAAATTTTTTGGAATTTTCATCATTTTCCTATTATTGCAATTCAGAAAATGAAAACCGCGATTAACCATTTCCAGCGAATTTAATCGAAATAAACTATTCCTTTTCCTTCAAATTTTCGGAATTGCAATAATTTTAAAATTATGAAAATTTTTCATTCTTCAACATAAAAAAAAAGTTCTTTTACCACATAAACTCTGAAGGAGGTGATGAATATATTTTTCGCAATTTCCGAAACAAGAATTAAAATAATTATGAAATTCACCATTCCGAGAGATGCACCCAAAAAAAATCTACCTGATTCAAGTCGATAATGTACCTGATTCAAGTAGGATGACTCTACCTCAATCAATCCGATTTTTCGACCTACCGTAAGTAGAAAATCGGATTAATTCAGGTAGAAAGACGTCAGTCCGTTGTTCGACCTGATTCAAGTCGAAAAAATCTACCTCTTTTAGGTCGAAAACCTACTTAACTTAGATCGAAACTGTACTTATTTCAGGTCGAAAATCTACTTAAGGTTGTTGCCCCGTGGTTAAAATACTCGACATTTCCTAATGAAATTTTTATCGTAGATAGCTCAAAGGATTACCTATAAAATGAGCACAGACTGATTGTTTCAACTCGCCTCTGTCCTGCGATATAATTTTTTCCTTTTAATACGTCGGTCAAGGCAATTTCACCTTTTTTATTCTTTTTAAAATCAACTACTCGAGAACTTTTTAAAAAAAAACACAGTGTAGAACTAGTGTCAACCAATTAGCCACTTTCCAAATCGGGTTTGTACGGGGTTTCTGGTTGTAACAAACCACGAATTGGTTTGTTACTCCCCTATCCCTTAACATGGATCAGCGCCACCATCGGCCATTCTGACGTTTTTTTGGAGATTGGTTCATTTACCAAAAAAAAATCGAATCGAAAAATTGCTTCATACCCGAGAAATAATTTGACAAAGTCGTGTTTTTTGCCAAAGTGGGCGGGACATTGGATTTAGTACACCCGACGCGGCAGCAACGCAGCTACCGAAGCCATCGAAGAGAGAGACAGACTATGCATGAGAGAGCCTACGCATGGTTGCCACGATCGACACCATTCAGCGTTAGCTGTATGCGCACGTATTGATGCACAGTCTATTCATGTTTGAACTTTGGTAAAAGTTTTCGGTTTGACCCGGGCGCTCTGTTTAGCGGGATATCAGCGCTCAGCGTCAAAACCTCTCGGGACAACAACCTTAACTTAGGTCGAAAATCTACTTGCCAAACTTGTCAGGTTTCAGAATCCGTGAAAAATGATCCTGATGATGATAAAATAGTGAAACCATCAGCAATTGTTGATGCTAATGATCTTAAATCACCAGAGAGAATTAATATCGATCAAGGAGAGACATCAGATGCTAAAAATGCTCAATCAGCTGATGCTGATGACAACAGAAGTGTGTCTCTGGATTCGGATTCGAATTAGGCAATGGATATTGATGACAGGGGATCTGATTCTGATGAATCTAGTAGAGAAATCAGTGGAAAAACTGTAATTAAAAAGAACATTGAAATTGACTGTTTTGGATCAATTCCAGAAGAAATATTACTAAGTCCGGAAGATTTTATTTCACCTACTACCACGGGAGAAGAACAGCAGCTTGATGAAGCGTTTGAAAGTATTGAGAATGAAGATATTGAAGCGAAAAATTTGAGGATTGATGAAATTGAAGAAAATTGAGACTAAAAACGAAATTTCTCCTCCGATATCAGAAGAAATTGAAAGAAGAATTGAAAAATCTGAAGATATTTCATTAAAGCTTGATGAAAATCGTAAAACTGTTGATGAAAATTAATCAAAAAGCGAGGGGCTGGGAACTCTTTGCAGTCATGTGTCACTAGCTCCTGAAATCAATTTGCAGTCACGCATGAAATCAATGAAATCGGTGATATCACTGAAATCACTGAAATCTCATGATTTCAAACCATGAAGTCATTTCTTGAAGTCACAATGAATTCATTCGCAGTCAATGTAATCATGTGAAATTGAAGAAATCACAATATGCATGTGATGACTCTCAAATCTCGTTTTACCTCCACAAAGCAAAATTATCATGTAGGAGACTGGTGTCTATTCAAAGAAAATTATTAGGAGACATGTTTATTAGGATTAACACTGAACTTTGCGAATGCAAGAGGAAAAACATTGAATTCAACTCTTTTCTATTTTTTTTCGCGACTTCTGAGTTGCCGGGCAGCTATTTTGAATAATTGTTATGCGCTACAGCGCTTACTGGAAGCTCGTCGCGCGCGTTAGCGTGCATGATGCCCTAGTAAAATCAATAATTCTGATAAATAATTCTTCAGTTTCAATTATTATTTCAGTTTGGTGAAATTTTAGTGATTTCAATGATGTAGAAGTAATTGATTTCAGTTTGATGAAGTCAATGAAGTCATGGTGAGTCATGAAATCACTAATAATCAAGGTTGCAATCACTGAAATCATAAATTCAATGAAGTCATTGAAATCACTAGTGAAATTGACTGCATTTAGCAGTCATGTGTCACTCGACCTTGGAGTTCCCAGCCCCTCGTCAAAAAGTGAAATAATTGATGTAGAAATTGAAAAATCTTTAAAAACTGAAGAAAATGAAGAAAATATTGGATTAAAAACAGAGGAGAGTCCAGAAATTACCCGGAAAACTGATGAATAGTTTCTGGTACATATATCAGAGGGGAAAAACATATCAGTAACAACTGCTTTTACAAAGCAGAAAAATACTTGAATCAAGTCGAACTCTTCCTGATTCAAGTCCATAATCTACCTGAATCAAGTCGAACTCTGCCTGAATCAAGTCGGACGAACTACCTGATTCAAGTAGAATTCTACCTGATTTGCGTCGCTAATCGAACTGAAATTTTTTGTCGACTTGATTTAAGTCGATAAATCGACCTGAATCAAGTCGAAAATCTACCTGATTCAGGTAGAAATTCGGCAGGTAGAAAATTCTCCCTGAATCAGGTAGATTTTTTTTTGGGTGTGACGGAGCGCGAGTCGGGACAACATGCGAGAGCAGGAGAGAGAGTTGACAAATCCACCTTCATGCGCGAGAGCAGATTTTCTCCTGATTTTGTCGATTTGCCCTTCGGAGTCAGTGCATTCTCTTTTTTTCATCATTTTGCAATTTTGACGAGAGAACAGAAAATTTCATAAAATTTTTTTTTTTTTCAAAATTTCAAAATTTTTCTAATTTTTTTTTGTCGATAGGATTTGATGTCAAAGTTGCCATTGAACTAGAGAAGCATCTTCCACAATCCCCGAAAGGCGAATGGAAATAATCTAAAAGAAATCACCCTTGCGCTTGATGAAGGTGGATTCGCTTAGTGTCTCTCTCGCACACGCCTGTTCCCAATACTCTTTCTCCATCAATTCTGGGAATGGTGGGTTTCATATTTCATTTCATCCATGATCCGAATAATGTAGATACGTTGTTGATTTTTAGCGAATTTCATCACGATCGACTATTTATATTAATTCTCTTAAAATGTTCAAGAATTTTTCAATTTTCACAATTTCTATAATTCCCGATGATTGCAATTTGACAAATTTGAGGAGAAATCATAGTCGATCGTGATAAAATTCCCTAAAAATTAACAATGTTTGTTCTTCATCATTCTAAACACGGATTGAAAGAAGTAAAAGAACTCCACCATTCCAGGAATTGATGGAGCGGGAGTATTGGGAACAGGCGCGTGCGAGAGAGACCCTCAACAAATCGACCTCCAGATTATTTTCGACCGCCTTTTAAGAATTGTGGAAAATTTTTCTGTTGTTTATTAGTAATTTTGACATCAAATCCTATCGAAGAAAAAATTTCCAAAAAAATTCCAAAATTTTGAGAAAAATCAAATTTGTAGTGAATTTTTTTTTTTCGTCACACTATGCAAGAAAAGTAACTTTTCGACACGCTCCGCTTCGCTTCGCGTGCCTAAAAAGTCCCTTTCCCGCACATTGTGATGAAATAGTATATTTCGTAACAAGTGCACAATAGTAGATTTCGTCACTGAGGCCGTGAAGAGCTTTTCTGGCGATTGTGAGTTTGTTGACCGAGGCGAAGCCGAGGATTACAAACAAAATCGCCAGAAAAGTTGTTTGCGGCCGAGTGGCGAGCAATATTTTTTGTTATTTGGCGCGCAGTGGCCATAAAACGTCGCCTTACGGACCGAGTGACAAAAAAGTCATTCTTGGCGCGTGGGAGGTTTATAACATGAGCCAAAGGCGAGTGGTATAATCTCACAAGCCATTTCGATACTTTCTTTCGTCAAAATTGCCGAAAGATAGAAAAAAACGGAAATCACCGACTCCGAAGGGCGAATCAAGAAATTCAAGAGAAAATTAACCCTTGCACGTAAAGGTCGATTTGTTCACTCTCTCTCTTGCTCTCGCACGATGTCCCTACTCGCGCTCCGTCATTTCTCGGAATGGTGCATTTCGTAATTATTCTAATTCACTTTTCGAAGATGACATAAATTATATTTATTGCTCTTTCACAGTTGATGTAATAAAAGAACTCTTTTCTTGTTTAGAAATTGAAATTTTTTTAAATTTTCATAAGTTTCTCATTATTGCAAATTGGAAAATTGCAAATCTGATTGTTCATTTTTGTTGAATTTAATCGAAGTCGGTTATTTATTTTTCTTGAAATTTTCCGGACTGTAATACTTTTAAAATTATGAAAATTATCAATTTCTGAACAAGACAAGTATTTCATAGGCTCCTATGTGGCAGGAGTGAATGCGGCAGCAGCTGAACGGTTAACAAAATATGTAATTATAACTCGCATTTCTTTTCGTTTCTACCAATTTAATTGGTAATATGCTTCCAAATGGATCTCAAATCCCTGTAATATCGTGTGATATTACAGACCAAAAAAAACATTAAATTCGGTCCACCAGTTTAAATTTAGGTATTGAAAGTTGAATATCTTCGAAACCTATCAGTCGATTTGGTTCATTCACAATACGGACCTTCATTATCATAAGAACTAACACCCTACCTAGTTTGAACTTTTTTTTTTTGTTATTTCTGAAGTTATCGTGCTAATAGGTGAAAAATAGAAAATGGGCAATATCTCGAAAATTTTCAATGAACGGGTATACATATTATGATTGATCTGGATAGAAAACATCGAGACAAATATTTTGAAAAAAAAAAAATTCAATCGGATAGATACTTTAGAAGATATTTGAGAAAATAATTTTATACATATAGTTGAATATCTTCAAAACCTCATAGTCAATTGGGTCCATCCACAATACCGACCTTTATTTTTGTAAGACCTAAAATCCCACCAAGTTTGAAATTTTTTTTACTGTTATTTCTGAAGGTATTGTGCGAACAAGGAATTTAGGTGAAAAATGGAAAATTGGCAATATCTCGAAAACTTTCAATGAACGGGTACACATATTATAATTGATCTGGGTAGAAGACATCATGACGAATATTTTGAAAAAAAAAAAAAATTCAAATTATCACACACACACATGCAGACATTTTCTAAAAATATCATTTCTCCACGTTTCATACCATTCTACATCATTTTCAGCCAAAATTGGAGAAAGTCAAAATCCGACGAAAACAATTCTTCCATTCGGAAGCAAAAAGAGTTCTTTTATCACATAAACTTCAAAACAATAATGAACGTATTTTTGCCATCCTCGAAATGCGAATTAAAATAATTATTTAACTCACCATTCCAAGAAATGACGGAGAACGAGTAGGGACATCATGCGAGAACAAGAGAGAGAGAGGAGACAAATCCACCTTCACGCAGGAGTGAAATTTGTCAATTTCCGAATTTAGGGAAACGACAAAAATTTTGAGAACATCAAATTCACACTGCGACCACGTGAATTCACTTGGAATATGTTTGAGGATGCCCCCCGGAACCTGTGCGCAGAAATCTTCTCCCTGGGACGGGTACCTCGGGGGTAGAAGGGGTGAAATCTGTCAATTTTCGGATTTCGGGAGATGAACAAAATCCTTGAAAAATCAGATTCACACCGTGACCGGTCAAATCATGATCAATTACTGTGACTTTTATTCATCTGAAGGTTGATATAAAAAAAAACTAGGTGAGCGTTGTTGGTCGCTCGCAAGCTCGCTCCCATGGTGTGTGTGACCCGATCGGGCCACACAAAAAACTTCCCGGTTTAGCTACTCGCGCCAACAATTCGATGAGATCCGTTATGAAGGAATGAAAAAATTGTGATAAAATGGTACTTTTTTCACTTTGTTTATCTAGAACTGAAAACAAATCAACGAAAATCGAAAATCACACGGAGAAAAAAATACGGTAAAAATTCGGGTGCTAGCACGGTAAAATGGGTGCAATCGCCAAGCACCTGGAATTTTCCTATGCAGCACCAGAAAAATTCCTATAATCACGAGAAAAATTCATGTAAATACGAGAAAAATTCCTACAAATATATGAAAAATTACTGTAGTTACACAGAAAAAAAAAGCACCAGATTATATTTGGTTTGCCACCGGGTTTTCACTGGGTTAGACCGTAATGTGGGGGAACTCCGTTGTTATCTCGGCGGAGCGCCTGTGAAGATCCGAAGATATACATCGAAAACCCGGAGATCTCAGGATTTTCAACGATTTTTTTCACTCGAAGTGCGCCCCTCGTGTAAATCTTAGGATATTTACGGGTTTCTTTTTCTCCGTGTACAGGAAAATTCCAGGTGCTTGGCGATTGCACCCATTTTACCGTGCTAGCACCCGAATTTTTACTGTATTTTTTTCTCCGTGCATAACGTAATCTCTACTGGAGATTTAATTAGATCATAATAACCCGTAGATATTCCATTTGGGTGATGGATTACCTCGATCGCAATATTTGCTCATGAAAAATCAGTGACTACATCTCCACAAGTTCTGTGTTTCATGTTTTTCGCGAAAATTAGAAAAACTATCAGATCGATTCCATCCAAAATCTAATCAGCGCTAAATTGCATGAAGACGCATCGATTGAAAAAAAAAAAAAAATTGAATCGGACTATTTGTTCCCGAGAAATCGTTGACGAAAAATTTCGCCACATACACCGAACATACATATGCACACACACACACACATACATACAGGCATTTTTTTGAAAATGGTCCAAAACGATTGTGGAGACCTTGAACCGTGAAGATATGTTGAAAAATGGATTTTCGATTTTCGGGGTGATTACAATAACTTCCCTCCCCGGGAAGTTGAAAAAAGATTGATACCGGGAAGTTTTTGCTGTTACTCGTAACGGTTCACTCCCACATCAAGACACCGTATATTAGTAACCGCGTCCACCAATGGTGATGAGAAAAAATTTTTTTTTGTAAAAAAAAAAATATAAATTCCAAAATTTGTAAAAATTCTACAATTATTCAATTATTCACACTAGGTTGGTCGCGCTATGGTCATTTCCCCGCACTTTTTTCATTTCTCGTTATAAAATAAAATAAACGCATTGAAAAAATCTGAAAAATGTAACATCTCATCTTAAAGTGTATAGAAATTCCATCTATAAAGACTACGATTAAAAATATTTCCAATTATGAAATATTGAAAGGTTTCTGTTGAAACTCCCGTGGTCTGCCCGTATTACGGAGCCACAGAGAGCGCTGAATTCTTTAATAAACTGCTCAACTTTAAAATGGAGTAAATAATTAACTATGATATCGATAATGGAAATTTTCATTATATTTCATTGATTCTACCGTAAAATCCATTGTCAAATTTTTTCATAATTTTCCGATGAATTTTCATAACACTTTTCTTGATGCGGGGAAAATTGCTCATGGCGCAACCAATGGCGTTCGGGAGTTTAGCGCGACCAATCTAATGTTAAAAAGTGGATTGAAATCGTAAGAAAAGTCTTCATTGTGGGAAATTATGGAGAGTAGTGGGGTAATTTTTCAAAAAGTTGGAAAATGTTAAAAATTTCCATTTTCTCGAAAATATTATTCGAACAGTTCCGAAGTTTTGACAATTTATAAAATTTCAAAATTTCATTCATCAATGTGAAAAATTCTATATTGAATTGCAATTCTAGTTTATCGCGTAAATTGTTGTCTCGAATACAGAATACGCGAAAAATAATAAAACTATAATAATGAATAAAATATCTCATATCGGAATGTGAGAAACATTTCTTCTTTATCGACCTCTTCAGCCGCACGCGCTACTTTATCCATAGAATGCTGTATGGATTTGCGCCCTACCGTATCGGCTCTCTAGTTATCAGGCGCCACCGCTATGAACCGCATGACGAAGTATTCCGGTAAGCGCTAGCAATCTCCCTTATAATCTCTGCACTAGAGATCCCACCCCTGGTTTATCTAGTAACCGTGGTTCGCAGCACTATAAAAGAAAAAAAATCGTGTTTGGCTCTTTGGTTTTTGTGTTGCATCAAGGCAGGAAAAATCAAATAAAGATTAACAGCCATAAAATGAGCCACGTCGCTGCTAATAATGAAGTGAGTACAACAATCAATCGCATAATCTTTGTCCTCCTTCAATTTGTTTAGTTATTGCTGTGTGTTGAGATTGCAGGTTAGTATTTAGTATTGAAGTGAAACATCGAAATAAATTTGTTTGATGCAAGATTACATTTTTGCTCCGAATGGAAGCTTTCCTTACCGTGAAGATTTTTTTCATTTTGGAGGAATTAAATGTTGAGGTAAATAATTGTCCCTCAGTTTCACCTGCTAAGTACACCCCGTTGAAACATTCTTGGAAAGGCAGACAATTTTTTCGACAAAAAACCAAGTTGGAAGTATTGTCATCCGATACAGTAGGGTCTCCCTATGATTTCGGTCTCGGGGCTACAAATTCTACGAACTGAAACGTTATGGGATCCTTCCCCTTCCCCCCACTCTTCCGTGGAGAATGTGACTTGAGAATAGAGAAACAGAGAGAAAATGGAATCTGTCTGTTTCACTTTCCTTGTGTGGTAACGAACATAACCTCAACCTGTCAAATAAATTCTACCAAAAACTGCACTATTTCACATGATATATCACTTTTATTGTAAAATTTTTCTTTTGAATTGATGCATACATAATGAATGTTTTCCAACTGAATTTTTAGTTCGATTAACTAATGATTAAATTTTTCATTAAGTATTAGAGAGTCAAACGTCCACCAACTAAATAATTTTTTATATTTTTGATGAAAAATGTTACCCTTTTTAATAACATCCTATCCCTTCAAACAATAATCCCTCGAATATTCTATTTTATGGAAAAATAATGGTTATTTAGATCAAAAACTCTTCCCCCCTTCCACTGCCCGTTACCTTCGCGCAGAGGAGCACATACACTTACCACACACGTTAACGGTCTGAGGGGTGGGGGAAGGCATCTTCCCCTACTGAAATCATAGAGAGTACGAATCATAGGGAGACCCTACTGTATTCTCAAATGTATTCAAATAAAAAAAAATTACACTTCGCATTATTCATCCGCCAGCGTTGTACATTTTTAGAGAATTCAAAGAGGTAGAATACTTCCCGATTATTAATATCTCACGGTTATTTTTTTCATCAATTTTTTGTAATACCTGCATAGGAAGTTCCCGTTTTGGATAAGTTGAATGGGCCTAACACCTAAAGTAGTCGTTTTTCGTAAAGTTCAAAAGTTGTGGTAGTTCATGTAAACAAGCAGGCGTAGAGGCCATGCGACTGAGGCTATGCAGCTGTAGATATGCGTTGTTTCCTTGCCATCAAGGAATTAATGGTGAGCTTCTAGATGGTTTTTTTAAATTGAACTGGTTCAGCTAGCCGAATAGTGAGAGGACGCGTTAGAATGAAAAAAATTCAATTTCGCGATTTGAAGGACGTCGTTGCTTCTTCGTTTATATCTTGTTTGAAGGTGTGAACGTTTTTTTACTCGATTTCATAATTGGAGATCTATCGGGGGGTTATGGGGAAGTATTAGGAATTTTTACAGAATTTTGGAACTGGTTCAATTATTGGAAAAATGAGGGCGTACTAGTGACAAAATCACACAAATGGCAACGCTGTTAACATCTTCAATCATCTAACTTCGTTCCCACAGGTACAGATTACAATAATTTCCAGTGAAAAATAGAAAAATGGCCATATCTGGAAAACTACATGAATGAATATACATAGTTTGTTATTATCGTAATTCCCGAACGAATATCTCTGGAACTGACCGTCCGATTGAGCTGATTTTCAATACCAAACATGACAATCATAAGAGTCACCTTCATGCCAAATTTCAAGTTGATATCTTGATTTCTTCGAAAGTTAGAGCAATTACAATTATTTGCTGTAAAAAACAGAAAAGTGGCCATAGCTCAAAAATTTTGTATCGACGGGTATATATATATTTTGGTTGATTAAGATAGATAATATCGAGACAAAGATTTCGAAAAAAAAAATCAAATCGGTGCAGTCGTTTTCGAGATATCGAATAAATTAGATTTATATACAAAATTGAATAACTCCGGAACTAATTGTCCGATTGAGCTGATTTTCAATACCAAATATGACAATCATAAGAGTCACCTTCATGTCAAAGTTCAAGTTGATATCTTGATTTCTTCGAAAGTTAGTGTAATTACAATTATTTTCAGTGAAAAACAGAAAAGTGGCCATATCTCAAATACTTTGTATTGACCGGTATACATATTTTGGTTGATTGAGATAGTTAATATCGAGACGAAGATTTTGAAAAAAAAATCAAATCGGTGCAGTCGTTTTCGAGATATTGACGTCAAAAGATTCACAAACAAATCACTATCTCTCAAAAACTACTTGACCGATCAAGCTGAAATTTGGCACAGAACTAGCTTCAACTAATACTAACAATCTATCAAAATTTCAGACTTTTTGGAAATGATTTTCCCACTTAATTGTTAAATTTACGAAAAAGTGACCACCGAGTGGACACCCGCACATACGGACATTGGCTCCAAACTTCGTATTTTTACGTTACCATGCTACATCATTTCCAGCCATAATTAGAAAATGTGAAAATGGAACGATTACAAGACTTCCATCCGGAAGCAAAAGTTAACACTATAACCCCCCCCCCCCCTTTTCTTGAAAAAAAAGAGAAATTTGCAGGTATTACAAAAAATATAGTGTACTATACTATGTGCGCGTATAAAACCAAGCTATTTTATGCACTTGTACTATTGCGATATTGTGACTGAAACAGTGCCTCTCTCTCCCGGCTGTCTTTCTCCACACTTTTAGGATCAAGGAAAATTGTCAATAAAAAATACATTCCGACAAGTCATTTGATTCCTCAACTCGTAAAAATGAAAATTCACAACATTGCAGTCTCAAAAACAAACACTTTGAATTAGCCATCTCTTGACTCATCGAAATTAGCGTTTTCGCTCAAATAATCATGAATGAGAACTATTGTCAAGTAAAATATTCAAGAATATACTTATTCATTTTCATCCTCCTTCCATTATGAAATATTGTTGGTAACCAGTATTCTGTGTTTAGATCATTCGTATGAGAGCAACAGTCCGCAAGGCACGAGTTGGAGTCGTCTGGAAGCTCACAAAAGAGACAAAACTCCTAAAAAACCGAAAACATGGGGACAAGAAGACCCTCCGAAAATTTAAGAAGAAAGCAGAGAAATTCATAAGGGAAATCAAAGCAATAAAAAGGCTTAAAGACGATGATATCACAAAATTCGCGATTCTTAACACAAGAAACCTCCAGGAAGTTCTCATGGATCCCAAAGTCGATAGAAAGACCCGAGTGTTGACGAAACTGGCATTCCACAAACATTTAAAAGCTGCAGTCAATAAATTCAGGGAGATATTCCCACACTATAAATTAGGAAAGAGACAATTGACGAATCATAAGTCTACAAAACCATTGATGATGACCGCTACTCTTCGTGGAGTTGAGGGAGGAAATCGAGAAGATGGAGACGAAGATGAAGGAATAAATTCAGAAAATGCGGAAGAAAATGATCAAGAAAATGAAGATTTTGATGGTGAAAATTCTTCAGGAGGTGAAACATCAGAGGAAGAAATGTCTGTTGTAACGAACAATTCTAATGGAGAGAATTCCGAGCAAGAATCAGACCTTCAAAACAAAAAACCCAAATTGAGGATGAAAAGTATAACTGAAACGTCAGAACCTGTAAACAACGAAATCAAACTTCAAGAATCAAAACGTCTAATGAGACCGCGAATATCAAGACCAGAAGAATTTAAACCTCACAAAGTTTCCAGAACAAGAAATCCTCCATCCTCAGATTTAAATTCAAAGGAAGAGACTACCGAAAAAGGCCCTCCTCAATCCTTTGAAATCGAAATGAATTCTCTGACGAAGAATAAGAAATTAGGTTCGAAACAATCAAGAAATCCTAACTTTCCTGAAGAAGACATTCTATCTGCCCCGAGTAATTATTTGAGAGGAAATATCTTAAAAGGAACTTCAGAACTAACCCTCGCAACTCCCCTTCTACAATCTCAAAAACCTTCGAGAAAATCTGAGAAATCCAGCTCCTCAAACCCTGAAAACTTCTCGAATATTCTTGCGACCTCGGAATCTGAAGAATCTCCACAAAATCCTCAGAAAATCAAAATAGTGAGCAATCTTGTCTCAGTAAAACGTCTAAGAATCAGTGAATCACTCGAAGAAACGGACGAAATATCAAAGAACCCCAATTTACTCTCACGAGAGCACAAAATGGGATTGGATAGAGCAGAAGACTCTTTCTTCATCTCGACATCTCCCGGGGGTATTTACAACTCTATAATAGTCCCTCGACAAAATACAGAAACCCTAGAAGAGAAAAACACCAATAATCGATTCAGGAAACGATTGCCTAGCACACAGAGAGCTTCCTCTAATTTTACAAATTCTTCACATCACAGAGAGGAAACCGCCGGTTTCAGGAAGGGTCACCGAGCTCGGCAGAATGACATTGGGAAGAATGAACGAGATTTTTCAGAAAGAAGGCATCTTCTTGAAGAGGGGCGAGGAGCAGAGTTTAGGAAAAATGATAAATTTAAGAATAATAAAGCAATGGTCGAGAAAGAGCTGGATTGTGAGAGAAATTTACATCCATCTTGGATCGCCAAGAAGAAACAGCAAGAAATCTTGAAGCAAGGATTTCAGGGGAAAAAGATTGTGTTCAGTGATGATTGAAGAAGTGTAAACGTGTTAATATCAATTCCTCCAATAAATTTTATTTGAAGTTTTCAATATGTATTCATTTTTTCTCCATTTCATTATTCACATCATCTTAATATTTTTGTAGTATTGCCACATCTCTGTTGGTAAATGGGTTGAATTGTTGTCCATATTGATGGTTTGGAAGATTCATTTCTTCTTTGAGAGAGTTCGCTGTTTTTCCGCGTGCGTAACCAATTGGGAATCGATGGGAAGGCCTTTTCGTCTTCTCACTGCGTCGATGTACTTTTTAACACGATTTGCGCTGTCCGCTTTTTCACCAAAGTGGAGATATTCTTCTACGGTTGATGGCACCCAGAATGGATCCTGCTCAATGACCTGAAAATTATTAATTCGCTTTTGAGTCTATTCGAAATGCTGAAATCCGATTCATGAAATACAGAAAGATTTTTTTTGAAAGCTTTTCCTATAAGAGCGTTTCTTTATCAAGTGGGCCACCTAGAATTTTTGATGTCTCCAAAAATTCTATAAAAATTTGAGTGTGTTAAGTAACCTCAAAAAACCATTCGTGAATTTTTTCAAATTTTTTTGGTGTGCATATTCGAAGATAGATGCATATGTATATTCAGAGTTCGAAATATATTTCAATTTCCCTAACTTGAATGATACATTGGAGGAGAAGAAGTTCAATATAATTTTTTTTGTTTTTTCCTCAGCTTTTCATTGCAATCATTTTTTATTTTTTCCCGCCACATTTGCACGCGTTTAAAAGCATTCATTGGAAAAAAAACAAGCGGCGTAGAAATCCTATGCGACAGAAGCCGTGTGACCGTTACTTTAAGCGTTTATATATTTTATTTTTCATTCTATTCTACCAATTCCATTGGTAGTAAGCTTCCGAATGGATCCGTATTAACTCCCTGTTGCAGTGACGGGCTTATATATACGCAGTTACATTCTACAGAGTGTGAACAGAAGTGGAAGTAGATTGAAATTTCTCAAAAAATTTCTATGAAGGGGTATACTTGTTTCGATTCATTGAGATAAAGAACACATATTTCGGAGATGAAGGACATATATAAGGATGTATTTCGGAGATATTCAACTTTTTGATGAAATTTATTTATACAAAAAGTTGAATATTTCCCAAACCACTGACTCATTTGAGCTCATCCGAAGTATCAACCTTCAATATTATGAGGGCTATAATCATACCAAATTTCAATTTCCTATGTTCATTTTTTCTTAAGTTACGGCACGTACAAGAATAGAAGGAAACAAGTAGGCCATCGCTCCCATGCGACTGGTGTTAAGGATTGTAAGAAATTCGTTACTATTATAATTCTATTATTATATTATGCTTCTCTTTGTTTTTCTACCAATTCTATTGGTAGTCAGCTTCCGGATGGATCTACAATTAATTCTGTGTATACATTGATTGTCTGTATCTCACGAACTAATTGACATATCGACTTAAAATTTTACACAAAAGTCAAACCTGACAATATCAAGTACTAGTCAAAATTTCAGATCTTCGGTCCAACTCCTAGTCGTATTATAGTACGTATGAGCGAGTTTAGAGAATGAAAATAGGAAAACAACAATATCTCGAAAACTTTCAATGCCAGGGTATATGTATTTTGATTGTGCTAGGTAGAAATTATCGTGACGAACATTTTGAAAAAAAAAATCAAATCGATCCAGTAGTTTTTGAGATATTGAAGACAATAGTTTTACACATAAAGTCGAATATCTCCAAAACTAATGGTCGGATTGTGCCCATATTAAATAGCAACCTTTATTATCATATGGCGTAAAATCATACCAAGTTTGAATTTTTTATGTCCAATATTTCTCAAGTTATCATGCGTACAAGGATTTGAGCCAAAAAATAGAAAAAGGGCAATAACTATGTGACTTCTCCATGGTCCGACTGAATTTTTAAATTGAAATCAATAGATATTTTCATGACGAATATTTTGAAAAAAAAAAAAATCGAATCGGTCAAATTATTCTCGAGATATTGAATAAAAATGATTTTTCGATAAAGAGTGATATCTGAAGAACTAATCGACTGATCGAGCTGAAACTTGGCCTGGAGTCTGACATAACTGATACCAATCATGGGTCAAAATTTCAGATTTCTATCGATAACTTTTGTCGTTTTATTATGACAATTTAAAAAAAAAAACGGAAAATTTGCACAGTTACATACATACACACGGACATTTTCTGAAAAGATCATAAGTTTGCATTTCATAACACTCTAGATCATTTCCATACAAAATTAGAGAATGTGAAAATCTGGTGAAAACAAAGCTTTCATCCAGAAGCAAAAATGGAAACACTGCAATATCTTGAAAACTTTGTGTGAACAGGTATACATTTATTTTGAATGATCTAGTTAGTGACTGTTGAGAAAAGTATTTTGAAAAAAGAAAAAATAAAATCCATTAAGTAGTTTGTGAGATATTTGATAAAACATATTTTTACAAAAAATTGATTATCTCAGGAACCACTTAATTGATTACGCACGTTCACAATACGAACCTTTGCTATTATTAGAGCTACAATCATGCCAAATTTTAACTTGCTATCATCATTTTTTTTTCAAGTTATCGTGCGTACAAAATTTTTTCTGGAAAAACAGAAAAATGGTAATACACTGATAGAAAAAATTTCTTACACGACAGAACTGGTTTCTTGACACAAAAGAATGGTGTTTTGACCATGAATCTCTTAATTCAAGAGATCATTAGATTTTCATAATCAAACTATATTCTGAGAGGAAGATCTGTGCCCTCAAGACCGATGTACTTGATTTAAGAATCTATCAGCTCCGTCGAGGATAATGAAAAACAAAGTTATCGATAGTTAAAAGTACGAATTCTTCACACAAGAGAATAAAAACTTCATTATATTGGAATCAAATGTAAAAAAGATTACTTTCTGCCAAGAGAACGCGGGCATAATAGCAAGCCTATGAATATTTCAACCTAGTAGCAATGATAATGAATCAAATTGATATCCCTTTCACTCGCAAATAATTATATTCGTCTAGAACGAATCAACGTGATTATTTCAATTACGTTAATCACTTACTTCATGATATTCTGGCAGCCAATGCGAGAAGGAACAATTTCGATTGTTAAAAAGTACTCTTTATTGGAATAATCTTATTTATTGGAGTGAAATGAAGAAATACTAGCACGAAATGAATCAAAGACTTGTCTCAAGAGAATGATCACTGGCATCAATATGGAGATTACTGAGTATGGTAAGCAGAAATATTTTCATGAGATTTCACAAATTTTGAAGGATACTTCACCATGCGAAGTACAATATAATATGCATATAAATGCAAGTCAGGTATTTTTTATAGAAATCTTTTCTGAATTTCATTTAATCGACAGGTTGTTGAGTTCAATATGTTTTTATCCCTATCATCGAAATAGTATTCTCTGGTATCAAGAACATGACTATTGAGTAGTAGAAATTGTTCGCTTCACATCTTTAAGAGAATGTTTGCGTGAAAAATATTGAATTTAGGACGGGTTTTTAGAATTATCATATTAAAATTGCTGATGATGAATCAGAACAAATATTCTTCTGTTGTAATGGACATCATATATAATTTTATATACTGCGGTATTGCGAACATATGTTGGTCACTACAGTAGATGCCATTAGTTCATGTGGCAATAATATGAGAGACGGTGAGAATGAACAAGAAATTGATGGTAAAATAATGAACTTTGGCTCTAAATTATTGCCTATAAAATTAGAAGGAATTGATTCGTAGGATTAATAATTTTCAGTTATTCTACTAATTGCATCGGTAATTCTTCGATTCCCTGACAATTTTAGGAGAATACGTGGCTAGTTTTGTGGAATATTTGGTGACTTTAGCCCAAGAGACTAGGTTTTTGTACCATACTTCGACCAATATGGAACGATACTCTGAACACTTGTCATGGAACAGAAATAAATGTCAATCTCTTGGCTCAAGAACATGTACTATTTATGTTGATCCCTAGACCTTTCCATCAATCTTTCCTAGAACAAAGTAAGAAGTCTTTTTTCTTGATACGGCACATTATTAATATTTATTACTGCTATGCTAAATTAAACTAATTGACATCAAAGAAATTGCGCATTGCGCGTTGCGCAAATTTTCATTACAAAAAATCTAATTAAAGATTATCTCCAAATAGATTAGCGACATAGAGTAATGCCTGAAAATGAATCAGAGCATCTCTACACTTCAGGGTGTGAAGTCTCGCGGAGGGTACTTTGAATCAGAAAATGATTCGATTTATTGCTCTCACAGAGCCCTTTCTATGCTCTCTAAAGTTGAACATGACATGTAGAAACAATGCGACCCATAGCGGTGAATTCAAGATTTATTAATGTCTTATAATAAAAAAAAAGTTTCATTCGCTCAAGAATTCAATGCATGGGTTGGAAGAGTTGATTGTCTTGTTCTAAGAGAATACGGTTCTGAGGATTTCTAGTAACGTCGTTCAACTCCTGAGACCCTCAAAACAGTATTCTCTTGGAACAAGAGAATCAATTCTTCCAACCCATGCATTGAATTCTTGAGCGAATGAAACTTTTTTTTTATTATAAGACATTAATAAATCTCGAATTCGCCGCTATGGGTCGCATTGTTTCTACATGTCATGTTTAACTTTAGAGAGCATAGAAAGGGCTCTGTGAGAGCAATAAATCGAATCATTTTCTGATTCAAAGTACCCTCCGCGAGACTTCACACCCTGAAGTGTAGAGATGCTCTGATTCATTTTCAGGCATTATTCTATGTCACTAATCTATTTAGAGATAATCTCTAATTAGATTTTTTGTAATGAAAATTTGCGCAACGCGCAATGCGCAATTTCTTTGATGTCAATTAGTTTAATTTAGCATAGCAGTAATAAATATTAATAATGTGCCGTATCAAGAAAAAAGACTTCTTACTTTGTTCTAGGAAAGATTGATGGAAAGGCCTAGGGATCAACATAAATAGTACATAAATACATACATAGTACATAAATAGTACATGTTCTTGAGCCAAGAGATTGACATTTATTTCTGTTCCATGACAAGTGTTCAGAGTATCGTTCCATATTGGTCGAAGTATGACACAAAAACCTAGTCTCTTGGGCTAAAGTCACGAAATATTCAACAAAACTAGCCACGTATTCTCCTAAAATTGTCAGGGAATCGAAGAATTACCGATGCAATTAGTAGAATAACTGAAAATTATCAATCCCACGAATCAATTCTTTCTAATATTATAGGCAATAATTTAGAGCCAAAGTTGGTTATTTTTCCATCAATTTCTCTTTCATTCTTACCGTCTCTCATATTATTGCCACATGAACTAATGGCATCTACTGTAGTGACCAACATATGTTCGCAATACCGCAAGATATAAAATTATATATGATGTCCATTACCACTAAAGAATATTTGTTCTGATGCATCATCAGCAATTTTAATATGATAATTCCAAAAACCCGTCCCAAATTCAATATTTTTCGCGCAAACATTCTCTTAAAGATGTGAAGCGAACAATTTCTACTACTCAATAGTCATGTTCTTGATGCCAGAGAATACTATTTCGATAATAGGGATAAAAACATATTGAACTCAACAATCTGTCGATTAAATGAAATTCAGAAAAGATTTCTATAAAAATACCTAATTTTCCTTTGTATGCATATCATATTGTACTTTGCATGGTGAAATATCCTTCGAAATTTGTGAAATCTGATGAGAATATTTCTATTTACCATGCTCAGAAATCTCCCGATTGATGCCAGTGATCATTCTCTTGAGACAAGAATCCGTGATCTGCGATAAGTTAGATTCATATTTCGATAAAGTGCGTCACTTACTTTACTTGAAAAATCTAATTTTACAATCAAATGTTGCACAACATTCGTTGTATATTGCCTGCTAATAATAAAAATTCATCATTTTTTACTCGCATTCCATTTTTATTGGATTTAAAAGAATGGATTTTTCGATGGAGTTGAATGAAGTTCTGTGATTAAAGTAATGTGATTTTGTTGTGGTAGCGAATGTCCTTCAGGCAAAGATAAAAATTTGTCACGAATATACCAATACCTCTTTCGAGAGAATAGTACAATAGGTTGACCGTGAACCCTATTCTCGTCAGCGAGTCTGATGTAGTATGGAAAGTATTATGATGTACGCGAATATTCTATTTTTTTCCGTCCAATATTGAATACTTTATGCCAAGTCTGCCTACTTCTTTGATTCAAAGTTATGAAGAATCCATTCCAGAAAAACGGTGCGAATGATGTAGTTTCTTGAGCCAAGAACTTGTACTCGACGTGTCAGATATTTTTTCTATCAGTGTATCTCCTAAACTTTGTATGAACCGGTATATATATTTTTATTGATCTAGATAGAGGCCATCGAGTCAAGTATTTTGAAAAAAAAATTGAGATCAGTGCAGTAGTTTTGGAGATATTGAGGAAAAACGAAATTCAAACAAACCGTTGTATCTCAGGAACTACTTGACTGATCGGACTGAAACTTCGCGGCAAAGTTGAGTATATTCATAGGTACCAGTTATGCCCATGCAGTGGTGAGAAGTCACACTAATTTTCGAGAGATTTTTTTCTCCGTGTGGAACCAGATCGTCATAGCCACACCATGGTCGCGGCCATGGAAACTGCCAAACGTGCAATAATAATCTTCAAGAGATACAGAAAGGTTGAGTTTTAGTTGATACAATGATCTGTTTTCAATTTCAATCTGCCACTCACTCTTTTCAGTGAAAGCACGTGACAGCGGTCGGTAAAATGTATGATAATCGATTGATTAACTGCCGTGAACTTGTCAAGTAGACACGGATGAAATGAAATGTCTACCGCCAGCTGTCAAACAGCTTCGCAAATAAATTCATTTTCCCGACAATTTTCACCACCGGAAGACTCCCAAAACTATTCCAGCCACAAGCGACGAAAAAGAAATTTTGACGGAAGTTTTACATTTTCTATTCCATTCATTAACCCGTGGGGATGGCGCAGAAATTGCACGCTTCCCTATATCTATATATGTATGGTCCTGGGGTCTTAAGAAAATCGTTATTTCAATGTCGACATGAATACTGCACTCTGCTTTGCCACTATCCGAATGGAAAAGATAATCAGTTGAATACCGTTTAGAGGCCTGTTTATTAACTTCTATATATCATGGAAGTGATGAGTTTGCTTCAATTTTCGGAAAAACCATGCGCCCATTGTAGATATATGAAAAAAAGAGATGCATGTGGCTGGAATATCTTGAAGCAAAGGAGAATATACCATTTGTCAGAAATGTGGCCACCTTCACGACTTAAAAGAATGTATAAACACTCCTTTGTCTTCGTTACGAACCGTTCATTGTGGCATCACCTTTACCACGGTTTTTGGGTGCGACCAAACAGTTATCAATAGCCGAAATTTTTATGGGGATGATAATCTCTTACACGGAGAAAAAAATACAGTAAAAATTCGGGTGCTAGCACGGTAAAATGGGTGCAATCGCCAAGCACCTGGAATTTTCCTGTAACTACAGTAATTTTTCATATATTTGTAGGAATTTTCCTCGTATTTATATGAATTTTTCTCGTCATTATAGGAATTTTTCTGGTGCTGCATAGGAAAATTCCAGGTGCTTGGCGATTGCACCCATTTTACCGTGCTAGCACCCGAATTTTTACCGTATTTTTTTCTCCGTGTAAGTATATTTTTTTATTGCATTCCTAATTTCTTTCTCCCGGGAATGACAGAAAGTGAAATGAATGTTTCATTACCTCCCAGTGACTGAAAACGAGCTGTGGAGTCGCTAATCCGGAAGTCTCAGTTCTCAATTCTCTAGCTAATTGGAAGCTCTCAGGTACTGGAAGAATCGCAAGTACTCGGAACTGCCCCCCAAATCCAGTGCTATCAGTTGCAATGATACGTCCCTGTCGTCTGCCAAAAACTGCATATAACTTTCCTGCAATCAAGAGGAAATAAGAAATACTCATTACAGAAATTTTATCATCACAAAACTATTTCGTAAACATTCTTTGGTTATATAACTCTATATCCGCGGACAAAATATTCGAAGGAATAAAATCTGAAGGCAGAACATCCACCGACAAATAATTCTTCGTCAACCCATCTGTAGACAAATTACCCTCTGCTAAAATACCCATCGATATATTATCAGATGATGAGCACGATTTATAGTGTAGAATTCAAAGTGAGAGTAAATCATACATATGAAGAAAAAGTTGTGAATGTTATTAAGGGAGAACAGAATTCGAGGAAATGATAGTAAACTAGGAAAAAAGACACACACACACACATTTTTCCTGAAAATCATACTATTCGCTCAATCTAGGGCATTCAAAGAAGAAATGAGGAAAGAAGGTGGTAACATGAACAGAATAGTAGATTATATGTTACAAGGGCCGATAAGTATTTTTGTGACAAATATGTCATAATCCGCGCCGAAGACGCGGATTATTATCTCATTTGTTGTAAAAACACTTATCGGGCCGTGTAACATACGCTATTTTATGTTACGAGGCCCGTCCAACCGAGTTCTGAGAAGCCCTAGGGCGATAGGTAGCAGTTAGCGGCCCTACACGGAGAAAAATTTTCAGGAAAAATTACGGAAAAAGTCACGTAAAAATTACGAACTGAAACGTAATCGTGGGGCGAAATGTAGTTGCGTAAAAAGTACGTGTCGTAGCGGAAATTTTACGAATCTCTCAGTGAAAATTACGATACTCAGTTCCGTAAAAATTGACTCTCCTGTGTAGGAAAATTGCCTACATAAATTCGTAATTTTTCCCTGACTT
Organism: Coelinius sp. EB29; assembly: GCA_035578325.1. NCBI lineage: Eukaryota > Metazoa > Arthropoda > Insecta > Hymenoptera > Braconidae > Coelinius > Coelinius sp. EB29. The sequence continues at coordinate 8,421,112 of JAOZGT010000001.1, read as the reverse complement.
GATTTTTTTTTTTTCGTGCGGAATAATAATAATATTAATGATAATTAAACTTAAATTTTATTAATTCTAATGCCGATTTTTTTCACTCGTTAGATCATAATTTTGGGAATTATTGGGGAACATGAGGATCAAGAAGGAGGATTAAAAAATGAAGAATTTTTTTTCACTGATTATTTTTATTAGAAAATGTGAACAACATTCATTCTAACATTCAAACTCAATTTTATATTTCCAAAATATATTTTTCTCCCACGCATCCCCCTATCCTTCTGATTAAACAACTTTTTACGTCGTTGGAACTGAGTAAACTCCAAGAGTATTGTTCACCGTCGAGTTTATACGATTAAATACGTTTGTTTAAATAAACACTATGGCACAATTTTACAATGAAAATACAGTCGTCGTTAGTTAATGGAACATAGAACACACACTTGTATCAATATCTAGATTTTTCAACTATTTTTACCACTCATTTATCCACTGTCACCACTAATTATGTTGTTAGTTCGTATATTGAATAACGCAATAAGACGCAATACACTGCTGGAACAGTTGTACCCCCGAAATTGTCCGACGACAATCGAGGGATTCCGAATCATTAGAGTGGGGGGGGGGGGGGGCACACTTTCTTTGCAAGGTCAAGCCAGCCCCCTCTCCATACCAGACGGGAAAATTTACGTCTCGTAATGAAAAAAATTACGAAACTGGGATACGTAAAAAAAACAGTAAGAGTCATAGAAAAATTTCGAGAAATCGAGTAATATTTCCATTTCTTTCTGTACTTTTTAATGAAAACTCAGTAAATTTTACATTTATAGAAAAAATTACGGAACTTTAAAATAAATTTTCCGGAGCATATCGTAAAATTCACAATTTGTTTCTTATTTTTTCCATAACTTTTCAATAAAATTTCACTGAAATCACATTTCAGCTCACGATTACGCGACTTTTTTCGTAATTTTTCCTGAATTTTTTTCTCCGTGTAGGGCCGAAAAGAACGAGGTTAGGGCGGGCACGAGTGACATAAACGTCCTTTTCAGAAGTCGTATGAGGGCTTCTCCCCGAAACTATCCATATAGGGGAGGGTAGGGCAAAACAGACCGGGAGGACAAAACAGACCATGTGATTTTTTTGTCTTTTTTTTTTCTTACTCGATTTGGCTATATGAAATAAGCCTCAATCAAGTAATATAGAGGTTAAACGGTCTAGAGTGGAGGGTGGAAGGTCAATTCAAGGCTGTTCACTACTACAATTTACTCTATATACAGTTATCTACCGATTATTACGCAGATTCTACCCCTCGATGAATGTTTACTTACACCTTAAGAACCTAGCAAAATGGGTCCCATGGTTGGAAAATAATCGACACCTCGTTCAATTTAACCATCCACGTTATTACGAACTCTCGGTTGGAAAATATGTGTGCCATTTGCGCCCGCGCATATTCTGCATTCATTCTTCCATCTCCCCTTCGTTCCTCTCCTAACCACATCTGAAGACTCTCTATAGTACCTCATTTCCTCTTGAAAACCGAAACACCTTCTTTATCCATGTGGGTGTATACTGTAAACGTATACGGGAGACTATGGTAATGTGAACAAATGCATCAAGATTCTCTGCAACGAGAAAAACAACACCTGAACCTCACTCGAGATAGTTTGAGATATGTCTTTATCCCCACCACCATTCTTTTTTCTTCCCTCAAGCAATAACGAGTTCCGGAAATCGCGAATGGCGCGACTCACTTGTCACGTAAGATGCCCGAAGCGCTCCGGATCCGGAGAATGCAAAGATCAAGAGGCGATCCAAAGAAGTAACGGATACTTTCCTGGCGCACCTGCAGTCATTCAATCCACATATTACCATCAATGTTATTTTTCATATCTTTATCCATTGATTTTTGGTGGCGATGAAAGGAACACGTTGTCCCGCGAATTTGAAAATTTTCAAGATTGTTCTCGGTAATTCGAAACATTATTCGAGTGGAGTAAATCGTTTCCACGATTTTGATCATCCTTCGCCGAGATTTTTACAATTTGATTTGCGCAATTCTACGATCATTGAAAATTGGGTCTGCACAATCTGATAATATTTTGTCAAATTGGATAAAAATGTCAAATACAAATTCGTATTATCAATTTTTGCCCCAAAATTACATCCATCAACTGTAATTTGCTCTAGTTTCCAAAATTTCGCTGATGTTAGTTCAATATTCAGAAATTTGCTATCATGTCTACTACTCTTCTTCAATTTAAAATAAATAGGGAGAATTGAAGGGAGAATTAATTCTCCCTATTTATTTTAAATTGAAGAAGAGTAGTAGACATGATAGCAAATTTCTGAATAGAAAAATGTATCGAATAGGAAAATGATTATTCTTCTTGCAATTATTACACTCATCGAAATTAACTCATCCATAAAAAGAATGGAAGGCAATTGTACAATGACTAAAGAAAATTATGCAAATACCGAAGATATATCTCGAATTTATCCATCCTTCGGAATAAGAATGATCAACTTCAAGTTTCCATTATATTTGTGAGAACTGCATGTAATTTTTTTTCCGTAAACTGAGTTCATTGGGCGAATGGCTATAGCTACTTGCCATGAAGATGAGTTGCAACTTTTTAAGTTGATGCGAATCATGGAGGTAGAGCTTGGTAATGTTATTGATCTTGCGAAGGAATAATTCTGAAGTATCTGAGCATGTATTGAATGGATTTCGATAATCTTCATACAGAAGATATCGGACGAAAATGCCTATCTTCTGTATCAACAATTCATGTATTTTCTATGTTTGGTTGAAGAGTAATCGCTTCGAAATAAGATATTCTAATGGGAATTTTGTGAGTGGTTACGTTACGTCCCATGAGCATGGAGCTATAGGAACTGTTGGTGGTCGGGGCCCGTGACATAGTTTTCGGGTAGTTTCGGGTTGTTGTGTATGCTCACTGACTCGGACTAAATTTTCCTCTCAACAAGGACCCTCACAAACCCTCCTAATAATTCAAAAAGTATTCTCATTTTGTCGTAATTTAAATGAAATAATAAAAATCGTCGCTGGCATGGAGAACTCCAGTAAAAGTGAGTAACCGACATCCCCATCTGGTGCAGTGCCTCATCGTTTCCATAGCAGCATTACCGTTGGGTCTCCTCATTGATGGGTGGGGAAGACCAAGACCAAGAGAGTAGAAGACCGAGAAAGTGAGACAGAAGCAGAAGAATCTGAGCCCCAGCTACTCATGTAAAATGGAGAGGGAAAAATCCTCAGTACAGCATCAATAACCGAAGAGAAAGAAACAACTAAACCAGAGAAAAAGAAGGGTCTCCCTTCCCCTCCTTATCCCCCCTCCCCTATCTGTTCACAACGAAGATCGAGATCGAAGGGCAGAGACAGGGGGGAAACACGAAAGAAAGAATTAAATGGAGTGGGGATACCCATTCATGCTTTGCCGCTGGTCTAAGAGTCCAGTTCAACCACGGCATACCTTCGTGTACCCCGTGGGCGCCATTCTACGGCCGGCACTCACCTACTATTCATCGACATACACTTTTGGTCGAAACTAAAAGTCATAACTTGAATTGAAACATTCTCACCATTTTGGAAATAGTACAATTTTTAATTATACTTTATTTGATTTTTATATGTTGTATCGAATTTTTGAAGAGTTTGTTGAGAAGGATTTAAATTTAATTATCGCGCTATTTCTCATTTCGAGTGGAATCATCGCTATAGGTGAAGATTCACGTGTGTTAAGTTCATGTTACGACATGGACTTGAAATTGTGCAAAATATAGAATAATAATTAATTTGAAATCGCTTCTCGCTGTCGTTTTGGACTGATTAATTAATGAAAAACGTGTACAGTTATGTGAAATGTGATGTCCGTCCCATATGATGTGATGATGATCTGCTGACTCAAGAAATTAACTCCTTTTCATTCATCGAAAATTTCAAATCAATAGACTTTGATTAAAGTGTAAAAAACTGAATTCTTTAACGAATAAAAATGGAGTTTTCGAAGAGAATTCATATATTTGTAACATTGTGTCTTGTGTTCAATAAAAGCTTTGGTAATTTACTCGGTGTTGAGATCGATGATGCCGGTGAAGATTTGCTGCACGAGTACCTGTCACTGGATGAGAGCAGGTATCTAGCGGAATTACAAGAGTTTCAGGATGCTGCTATTGAAATTGATTTAATTGATACTAAAAAACATCACAAACGACTCGAACAAGAGCCCCGAGTCGTTTATCAAATTGGGGTAAGTGGGTTCTGTTTTGTGTTTTTCTTCCAAGAACTTTGCTACTCTAGTTTACGTGTTTTTGCACACCTTATACGGTTTATGGATGAATCGAGAGGGACGGAGGGGGGTGAATAATGATAATGATTGTGGGGGACAAATTTACATGAGCTCGCGTGGAAAAGTGCACGCGCTGCATTAAGTGTGTTGACCAATTTCCGGCCGAGGTGGACGTGCGCGCCTTTTTTAGTCTTTAAATATATACTCACGATACGTCCACGAGGCTGTTAAAGGCGATTTTCGCGCCCACGATAAGACGACGGTATTATGGTACTTTTTCTTTCCATTTTTTTTCTTCCTTATTGAAGTTTGAAAGATGAAAAATTGAGAGAATCTTGGCTATTGACTCTATCGAATCAGAGGATATTTGCTCTTCCCCTCCAATCCAGCCTCAGAATTTAATCCTCGAACTTCCTCATCGGCATTACACATTACAGTCAGTGGACAATTATGTAGACAAAAAACTTCTCCTCGCCGGGCTTCATTCCACTTATATCATTACCCTTCACCTCAAACCTCGGCTATTTCCACCCTCCCCCCCCCCCTTTCTGCCTCGTTTTTCACAAACATGCAAGATAATTTAAGTTCTTCCCTTGCTTCTTCCCAGCTTTTTAATGTTTACTCGTGGTGGTGTTGAGTGGACATGCGGGTGAGTAAAAAACCCTCGCCAGCCTTCAGGGTATAAACCGAGTGGCGCCCACTCGACGTATTCTCGGACCTGCCATGAAGTTGTGCTATAGATGAGGAGGAATGGTGGGTGAAAAAGGTGATGCAGAGTAAAAGAGGGGAAGAGGAAAGGCAGTATACACTCGGAGCAACATTCATAACGAGTTCGCCGATCGAGTTTGAGATTCCTGTGTGCGTCGTTTCCTCTTACTTGAACGGGACTACGAAGAATGGTTCGTCGGTGCTACGTCCGGTGTTTTTTTTTTCTTCTATCTTGGAGCTTTTTTTTTCTATGAAAATAGAGGAAAATCTAATTTGCTCATCATCAATGAGAGAAGGAAGTGAATATTTTTTTGAAGAACAAAATGTTTGATAAATGTGCGTACATTAATGAATAAATTCCCTCACAGGAGAAAATCCATTGATCAAGTGGTGTACGTTGACCGGTCATTCACCAGCACCCCTCTCCGAATCTCTGAAAAACTTGTAGGGATGAACACGTGTGCACCTGCCGGATTTTCTTAAATGAGAAAAGCACTGAAAAAAATATATTGAAGACGTAAGCAATATATCTTTCCTTACTTGGTCGTCTGGGCACCCTGGGTCTTTTAGGTTATTTAGTAGCATGGTATTGCGCCCTTGGGCTGCTGTGCGAGTGCCAGGTGTCATGTTCGTTTCGGTTGTGGTCATGGGAGATGCGGGAGATTCGTGAGAACTTCCGGATCGCTCATGGGCGTCTTCCGGTGCGTCTATTATTCCATTTTAGTTTACACACTGCCACCGTTTCAATTCGCCACCTTCTTCAACTCCAGCCCCCTTCCCCCCTTCTCCTCCTCATCCTCTTCCACTAATACAAAATTTTGCCATGGAATTTATTCCCTTTCCGTCACCTTTTATTTTTCTCCCTCGGCAAAGGGAAAAAAGAAGAAGAGACACTATACGTGTTTTTGCGCAAGCTCTTTACGACGTTCTTTTCCGGGATTTCATTCATAAACCCAAGGCTTTTTCATTCATAAGAACCGTCCTTACATTCACCATAACGTGACATTCAGTAAATCCACTCGTTTGTGCTATTCGAGTATTTCCCCTCCTTCAAATACCTCGTGTTGTTTTTCACCTCTCACTTGCTGATCCCTTCCTTTTCCCTTCACCACTTCTTTTACTACTCAAAGTCATTCATAAATGTGGGTCAATGAAAAACAATCAAATTTCTTCACTGAATTCATAGAAGGAAGAGAATGGGGAAACATTTGCGTCACAATAGCGAATCCAATCGGAAGAGATTGATTGTACGTGATAAGAGACAGTAAAGCGTGAGGACAAGAATATTGTGATGAGCCATAGATGGAAATTTGGTGGTTTTTGAATGTTTTTCAATCAGTGATTCATATAATTTCGCGAAGTTGTGATAGTTCTTCCCTTCATCTCTAGACTTTTTTCAAATTCTTAATGGAAATTGTTCATTGTAAGAAGAACAAAGGAAAATTAACTTGACGCATATTTTTACAAAAAACCTAGGTTTTTGTTTTTTAGAAGGATTTTACAAATTTTTTGAAGAAAAAAATTTTGCCCCCCTTTAGTTCTGATAGTTTTTTCTTTCCAACAATATCGGATGTTCCAACCACTTAGAAAAACATGTAACTCACTCTTTTCGTGAATTCGATCGATAATCTAATCAGGTTTGAATTACATGCAGGTTCATCGATTGAGAAAAAAAGTTAAATCGGTCCATTCTTTCGCGAGAAATCGTTAGCCAAAAAATTTGTCGTTGTGAAATTTTGTGCAGCTTATAAAAAACAAAAATGATTACGTGGTCTAATTCATTCATTCCCTTTAGTTTAGTGGAAAGTTATAAATAGTCTGTAAGATCATTGATTAATCAATAAAGCCCCCTTATACCGAGCTAATTACAATGGAACCGCTGGAAAGAATTGAAAAGATTCACACGCATGATAAAATGCAATAGAAAAACCTAGCGAATTCACTAGGAAATTCTATCGGGACTCGATCAGAATTCGATTAGAATTCTGTTAGCACTCCAATGGAATTCTATTGAAATTCTATTCTATTGAATTCTATGGGAATTTCTATTTATTTTTTGTCTATTCTTTTAAAAATTCTATGATTTTTCCACCAGTTTTGTAGAAGATATTCCATAGGAAAGAGTAAATAGATTTCGATTTTTCTAAATAATTTATTCGGTTGAAATTTTTGTTCTTTGACATTCTTTTACCATTATTATTTCAAGCTCTTCCACTGGCTTTTTGAATGCGAAATGAAAGAAAATACAGAAAAAGATTAGAAAATTCACCTATAAAAAAAATCTAAACAGAGTGAATTGTATAAAAAATTAAAAATCTATACACACACATGTCATATGTACAAAAAAACTGCTCGGCGAAGCCTCGAGATTACCAATAGATTCAGCAGAAAATGGATGGAATTCTCGAACAAATTCTAGTCGAATTCAAAAGAATTCCAATGGAATTCTCATCAAATTCCATGTAAAGTTCAATAGCATTCCTGGCTTTGAGTCGAATGACTGGGGCTGGATCAATCCGAAACTTCCAATTGCCACTAGTCGGAAATCGATTGATTCAAGACCAAAGGCAGTATTCCCTTCTCCGACTCTAATTAAGTCGGAAAAGACCTGAATTAAGTCGACACCACATGCGTAACTCAGATCGCTCCCAGCTTAAATCGCGTCAAGCCCCACCTGAATTAAGTCACTTAACTGATTTGAAATTTCCTATATCGACTTGAACCTTCATACATGTTCTCAAAACCAAGTGAATGTGTTGAGCTTCCCTGTCTCCACTATCTTGCTGGCATGGTATCAGGTTCCTGGAAGTATAGAATAAAAACAATGCCACTTCAGCATGGAAGAAGAATGAATGTGTCGTACTGAAATGAGGCACTGGAAATAGTACATTTCATGCCCGAGTCTTGGAAAACAGATCATCCTCCCTCACGTGCAAGATTGCCTTCCGAGCCGGAGGCGAGGATAGCAAGCACGTGGGGGAGGGTGATATGTGTTCCATGACGAGGCGTGAACATTATTTTTCGTGTCGTGGGACCGGGGAAACGCCATTTTTGTGGCGCGCAGCGAAAATGGCGTCTCCCCGGTCCCACGACACGAAAAATAACTAGCTGAGAAGCACAGAAAAAGTCTAAGAAAAATCTTCGATATAAACTTTCATTTGAACCAGCGAAGGACATTTCCTCGAGCGTTTCTTTTCCTCAGGATTACGCGTTTCACACTTCATTGACTTCCTTAATGTTTCCTCAGCCTCATATCCCATTGGGTGACGTTGAAATACAGTTATATTGCACGTGGAAATGAATGCACTAACTTCGGGGGTTCAAGTGGACTCCCCAAGGGTCTTCATCGAATTTTTTCTGTTGGGAACATCCCCACGAGTGTCAGGGGATACCCTCTCTCAACAATGGAACCGAGAACCATCCTCCCCTGCATTTCCCCCCATCTCCACGGGCATTCATATAATAAGAGTGTCAAGAGACCCTAGGGATGATGATTGTTATACATAATAGTTTGGTGCGTTGAGCAGGACGTGCTCGATTGCCTCATTGACTTATTGTATTGTCAAGAAGACTCTTCAATGACTACTGAAACTACTTTGACCAATGGGGAGAATGAGAGAGTTCAGATACCATACTGTGGAGAGGCAATCATTTTGATATTTTTTCAGGTTTTTATCCTAGGTTCTCAAATTTCTTCAAAATGTCTTCTCATGAGTATTGGTGAAAGTTGTTGATAGAAAGTGAAACCTACAGCGCGTTTACAAATGAGGAATTAACGCGTCCTAAAAGTAACATTGATTTTACATCGATTATTTTGAGGGCCTACGTAGTAGCTCATCATTTTGGAAAAAAATTGAGGGGTTTACTACCGGGCTGGAGTGATAAAGACTGTCTGAGGTTAGATGAGTTGAAGGGGGGGTCTCGCGAATGGGTTTAGTGGGATGAAATGGATGTAAGAAAAGGGTAAAACGGTTTATGTTGATAGATGGTACGTGACTAATTTTATTGAGTTTTTATGATTGTGAGTGGTTTTGAAAAAGTTATCACGAGTCGTTTGTGATGAAGAATTTTCTCAGCCTCAGTGTTTTGATTTCCTCATTTGAAATTTTCTAATTGGAAAGCCAGTTTCAGGTTTATACGTTACAGAATATATATGGAGGAAGAAATACGGTAAAAATTTGGGTGCTAACATAATCGCCAAGCACCTGGAATTTTCCTGTACAGTACAGTAATTTTTCATATATTTATATGAATTTTTCTCGTGTTTATACGAATTTTTCCGGTGCCGCATAGGAAAATTCCAGGTGCTTGGCGATTGCACCCATTTTACCCGGGTAGAAATTCGAGCGGAAATTCCGCCGAATCTCGGCTGACGCATGCAACTCGCACTCACGCGCTCTATAGCGTTAGCACGGTGAGCCGAGCTATAGCGGCGCAATTCCTATACGAGGAATTTTTACCGTATTTTTACGCACTCGAATTTCACTTTACGCACGATCTTGAATTTTACGCACTCCGTGCACAAACCAAACACTTTGCCCTCCAAACGGTCCCTCAAAGCAAACTTTGGGCAGGTTTGCAAAAAATAGTATGTGTAACACGTACGTACAAAAAAGTTTCATTTTACGCACTAGTTACACAATGTACTATTCTAAAAACATTATTTTTTCATGTTTCATGACATACTGCATCATTTCCAAGAAAAATTAGAAAATCTCAAAATGCGATGAATACAATGCTCCCATTCGGAAGCACAAAACGGCCAATAAGGTGGTATTTCATATATATGTCAGATATATGTATACCATAAATGCGCATATGAGTTAATTATATACATAATATAATTCTGATTGATTCATACTTATACGAAATCGAGTTTTTCAGCGATTAATACGGTAGGTGGCTGGAAATAAGGACTCAATTGACCGGGCCACCACTGATTGGCAAAATTCGATCATTGTTTTTTCAAAACTTACGTTCCTCCGATTTAGATCATAAATCTTCATCAGGTCTAAATCCGTTAAACGTGATCAGATCTGGGTAGAAAACCGTGTGACACCCCTGATCAGAATCTGATCCATCGACCGAATCAATGTCTAATCCATTCTCAGGTCTGACCTAATCCGATCTTGATCTCAATCTGAGTGAGATTTCCACTCGGGACCATATTCGCTTTGCCTATCCCTCACCTAAATCCCCAATTCTCTCTTCCATAAACTGCGAACAGCAATTCCAAAACATTAGAACTCCGAAATCGGTTTGCCTTGGGCCAATCCTATCACGTGGCAAGACCGTGCGGAAGAGATGAACGAACTATCAAAGGAAAAGGTACAAGTGAAGTGAACACGGTAAAACGAGTGACTTCCGAGGGAAGCGTCTTGCCACCCCCTTCCCCCTGTCCGCTTGTTTCAAACCAATTGGTAACCGATCGTAAAAGCCTTCGTTCACGGATCGTGTCTTCCTTTCTGCTGAGAAGGAAATGATGCTCCGAACAAAACTGGGAAATCTTCTTTTATAATTCTTGAGAATTAAGAAGAAAATGGGGGGGGGGGGAAGGGAGGAACATGACGCTGAATGGTGAAGAAATGAGAAGCAAGAAGCAAAAGGAGGATGGTCGGTTTATATTTATCTTTCTCGGATGATCGGATTGAAGGAGGACTCTGGGTTGACTCTTTATCCTCCAGATGAGGTGGAAGGAATTGCAGAGAGGGGGGAGAGGCAAGTAAGAACATTTGACAGAGGTGAAAAAGAGGTATTCGGATAAGTGACATCGATGTACCATTTTGTGTCCTGTTTGACAAAAAGGAAAGAAGAAAAAGGGGCATATTTTGATTGGTAAGCCTCTTGAGTTATCTCATCCAAGCACCAAAGCCACAGGCGAAATCGTATCTCTATTGTGACACAAGGAGTGAGCTCATCCGGTTCATTCTCGGTGGTAGACTTCCGCTATTCCACGAAGAGTAAAGTAAATAGCCTATTCAAGCTATTATTTCAGTAAAGTCAAAAGACTAATTTTTCTTTGAGTTCAGTGCAATGGAAAATGTCACCTTCAATTTGAGAGAAATATTATTGATGATTGAATCAATTAGGAAAATTTGAATTGCATTGATGCAGAATTCAATAATTTCAATGAAATAAAATTGAATAAAGTTAAAATTGACTCCATTGCTCCAAAAATAATTTACTGTGCTTTCGCCAAAATCGTGAATATCAATATAGCAAAATCTCGCACTCACTATTGAATTGGATAATTTGGAGGTTTTCCATATTGAGAGAAAAGTTCAGTAATAATTTCGAGTCTGTTCCGTAATTATGGGGCGGCCTTGAGGTGTGGGAAAATTTACGTGACTCTCAGTAATTTTTACTTCAAATGAATGCAATTTTTCCGTGATTTTAAGTAAAAAATTACGAAACTTTACGTAATTTTTACCACACTTCAAAGTCGTGGTAAAAATTTCAACACTCGTGTTATGTCAGAAATGGGTGAATCTGACGAAAAGTGTGATAACTTTCCCAGAAATAACCTTCAGAAATCAAATGTTCAAATGGAAGGAAAATGTCTCAGCTGATCTTCAGAACCCAATTAATTGAAGGTTGATTAATAAATAATTAATACGATTCCCCAAATACCCATTAACTAACTCGTTCCCTTTTTAGCCTAACCTTGCGATCGATAGCATGGACGGGAGGATAATTTCGATAGGATGCACAAGGATTTAATTAATAAAAAGAATCACTGAAGCTACTTTCTATATTTTTGACAGAATGAAATGAGTTTACAAAAATGATTATGGTTTTAACTTACGTGACCAATTTCGTTGATTGGTTTGACTTATGCTGTTTTGTTTTCTTGACAATTAATTCGAGATTTTAATTTATTACAATAACTAGACAAACAGGCGCGCTAACGCGCGCTGCTAACTTCTCATGAATAACATCGTTGTAGTCAAGGAAACTGTTGATTAGATCCATCGACCAATAGGAAGACGAATAAAAAGTCAACAATCAAGACAATGATTCATTGTCAATCAACTTTATGATAAAGGATTGTTATGACAATTTATCGTTTAAATATTTGATTACAATTCAAGTAAAAAAATCATGAAAGATTTTCCTTAATTGAAATAGGAATCGTGAAAGATCCCACTCTTGAGAATAAGTCTAGTAAGACTTTCGTCAAAATAAAGTTATGAAAAACTCTACATAAATTCGAATTGAAATCGAATGTATAAGTCCACACTGTAGGACTAAGAATTTTCAGAGAACGGGTGTCTCTCTACTGACTGACGGACAGAGTTCCGATCTACTCGGTGATATTTATTCTTTCTGACTATGTCATAGATGTACAGGGTCCTCCCTTATATATCATCGGTACCCTCCCTTGTATCTATGGTTGCTACTCTCGCCACTCCGTGTACGTGAAAAATGTACCACTGGATTTCGTATGTGTGGAGTACCCCTTAATGTTTCGATGTGGTCTAGGTGGTGTCTAGATTTTACTGCCGATTAGCCCCGTAAGCGACGTACATCGACTCCTCCCAGTACGGAGGGTGGCGTTCCCCTATCTGGTACTGTCGTTAAGTCTCCGGCGATCGGCTACTTTGTGGGGTGTTTGCAGGAGGGTGCTGCACTCCTTATTTGGTCATCTTTCGGGTGCCATCCCTGTGATTGATCCACGTAGAGGGGTTGACATTATCTCCTGCATTTCCTAATATGGGCATCTTTTTGGAGTTTGCTCCCTTCTCAAAAATCCTCATAGCTAATCAATAATCCAACTTGGGTTGACATCTTAATAAAGTCCACTTCATTTCTAATTTCGATAATTTCGAACAGAGTTTTCTATCATTGATGGAAATTTAAATCACAATAATTGACTTGAATTGTTTTCATAATTCTGAACATAGATATGTTAAACAAATACAGATATTTTAATTTTAACTTAATTCAATTGGATTGAATTTACGGGTGTCGTCTCTTTGTTTCATTGTATTTGCTTTCGGATTTATTATTTTGCATTTAGACCTTCTCAATTAATTCATAGAATTATTTATTCCAAGATCAAATAGACCCTTGTGTAATTCGGCTCTCAGGTATTTACGCCATTTAGATATTCCGACCTTCGTTAACTTGATTCTTATGACTAATGAGTCATCGTGGAAAGGATCAATTATTTAGTATTTCAGTACTGGAAAAGTGTATTTTAATACATTTTTCGACGGATGTCAGACTCGGAATTTTTACTGAACTTTTCTCTCCGTGCACGAAATGAAAAAGAAATATTGAATTCCCACTAAGTTTACGATCACATATGTCACTTCCAGTACCTAGTTTCTCGAAGCATCGATCATGAAGAGGAAATTTTCTCGTTAGCTCATTTAAACATGCGATCCCATATAAATCACATCTAGGAGTCCGGCTCGTCCATGCAATATTGTTGGTCGCTCGCAAGCTCGCTCCCAAAATTGAGTGTGTTGAAGTGGGAGAGCGAACCATCAAGGTTCACAACAAAAACCTCCCGGTTTTCATCTCCCAATATTTAATAATAAAAAAATAAAAAAATCACTATTTCCGTTTTTCATGTTTTTTTTTCTTTTTGGAAAAAGCTGGAAAAATTGTGGATCAATTTCCATCTTAAATTTAATCAGGTCTGAATTACATGAAGATTCATCGATTGAAAAGAAAAAGTCAAATTGGACCATTCTTTCGCGAGAAATCCTTAGCCAAAAATTTCGCCACACACATCGAACATATAGACACACAGACATTTGTTTGAAAATGGTCCAGAACTATTTTAGAGATCTTGAAACGTGAAGATATGTTGAAAAATCGACTTTCGATTTTCGAGGTGATTACAATAATTCCCCTATCCCGGGAAGTTAATAATTGATTGATCGTTAGGGAAAATTGTATCTTCATCTGTGATTGCATGACCACGTCATCTCCCGAGAAAACTTCTTTTTCATCATCGATGTTCAAAATGAATAATTGAATCGTTTTCATGATGACAAAAATTGGAATTGATATTTTCAACAGAAAATGAATCGATCCTTTCGATTATAACAGCGACGGTAATTCTCACTAATCAATTGTCTCATTCATCAGTCGGCGATGTAACGAGGTGGTTTCAATTCCATCCACTTGTGTACTCCTCTCGGACTTATCCTTGAAGCAAGGAATCCATTCACCCGCAACTAGATGCTTTATTGTGCGTGACGATCGCCCATACGCGTAATCAATAATTTACACATGTGAACACTGTGTATGTGTTCATAGTTGAAGTGTTGTTAAATTACGTCAACTTGGAGGTATTGATCATCAACTCTATCATTCATACGGACCTTAATTATTGATTTATTCTTTCTTCTTATATCTACAGGTTAAGAAATGAAAATTTAAAATTTAAGAAAGTTTTGCGAAATTGTGTTTCCGAATAGGAAAATTGTAATCGTAAAAATTTAACTTTCAATTTTTTGTATGAGAATGACTAATTATGGTCTAATGAGTTGGAAAATATAATTCTCAGATCATGTCCGTATCCATGTGTAAATGTATGTATGTATGTTTATATGTAGAGATGTATGTGAGTAACCCTTGGCGATTTTTTTGAAAATTCCTCTATCATAAATGTACCGAATCTCATAGCTGAATCTCTGTATGCTGAATGTAAATTCTGGAATGGGCGCTATTCACTGACATTAGTAGGAATTTGATCTATAATAGGTTCTGGAATATTCGTATTTTCTCAAAAACTTAATTTTCATATTACTATTTCGATGATCACTCGAAGAATAATGATTCTCATCGAATCAACTATGTATTGAAAAATTAGTTTTAATACTCTCTCGACCGAGTTCGAAGATGGTAGGGGAGGCGTTATTGATTTTTAAACTGCTGTCTTAAATGAACAGTTCCTCATGTTAACCCTATCTAGACCTTTGTGTTAGATTTCCACAGTTTACATTTCCCATTTTTGGAGCTACAATGATTAAGCACCATCCAATTAGCCAGACCTCACTAAGGGTCAGCAAATACCATGTTTAGCCTGATTGTATGTAAGTATTTCGTCATAATGATTCATAATGATTCGATTGGTCTAATATCATTGTCACTACGAAATATCTCCATTCGGAAGCCTACTGTCAGTTCATTAACAAGAATAACTACGCTGATGTAAAACAGTAGCAATTACCCACTTATTTGATTGGATAGAGAGAAATATTCAAACAGTTACGGAATGGAATGGTATTGCATTTAGGGGAAAAAGGATTGAGAATTTTTTAGATAACGATATTTCTATAATTGTTGGACTTTGAATTGCAGACAATACAATATGAGAAAGACGTTGTCAAAGAATTGAAATAATTCAAATTCAACGATGACAAAGCCCAACTGGAGAGATTACATACCAGAGAGGCCACACTGACAATCGAGGAGAGTAAATTGGTGTTATGAGAGTTGTACAATACGTGCCATAGGCCGTGAAACTCACGGGTTATCACTCATCTCCTTTATGATGTTAAAAATTGAGTGTATTTTCATTGGTGATTGCATACAGATTTTCAACAGTATGACAAGTTTCCTCAACAATGATGAAATAATACATTATGAAACTAGTGCATAAAGTTAAACTTTTCTGTACGTACGTGTAATACGTACTATTTTTTGAAATACCTACCAAAATTCACTTTGCAACGAAGTTTGAAAGGCAAATCGGTTATTTGTCCGCGGCGTGCCTGAAGCCAAAAGTGATGTATAAAGTGAAATGCGACTTGGTAAAGTAAAGCTTCACGCACGAAATTACTCCACGCATGACCTCTGAGGGCTGATTACGAACCTAAAGTACAGGGTACGCGCATGGGTGAACACAAAAATTTCGGCTCCTGACGAGCTTTCATTGTATTCTCCCTGCACTCACCACACGGAGAAAAAGAAACCCGTAAATATCTTAAGATTTTCTCCGGGTTTTCGACGGAGATCTTCGGATCTTCACAGGCGCTCCGCCGGGATAACAACGGAGTTCCCCCACATTACGGTCTAACCCGATGAAAACCCGGTGGTAAACCAAATATTGGGAAGTCTCACGTGGGCGGGGCCTACGTTCTGACGGGGTTCTGGACCTACTTGCACGGGTTCACATTTCAGCCACTCGACACTAGCTCCTTGGGAGAGATAGAACTCACAACCTACTTACACGGGTTCCTATCCCGTCCGATAAATAGAGTATTCAAGTGCTAGACTTCCCAATAATCGGGTTCTTTTTTTTCCGTGCAGCAAACCCGACGCCCATAACTTTACACATGTCGTGCTGAAAACAAACATCTCACACACGCAAAATAACGCTTTTTCGGCAGGTATAACAAGAATATGAATTTCAATTAGGCAAATTGGCGAATTCCTGATAATACTCCAGACAAGCCCATTCAACTCCCGTATAAGATATATACGGAAAAACCTTTATTGTAAATAGTTAAGATATTTTTTTGAATAAGTCACTATATTCAATCTGGTTCATTCAAAATTCAATACAATATTTATTTGAGTTTTCGTACCTTCTCTAAAACTTCAGTATCAAATCAACTTGGGACTCCAATTTCCATCGGACTCTTAGCAAATCCGATCAGTGAAAATCATTGCATCAAACCGAAACTACACTCATTAATATCTGTCCTTTTCGAATGATCATTGAAACCACAGTTGGCCCATTCCAAGAACAATTCCACTCTCACTTTTTTCCTCTCATCCACTGCTGTTCGTTTTTTCTCCGTTTCCTCTTTCACTCTTTTTATCGCCCTACGAACATCCTGTTTACGTTCCTTTCATTGCCTTATATGAAAAAAGAACAAACGAACAAGAGTGAGAAGGAAGGGAAGAACAAAAATGGAGAACAGGGTAATGGAGAATAGTGTTCAGTGTTCGTTAGAAGTGAAGCTACTGTCGATCGTATTTCCTTGGTAACCCTTTTAACAAGGATCCAGCGGATTGGAATTACATAAACATGATGTGTTTGCGTATGTATGAAGAATATGAAGATGCTCATGGTTACGCAGCCGATTCTGAGACGAAAAAAATACAAGGAAAAAACATACATAAATTATATACTGATGTTGGGTATTGGAACTGGAAATAGTCAAGTGAGAACGAACGAAAACCCTTGACCGGACTACTACACTGCCTTTTTTCTGATGTTTTTCCGTTATTTTCCATTATTTTTTCCATTTATACCTTTGAATAAAAATCTTTGTTCTAATCCGATAGATTCTTTGGTCAATCGTTCGAGTCATTTGTATGTTTTTGTTATTTCCTTTCTTCTTGTTTTCAACCACAGATCCGTTATAGAACGGAAAAGAAGAGTTTACACGAGAAGATACAGCATTTATTCAATGTCGATGGAAGGGTCACACTTTACTTTTGTGACTACCAATGAAACTTTATTTAAACGGTCTGAATCAACTAATATTGGTCGAAAAAGATGTACGAACACCAGACAAAGTGTCGCTGTCTCTCAAAACACGAATATTTCGACATTCTGTGTTTTCCATCAACGTTTTGAGGGAGAGCGACACTTTGTCTGGTGTTCGTACATCTTTTCAGACCAATATTAGTTGATTCAGAGCATTTGAATAAAGTTTCATTGGTGGTCGCGAAAGTAAATTGTTACCGATGGAAGACCAATGTTGCTTTTGCTTCCGGATAACAACAGCCCATTGTCATAATTTTTGAAAAGTTATGAAAATCACTAGCTAATGCCTCCAGAACACTACTTACCACCGTATACTTGGCAGACGAGAAATTAATTATGCATTCTAATCATGCTCATTCGTTTGGGGATAATTTAGGGATATTTTGGAAAGTTGTTCCAAGATCTGGGAAAAATTATTTGATTTATTATAAATAAATTAATTAATAAGTTCGTCATAGGAAACGTCAATTAATTGGCGATAAGAACTGTAATTTTACATGAGCTTGAGTAGTAGCCTACTGTGATGTTTTTTCTTTTTTTTTTTTTTTTGAGAATTTGGTATCATCTGCTGACATTTTTTCGCTATCTTTGTTGTAGAAAAGTGAGGAGGAGCTGCCTGAGTGTTTGAATAAGAGTGAGGTGTGCAGCAAAGTTGATTTATATGGAGAGCCGTGGGTGGAGAGACAGTGCAGATGTCCTGGTGGACGCACGTGTTCCAACAGTATACATGCTGAAGATGGACACACAATTGTCGATAAAACCAGACAGTATAAGCTTTGTGAACCTGTTAAGAGACTACCGATTTGTCGTTATTTCAAGTGAGTATAAAAAGATTATGGATGGGAATTTCAAAGGGATTTTTTTTTACTAACACAATTTCCTCTAAAGAGAAGCGCTTGAGATTTCATCGAAAAAATATGTAGTTTTTTAGAGTTCTATTTTTGTTAAGTTGATATCTGATTGATATGATAACTTTACAGAGATATCACATGGACATTGGCCCCAGGTATAGGTCCTAATAACTCTACAGTTCAGCAAGTTCACTGTAGGTGTCGTCCAGGAAGTGTTCCGTATCTCCTCAGAAGATCAACCCACAAACTACCCCAGGGCAACTCCATCTTCATCTACGCATTCGCTTGTTCACCACAGAGTGTAAGAGACTTTACATCATGAACCACAGCTGATTAAATTCCTCATCCTTTCGAACAATTATACTGTCATGAGAGTCAATGATGTCAGTAGTTCATTAAAAGTAAAAGTTCACTCCATCAATGGGCCATGAATTATCCCTTATGAAGCAATAAATCCTATGTTAGTACTCGTTATATCTTCAAACTGATGAAATAATTCTGTGGGGAAATAATAAGCAACTGGTAACATTGAGAAAGAAATATATGAGGATGGTTTTGTAAATACCTTTGGCAGGAGTTATTTGGTTCAGAGCAGTATGTTAAGAGACAAATTTTCTACAGATAGCACCCTTGATCCTTTTTTCTGAACTTCTGCGTTCGAAGGTCTAATACCGAAGGTTTTATATCGAAAAAAATTAATTTTGATTTGCTGTTGACCTCCAATCTTCCTTAACAATGTTCGGACGGAGTTTGGAAGTGTTCCAAAAACATAGAAGAAACCGAGGGGCCATTCATTTGTGAAATCACTGTATCACTCCGGAATGAAATCAGTCTTGAAATCACATGAAATCGGTCGAAATCAGTGAAATCGCGATTTCAATGATTTCGGATGATTTCAAAGGAAATCACATGAAATCAATTAGGGGTAAGCGCGGCAAATAAGAATTCAACCACAATGATTCGTTTGGCTATGCAGAGGTATATAATAGCACTGAATTGTAACTATATTTCCGTGCATAAATAACAGCTGACTCTGTCGACGCTGCCAACTTGTACGATGAATAGAATTACTGTATGCAGCATTGCCACTTATATCGATAATTTTCTAATGAATCACGACTTACAATTAAAGATACTTAAATGCTCGAAACGCATAGGAAAACGATACGAGAGTTGGAAAAAATTTCTTTATCACAGAACTCTTCGAATATGGTCGAGTTATTTGAGTGAAAAGACATTTTTGCAGGAACACATTAGTTTCCTCTGCGCCTCATCGCCCACATACCCATTTCCCTATGATATCCTCAATCATTGTAGTAATTATAACTAATCGGTTAATGAATCATTTTGATTTGCAGAGATTGAGGTGTCAGCACAAAGAGCCCTGCCGCCTCTTCACAGTGCGCAAGCGACGAAGCTCTCAATTGGAGGAAGTCAACGCATCACCCCTCTGCCAATGTCCAAAGGGTAACCGATGTCCGAGGAGACACACAGATCCTGGCTCCTTACCAGCAAGATCTTACACTGGGGCCCTTGAAATTAAAACCTATAGTGGCTACTGTGTCCCAGCTCATCACACCGAGCCAATTTATACTCTCTGATGTCCAAACTCAGATGAAGATGCACAATTATCATCATTTTTACCTGTCTCAAATCAGTAACTAATGATCTATGAATTGGTTTCCCATTTTACCGACAATCGGCAAAATATGATGAACGTGAAACAAGAAATTGATGAAAAAAACTGTAGAGGGCATCCACCTGTTCTCCCTCCACCTCACCGCTATTTTTGCGGAAGCAAAATAATATTATAAGCTATGCAATCGATAGAGTTGAGGAAACGATAGCTATCTTTATGGCAGGGTGAGGCATTCGAGGGATTTTCACCTTGATCATCCAGCAGAACACCTATTAGAGTTTTAATTCATAATTATCGTATATCGAGAGGATAATTGAACTTTGTCAAAAACATTCATGAGGCAATGAATAAACAGTAGAAATTGTACTATTGTGAATGACCAATCATGTATAAATTGATTTATATAGATTTATTTTTTGTGTATTTGGTCATTTATTGGTGCATGTTCATTAACTGTTACATTTTTGTTAACTGCAATAATTTCGCCAAACTTTCACTCGAAAGTTGTAACACAAAAATACATTTTACTCTTCCAATGTACAATTTCATTATTATATCTACTATAAGATTATAGAGATTTTTCTTTCTGATAAGTTTCAGTTGTATAAACAATGTAAAGATGCATTCCATTCAATGTCAAGCGATCAATCGCTATGAGTTTACCATTTTTCTCTTTTTGTCCATTATTATTATTATTATTTTTGCTTTTTTCCTCTATTGATTCAATTCTACGATTATTATTTGGTGAATTCAGAATGGAGATGAGAGTTATTGTCTGATGTTATATCATGAGCATTATATTGATTGATTTTCAGTTTATGTGGTGAGTTTCCTTCTTTAGGAACTGAACGTTCCGAATGCCATTATATATGTTCGTGACATAATGATATAGGGAAATTTACACAAATAATCAATTGAGCTGTATATATGTTCCGCTTTTGGAGTGATTATTGTGAGTTGAGGAAAATCGATATGAACAATGTTTTGAATGATAACCAAACGTTGATTTGAAATTAACGTTAATCATGTTTATATAATTCCCATTAGGTTACCGAAATATATGGCAATTCCGTTGAGTAATCATGTTGTGTTCTTTATTTTCGGTTTAACAAAATATTGAGATTTGATTCATCATATCATATATATATATGTTCAAGGTTATCAGCATTGGTCATATCGGGGAGCTAGGTGAATCTCCGCTGAAACTCTCATCAGGATAGCTTATTTCCAGACGGAAAAAATATATTTCGATGAACTATATTTGTATACATTTCCTTTGTTAAAATAATATATTCTTGAATTTGATCCGATTCTGCCACAGTTGGAATAATCCAGGAAAATGCCCTCCATTAAAAAACAGTCTATATTCATGTAACTGTCTTATTCAACCCCGGTTATTCACATTATTACGATACTTCTACCGCCATATGGAACTTATTCAATCGCTTCTGAGCTTTTGAAAGTTGATCGAAAAAAATTTGGTTATCAATTATTTTGACTCTTATAATTATTGTAGAATAATTAAGAGAAATAATGACGGAAGAATTGTTGGTGTATTCACCAGAAAATTTCTACTTTCACGGGTGAAAATTAATTAACTTCCCGGCCAGGGAAGTTATTGTAATGCCCCCGATAATGAAAATTCGATTATTCACCATATCTCCACGTTTCATGGTCTTTCTAATGTTTTTCGTTGGTTTTGAACAAAATGTAACGTGTGTGTGTGTGTGTGTGTGTGTGTGTGTGTGTGTGTGTGTGTGTGTGTGTGTGTGTGTGTGTGTGTGTGTGTGTGTGTGTGTGTGTGTGTGTGTGTGTGTGTGTGTGTGTGTGTGTGTGTGTGTGTGTGTGTGTGTGTGTGTGTGTACGTGGTCAAAATTTTGGCGAACGATTTCTCGTGAACGGATTGTCCAATTTGACTATTTTTTTCCGATCGATACGTCTTCACCTAACTTAGAGCGAATTAGATTTTGGCTGGAATCGATCCAGTAGTTTTCCAGTTTTTCCAAAAAAACTTTTTTTTTTTTTTTTTTTTAATGGAATCATGAGAACCGGGAAGTTTTAGTTGTGAACCTCAATGGTTCGCTCCGACTTGAACGTACCCGAATTCAGGAGCGAGCTTGCGAGCGACCAACAATACTCCGTAAGAGGGACCATCTAGTCAATCATGCAAAGTAACCCCGTGTATTAGACATGAGTTAATCGTTTTAATTCACGATCAACGAATGTACTTTCCATCCCAGAGATATGATTAGTCGTGTCGCCCCGGTATCTCCGGGACAATTTTGGTTCTCCCTTCGAGGGCGCAAAGGAAGGGCGCAAAAAAAATCCGTAAAAATTACGTGACTTTCCGTAATCATGGGGCAAAATGCGCGTTCGGAAATTTTTATGGATTGAAACACGTAATTTTCATCAGAGAGAACGGGAAAACTACGGGAAAAAACAAAAAATATGGTTTTTTCGCATTTTTTTGTGATTTGACGTAAAAATTACGTTTTAATACATAAAAATTCCCGAAGGCGTATGTTGCCCTATGATTACGGAACATCACGTAATTTTCACGAAACTTTTCTCTCCGTGTAGCAATCTGTGATTTTCGGTAGTGAGTGATTCCTTCAATTTAATTCACTGACGCTTCTCAGCGTTTGATGGGATTTCTACATTTATCTGAAATGGCAATGCACCACTC
Organism: Coelinius sp. EB29; assembly: GCA_035578325.1. Taxonomy (NCBI): domain Eukaryota; kingdom Metazoa; phylum Arthropoda; class Insecta; order Hymenoptera; family Braconidae; genus Coelinius; species Coelinius sp. EB29. Next base: position 8,398,464 of record JAOZGT010000001.1, on the reverse strand, counting down.
TCGGTGAAGAACCACAACGGGGTATAAGCAGAGATGCTAACTAGGAATACACCGGAGGTTTCTGGTTGGTTGGTAAGTGGGACTAGCGGGGACTCATAGGCAGGGCCCCTCTAACGTGAAACCGCAGTCGTACTTCAACTCTCCCGGATCGATGAGCGTATACGTTCGCGGTTGATGCTCATACATTTGATAATTTTTTGAGAGGATTGAGTGCGAAGATTTGTGTTTCTAGGGTGTGTCTCATTTTTCTTACTTGGAAGTTCCATTGTTGACTTTCTTTTGCACTTCTCCATGTATTTTATTGAAATATTACGGGTGATTCAATTATTGAGAGAATTTTGAAAGAGTTTTTTTTTCAGGTAAGAAATTAAAATATTCAACCTAAAAATTTTATAACAAAGTGGTAAAAGGAGTGTTCACGACAGAAAATTTTATACTGATTATTTTTCATACTTCTCCAACGCTAACAAAATCAGAGAAAAATCTCGAGAAATCTTTTGTTGAAGGGAATTTTCCATTACACTGTCCGTCCCTAGTAGAAACTGAACGTCGTATGAATCCTGCCACGGTGTCGACATGTGGCATTCAATGTTACGAGCATAGGTAGTTTGGCGCAATGTTATTGAATTTTGTATAATTCCTACCAAGAGTAAATTGCTGTTCACAAAAGGTATGAAGCAGAATATTATTCAATATTTGGCCGAAAAGAACATTCCTGGCCCATGTGAATACAAGTTGTGGCTTTGCCTCAGCCTACAAACTCATACTTGTAAAAAAAAATTTACGACCTTGTAGCGATAATAACTACTATGAACTATGAAAGAAATCTGCTGACGGTATATCTCTAAATCGTCTCCTCCTCATTACCCTGATTCATCCGAAATAATCTGTAAACCTTGCAGGCTCAATTTCCTTTGAATTACTAGTCATTGTTTTAATAAATTGATTGAACAATGCAATATTAATCTCAATCATCATCCTTTGTTGCGTTGATTTAATCATATTTTTCTCTTGCAGTGATCAGAATCAACAGAAAAACATTGTTAATTTTTGTGTGAAGCGTGGTAGCCAAATAATGGTAGTGAGGCCATTTAGTCTGATAATCTGACGTTGATTAATTCAAATCCCAGACCAACACTGAGAAAAAAACGTACTTTTGACAAGAAAAATTATTTGGGATAAGTAAATCGGAAACGAAAGAACGAAAAACCCCATTTGAAAACTTGTGTCAACAATTTTTTTCTTGCCAAAAGTACGTTTTTCTCTCAGTGAAATGACTTGACCACAGTCTATTTGTTCATTCCTGCTCACATACGATATGTCAACAAGATGAATAATGTAATCATTAAGGGATTGATCGATTCAAAAATGTCTCACTGCAAGATTGATTTGTTGTATTCACTTCCAATTTCATTGAAATCTCATAAACATTACAGTTACATGAATAACACCTTGCAATGAACTCACTATTGAGAGGTAAACTTAAATATATGTCGAAAATGAATTTGTTGATTGTTTAACGAATATATTCGTAGCGACAAGATATATTGAAATTCAACGAAATGCACCCGCGGTGGATAATTTCACGAACAAAAGAAAAGTTCTTTTAAAATTTTCGTTCCAATCATAAAAGAATATTTGGGCTGACGGTCATCAGTCAAAAAATACAAGTACAATTTTGAGTGTCAATGGTTTCATTTTTCTCTCCATCTACAAATTTTACCGATTCCCCCAGGAAAATTTCATCTTTTCCCTACCGTTTACAACCTAGTTTCAGGATTCATCTATCAAATCCCGATCTTCTCATCATTATCCCGTTACAAAGTTCCGATTAGGCCTGAATTCCCTCAGTCAATCAATCCATTCTCCTTCGACTCGAATGCGAAAAAAATTTGCAAATTAAAATGTAACACCACACGGTTAAAAATTTTAATCTGAATTTTTTACGCCGAATTCCGGAAATTTTTAACAAGTGAGATTCCCACTGAAATTTCAGAAAAGTCCCGAATTAAAAAATTATATAATCCATTGATTTTTTCACAAGCGGATGAAGGAAATTAATGAAAGTTGTAAATTTCAGGGCAATTATTCAGTATGAATTCAGAAAATTTGGAAAATTCAGGTGAATATATTCATGAATTTTGAATTCATTGAAAATTCAGGTAATTTTGGTACTAAATATTTATGCTCAATCGGAAATCCAAGTCATTTCTGAAATTTTAGTGTGACTCCTACTTGAAAATTATGAACCTACTTAGATTTTACTTGAAACTTGAAATTTCATACACTTTTCTCCCCTAAAGTGAATTTAGTGTTACTCCTATGAAAATTACTACCAAATTGTTCATGAAATTTCCATTTTTTTTTTTATAACAGTGCATAAAGATATCCAGAAAAAAATAACAACTGTAGCGATTTCAGCGGTTCCACACAAGTGAGTTCATCGACACATAATGATAACGTGCATTCGCCGCGAACCTTGACCATGACCAAGGTGACGCTATTCACCTCCGAGGCTCGCGCTCATTTTCCCTCAAGCGTAACGAAAGTGGATGCGCAGATGGAGTCCTAACCGTGTCTGTCAAGTGCATGTTTTCAATGAAATGCCAGAGAGAGAATGAATGTGACACGCGAATAAAAATGATAGATAGATTTATCTATGCACAGTGTACATATACGCCTCCGTATGAACATACGTAGTTAACTTAGTCGCCTCATTTGAAGGAGCTCACTACGTCAAATCGGAGGCGAGTAGGTTTCCCCGGGTTTAACCTAACTTTGAAGAATTGACTATTTTTTTAAGATTAATTTGGAAGGCTAAGGGGAGCAATACACACATCGAAGTGATAAGCTGCACCCGGAGTTACAACCCCAGGGGTAGTTTTTGGTGGTGTATGTTCAAAAAAAAATTGAAAATCGGAGGCTACTGCGTTGACTTGATATGGCGGAGGCCAGTCTAAATAGCGTGCACATATATATATACATATACAGGGTGACCCAGTTAAAACAGCGCACCTGAATAACTTTTGAAAAAAGGGTTGAATGGAAAAATGTTTCATATGAAAGTTGTAGGGTTCCGAGGGGGACATCCGATGTAAGCTGTACTTTGAGCTTGCAAGCTCACGCTTGCGAGCTGCAAGCACAGAGTGCTTTTTTTTAAATGGCAACCATACTTTCCACCCACCTGAAATTTTTCCTCTCAACGAGATGTTTTCGGACACCTCCTTATTTATGCCGAATTCTTCGATTTTACCTCAAAAATACCATAAAAACAAGTTACAAAGGTGATAGGATGAGTCATCGAGAATATCTTCAGAAGGGTCATTGAGATCTGGTTCGATTATCCTCTCCTTCACGCTGAAATGCAATTATGTCAATTCCGATTCTAAAATCGAGCAATGGATTCATGAAAAATAATTATTTCTGAAATGGAGTGGTCT